>JAPERC010000001.1:0-430588 GCA_030411455.1 Arthroderma sp. MBC 290
ATATATAAACATACACCCTCCTCTCTCTCTCTCTCTCTCTCTCTCTCTCTCTCTCTCTCTCTCTCTCTCTCTCTCTCTCTCTCTCTCTCTCTAAATCCTCATCTTAAACTCTTTATGCTCTTTTGTTTGGTTTCGCCTTGCTTCATATAGACTTTTTAACTCCCGTTGTTGTGTTGTTGTTGTCGTTGTTTACCGCTGCTGGTCCACGTCGTCGTTTCTTTCGCGCCCTTCTCTCACACGGTATGTCCCCCATCTCACCTATCCTTTCATCCGATTCTCCATCGGCTTTGATGGTGGTGATGATGAAGAGTTTAGTTCACGCGACTCGCTGCGTCGGGTTCCTCGCTAACATCCACCTCTTGTCCTTAGGGCCGCAATGTATTCCCAACACGGTGCTCCGATGCCACCGCCGCAAAAGCCAGAAACCTTTATGCTCTCAAATGAAGCGCAGCAGAGCCTTCCACATGATGCCCAAGTTGCTTTGCAGCAAGTCGACAATTGTAAGTAAGCCTTGCGCTTTTGTTTTGCGCACGAATCAATCCTTGGGCGCAAGTTACTGACTCTCTTCGCGAAGTGAAATACTTTTTGATTTCTGCACCAGTCGACTGGGCAAAGGATCAACTGATCCGTCGCTTTCTCCTCCCAACTGGCGACTATGTGTCCTGCGTTCTCTGGTACGTGACGGTCGCTAGATACACCCTATAGCACGCTTGGTGCTAGATATTAACGTCTTCGATAGGAACAACCTATTCCATATCTCTGGGACTGATATCGTCCGATGTCTATCATTCCGATTTCAGGCCTTTGGGCGGCCAGTCAAGAATACCAAAAAGTTCGAAGAGGGTATCTTTTCTGATCTCAGAAACCTAAAAGCAGGCACCGATGCCTCGCTTGAAGAACCCAAGAGCCCGTTCCTCGACTTCCTCTACAAAAACAATTGCATCCGCACACAAAAGAAGCAAAAAGTTTTCTACTGGTACAGCGTGCCTCACGATCGTCTCTTTCTCGATGCGTTGGAACGCGATTTAAAACGAGAGAAGATGAACCAAGAACCCACCACAGTTGCTGTAAACGAACCGGCATTGTCCTTTGAGTTCGACTCCTCCCAATCGCTCTACGAACAGCTTACCAAGGCCCAACAAGCAAACTCCTCCTCCTTTTCGGCCCATGCGAACTCGTCTTTCTCTCATCCGCCTCCTTCCATGTCAAGAGCTGCGACGGATTCGATGCCACCTCCACAGATGGGCCCTCCTGCTATGCCAATTGTCCCCGAAGAGACAAATGATGACTTGTATAACGGCGTTGGTTTAACTAGCACTGCTGTCAATACTGGCGTTATTAAAGCTGAGCAAGACTTTAGTCACCTTCAATATGATCGCAACGGCCTTCCCCTGTCTCGGCTCCACCAGCGCCATACGTCCATGCCAACCTATATGGAATACTCACCGGCACCTTCGTTCGTTTCTTCTCACTATGATGAATATGGGAACCGCGGCATCTCCTTCGAGCCACTTACGCCTCCGCAGCACAATCTCAATCTCGGCTCGGAGCCAACGTATATTGCCAATGAAGATACTGGCCTCTACGCTGCAATCCCTGATATTGGGTCTACCAGTGCATTCAATCCAATGATGCAATTGCCTCCCTCGAACATTGCAGCTCCCCATTTCTCCACGGCGACGCGCACATTTCCCTCTTCTAGTGTTTACTCGGTCATTGAGGGATCCCCGACATATAAACAGCGCAGAAGGCGCTCATCCATCCCACCAGCAGTCTCCAATGCGATCACAGCTGCTACAAATAGTCTCCAAGAAAATTACGCACAAGCACAGCCCCATGCGGTTCATCGACCCAGCGATCTTCGTCGTTCGGTCTCTTCTGTTGCCCAAATTGATGGAGATATGTCAACTAACAGCTCGCCTCCCGGCCTAGCTGGCGGCTTCATGCCCGGATCTCATCACAAGGCGTCTCGGACAGCCACTCCCCTCCCCAGCCTGGAAGAAAATCCACAAGATACTTCCCTCTCCTTGAACAAAGTCGATGATGGCGTGTCAGGGTTGGCGAACGTGGACGGGTATGAAAACACTGACCCAATGGGTTTGATGAATGCTCGACAAGACAGACCTGGCCCTGTTCGTCGTGCCAGGAGTGCTACAATGATGGAGCTTGGCCCATACCCGACAAAGTCGCATTCCTGCCCAATTCCTTCCTGTGGAAGATTGTTCAAGCGTTTAGAGCATTTAAAAAGGTAAGCTAATGCTCTGAATCAACCGGCTCTCATCTTGAACTGCGCTGACCACTCTTGCAGACATGTGAGAACCCATACACAAGAACGGCCATATGCTTGCCCATACTGCAACAAAGCATTCTCCCGATCTGATAACCTTGCACAGTACGTTTTGCACCCAGCTTTTATCGTAGCTTCTTATTGGCCATGAATTCCCCTAGCTAACTTTTACCTCAGACATCGCCGTATGCATGAAACTCAACAAGGAGCACAGCAAGCTGCATCCTTCAAGGATGATGGACATTCCGAGCAAGACAACCGCCACGCCACTTTGGACAATACATCACCAGCGTCTGATTCACAATACCTGCCAACCTCTGTTGTCAACATGAACAGTATGAACAGTGTTGCTTCGCTTCACACTTCGATGGGGGTTCATCCCAACCTCCCATCCATGGCGGCACCTCAGATGATTAGCCCTCAATTATTGCAGCAGCAGTTATGATTGTAGTTGCGACTTTTTGTTAGTTGTTTTTTGGGCGGTTATGTGTGCAATTTCATTCCCTATATACCACTCGTCTTTGCGCGTTCCCCGCCCAACTCTTCCTACATATCCGATGGAAATTTTCGGAACTGTCTACTCCCTATACCCGCGATGAATACACTATCGGGCCGCATGACTCTCCTTCCCGCGGTTCCAATGGTTGTTAACAGCTAACGCTTGTTCTACCTACATAACTATATACTTCCTCATCTGGAATATGTTGGAAATCTCCAAAACTATCTTAATAATGGCATGTTCGTTTTCTTTTTTCCTTTGATTTTTGTATCTCCCTATCTCTCCTTATCATTTTTATGGTTTCCTATATCTCTAAACCCCAATTGACCCGGACTGCCTCTGGGTTGGGGAACTCGTCTTGGAATGAACATGAGAGATGTTATCGGACTATCTTATAGTCTACCAAAATTACAGTGTCAGACGGTTGGAAGCATTACTTGGACGGAATGGATGTATGGATGGATGGATGTTGGGTAAAAGGGTCGGTCAATATGGTTTCCAATTGCTTCATGCTTATATATTTCCTATGTCTACCCCCAGTTAACCATATCATAATCGGATTTCTTTATTGTCTGGCTTCAAGCTTTTGTTTTTCTGTTTGCTTTCTTGTATTTTCCCTGTTTGGGATCTGTTCGCCACTACTCCGTACCTCTCAGATATAGATCTTCCTTTGAAATACGACCGAGTCTTTCTATCTATCTCATCTTACCTGTCACAAGCCTCGCTTCCTTTAAGTTTCTCTGGCTGACCATGTGATCACATGACGGTTTCCGACTTTGGCTTTTCGCCTTCCAAACTTCATATCACATCATGCCTCGCACTATGAGACTGACGGTTCTAAAGCAATGTAGGCAACTATCTTTGCGATATAATTATACCATTCCTTGTAATAGTAATGTCTCTGGCTATATATGGCCATTTTCTAGTTTGAAGAAGCCGAGGACTTGCCTTTGACGGAGTGCCTGTTGCTCTCGATCGGATATGCCCCCGTCCATCTAGACGCCCGTAATTAGCACGAGCTCCAGAAATCCGAACCAATACCCTCCTCTTTTGGACTCCTTTTGCAATATTCCCTAATACTGGACTTGGATGTTTCACGTTGTTCTGGTGCTTCTCTCCTATTTTGGTGCTATATACTCTCCGTACATTTGTTTCTCGGTTGGACTGCGGCTTGGCCGGTAACGATATAATATTTCTTTGATGGTTATTGGCTAGCCTTTCTTTGTTTCTCTCTTCCTATATATCGGATATCATTGTTTTGCTTCCATGCCGGCAAACCCTGATAGAGAGGATGCTAGGTCGCCACTCTTGTATGGGCGATCATCGGCATCCAGGGAGGTATGGGATGATGCCGAAGCAGTGGCTAAGCAAGGGAAGAAGGAAGAAGAGTCAAAGAGTAGCTGGTACCTATTCCTGTTGACTTTGAGCATAGGAGGGTAAGTGAAATTTACCCAGTCGTCATACTTCACGCTATATGCAGGAGTGCTGATGATAAGACTGCATGGTTTGAATATTTAGTTTGCAGATTGTATGGTCTGTTGAACTGTCAAATGGATCAGTGAGTTCAATACCCAAAATCAATAAGGACTACGTGGAATTTATATTTATTAACCATGACTGCTTGCATAGCCGTACCTCCTGTCCCTTGGGATGAGCAAATCGCTTCTCGCGTTTGTATGGATTGCTGGACCGTTAACGGGCACTCTTGTCCAACCTTACGTGGGCATTAGGAGCGACAACTGTCGGATCCGTTGGGGAAAGCGCAAACCGTTTATGATAGGTGGTGGTATAGCGACTATTGCCTCCTTGCTTCTGCTGGCGTGGGTGCGAGAGATTGTGGGCGGGACTTTGGCTGTGTTTGGAGCAACTCCAGGTTCGGCGTTTATCAAGACTACGACGATTATTGCGGCTACGATTTTGATGTATTGTCTTGATTTTGCGATTAATACTGGTTCGTTGGAATGCTCCCTAATTCTGCACTCCTTCCCTTCTTGTTCTCTTATACTGATGACTTTATAGTACAAGCGGCTATTCGTGCGTTTATCGTTGACAATGCACCGCCTCACCAGCAGGAATCAGCCAACGCTTGGGCAAGCCGGCTCACTGGCGTTGGAAATATATTAGGATACATTTCTGGCTATGTCAATCTCCCTAGAATCCTTCCATTTTTTGGGAACACGCAATTTAAGGTGCTATGCGTGATTGCATCCCTTTCACTCGGCATTACCCTGTTGGTTTCTTGCTTGTACATCGCAGAGCGAGACCCGAGGCTAGAGGGACCTCCTAGATCAGATAACCCTGGGGTTATCTCGTTTTTTGTCCAGGTCTTCAGATCCGTTAAGCGCTTGCCGCCTCAGATCAAGAAGGTCTGCGAAATTCAGTTATGCGCCTGGGTAGGGTGGTTCCCATTTCTGTTCTACTCTACGACGTACATCGGACAGTTGTACGTGAATCCGATATTTGATCAGAATCCGGAGCTTTCAGATAGAGATATCGAAGCTGCCTGGGAGGCAGCTACTAGGGTTGGGACATTTGCCCTTCTCATATACGCTATCACTTCCTTTGCAGGGAGTATTCTACTGCCTCTTATAGTAGTGCCAACATACCGGTCGACAGCGCAAGAGGAATCTGATTCCGATAGCTTACACCCAGAGCAGCCCTTCCTGCCTCGGCGATCATCAGCATCCTCACTTTCTTTTACAGCCTCCGCTGGTGCCGCTTTGGAGCCGCCGAATGAACCAGCAGCCAGGGCACAAGAGAGTAAAGCTTCCCGCCTAATGGCAAAGCTGCAAATCCCCGGCCTTACGCTTCGCAGACTATGGTTCTTTTCTCATGTCTTATTCACGCTTTGCATGTTTAGCACTATCTTCATCACCACTCCACAGGGTGGAACGGTGGTGATTTCTGCTGTCGGCATATCCTGGGCTATGACTCTTTGGGCGCCATTTGCATTTATTTCAGCCGAGGTTGCCCAGCGTGATGCAGAAGAGCGGCACAGAAGACGGGAATTACGACACAATGCTCCTAACCCGTCTAATGCTCAACCTAGCAGCTCTCAGAGTTATTTAGGAACCGGAAATAGGGACGAGAATGATACAGAACACCCTTCAGGGGCGGAAGACGACCGTGAACATAGCGGAAAGGAGGATGATGACACAGTCGATCAAGCCGGTGTCATTCTTGGAATCCATAATGTGGCTATATCAATGCCCCAGATCTTTTCTACTCTGGTTAGTAGCGTGATATTCAAGATATTTCAGAAACCAAGAGGCGTTCCTTATGATGATAGCGTTGGATGGGTTCTGCGCTTTGGTGGGTTGGCAGCGATAGCAGCGGCATGGTTTACAGCCAGGCTAGGAGAAGGAGTAGGTGGGAAAGGTCTAGTCGGCGACGTTGTATAGTACTACCTATAGTGCGCGAATTTGAATCCAAAAGACTGTTTTTTGGCTGTGATGCTGCGCGTTCACCTCTACAGGCACCAGGATATCTATAAAACACGTGACTTCCCGCAACATGGCTAAGACCTTCGTGCTGGGGATCCCAAATTCAAACGTTTAGAGATCCTTTTACATCGCTGTGATAATAGCTCGGTCTGGAGTCATCTCTGCCTGATGTCTCTTGTGCAGTACTAGTTGCCCTTTTTTATCTTTGCCGGGCCTGGATATTATGATCGCAACCCCCTGTCCTTATCGACTTGCCGTCCGCGCTCGTCTTCCCTCCCTTAACTATGGCCTCTTTTTTAACAGACCTCGTGGACCTGAGTGAGCGAAAGCCGCTATTTCCTCCGTTTATACCTAAGATTTGATAGATTGATGCTAACGGACCACAGGAAAGAGACAGGATGAAACAGACCCCGATGGTGCGAAATGCCTCTGATCTACACACACCGGCCGTGCCCACATCCCATACCTCATGTAGCACGAATTGGATTTCTTTTCTAGAAACCCTTCGAGATGGATACACTGATGAAAAGAAATGAATTTGAGATAACTGACTTATTGCGCGCTGGACAGACTCTCCGGAAGCGGGAGAGAAAGAGCTTTGGACATCATGGGCGCTGTTTATCCTGATTGCGCTGTTGATTGTTGCGCTGTTTACAAGCTATACACTCAAACAGAGGAAGATTCAGGCTGTGCATGAGACTGTGCTCTCGATTTTCTCTGGTATTTATAACGCCCTATCTATTCCGTGTTTGCTTTAGAAATGGTTCGGAGAGGGAGCATAGGAGCTAACTGTCATCGCGCCTCTTTCGGTTATTAGGGATGGTTGTTGGTCTGATTATTCGGGCTACACCCGGTACGCTCGTTCAGAAATCAGTCAGCTTCGACTATCAGTTCTTCTTCAACCTTCTACTTCCTCCGATTATATTGGCGTCGGGATACGAGTTACATCAGGTTAGTGAGGGTTTGTCCGTGTATAGTTGGTGCTGGGAGACGGTCGCTAACCAGCGGTTTTTTCTTCGGTGCAATAGGCCAATTTCTTCCGGAACATAGGGAGTATAGCTACCTTTGCCTTTGCTGGAACATTCATTTCGGCGCTGGTTTTGGGTGTTTTACTATACCTATGGACGCTTTTGCCCTTTGGCGGATTGGACATCACGTTCGTCGACGCGATTTCGGTCGGAGCTACACTATCAGCCACTGATCCCGTTACCATCCTTGCGATCTTTAACGTTTATAAGGTCGAGCCGAAATTATACACCATTATCTTTGGCGAATCTATACTTAATGATGCCATCGCCATTGTGCTGTTCGAAACCGCCCAGAGATACAAGCCTGGCAGTGCGGCTGGAGAATCGCTGACGTTGCTGAGCTTATTCGAAGCTATCGGGGTGTTCTTGCTTGTCTTCTTTGGCAGCTTGCTTATTGGGGTGGTCGTCGGTATTGTGACGGCACTCGGGTTGAAATACACGCACGTTCGGCGGGAACCTAAGATTGAAAGCTGTCTTATCGTTTTGATCGCGTATGCCAGCTATTTCTTTTCGACAGGTGTTCACATGTCTGGTATGTTATCCCATCTTGTGCGGCTTTCGTTGCAATATGCTAACGGTGGATAACTTCTCAAAGGAATCGTCTCACTCCTCTTCTGTGGCATTACGCTCAAGCATTATGCTTATTATAATATGTCACGCCGTACGCAACTCACCACAAAATTCATCTTCCAGATTATGGCCCAATTGTCGGAAAATTTCATTTTCATCTACCTCGGCCTCGATCTCTTCACGGACGAAAATTTACAATTCGATCCTCTCTTTATCATTGTTACAGTTGTGGGAATTTGTATCGCTAGGTACATGTCGGTCTTCCCACTATCCAAGGCAATTAACTGGTTTATTCGCTACCGGGCGAGACGACGTGGCAAGGATGTAGCAGAGGAGCTACCCTTCTCTTACCAGGCTATGCTCTACTGGGCAGGCTTACGTGGAGCTGTTGGCGTTGCTCTGGCCGCTGGCCTTGATGGCACTAACGCTCCAACTTTACGCGCAACAGTACTCGTCGTCGTGGTGCTCACAGTGATTATCTTCGGAGGCACGACGGCACGCATGCTAGAAATTCTAGACATCCGAACTGGCGTTGTTGAAGAAATTGACTCGGACGATGAATTCGATATCGAAGTCACTAATGGTGGCACGTATTATAAGCGATCTGGAGCTGGTCTCGGCCATACACCTCGCCGAAGTGATTTGGGAATACCACTCGGGGCAGTTGATCCAGGAGATGAGATCAATCGTACGGGGTCAGGCTTTTCAAGCGGAAGCAACGGCCGCCTCACTCCCCAACCACCCGAGGCATCCAGCAGCCTGGCTGCACGGAAGAAAGCAGCATACTCAAAGCGTGATCGTAAGGCCCGATCTCGAGACAACGCCTCATCCCAAAAGTTACTTGGTCGTAGGGATAGCTTCAGCGGAAGCGGCAGCGGTAGCAACGAGAGCACTCCAACTGAAGGAGCACGCAGGACGAACCGACATACTCGCAGCGCTACCGACGGCGACCTCGACGACTTTGAACTTGACCTTGGCGGAATTGGAATCTCAGACGACGACCTACCGCCTGCTGTATCTCGTACTACTTCCCAACAGCGCCTAACCCCGGCTGGATCTAGTCGTTCGCCGGTTACGGAAGGCCCATCCTCTTCGGATGCGGCCCAGACTCCCACCGGCGGCTCATCATCCAGGCCTGGATTCGCGGGATTCCGTGATTTGTTTTCCGGAGCGGGTGATCGAGATCACACCACCTGGTTCAAACACCTGGACGAGGAATATATCAAGCCCAAATTACTTCTTGATCAAGGATCGGGTCGTAAGGGGCCTGATGCTGTATGAGGTTCTTTAACTATTATTTTACCTTTACTTTTTGTCTTTATTAGATGTACTCTAAATCCGGGCACGATATAGGCTCCCCTTCTCTCCTGCTCGGTATTTTTGTTTCGTGGTTTTTGTGTTACATTTAGAGTGGCTGCTTCTTTTCTCACAACCTGTATTTTTCTATCGAATGCAATACCGACTCAGTTGTTTTCTTTAATTAAACCGAAGTGTAGGGATTTATCATGGTTAATCGTAGATTCAAATATGGCACTACAGTTCGATGGTCTACCTATGCCCCTGAGTATCCCACTGCAGTCGGAGAGTTGAACGACAGGTAGTGTGAGGATATAAATGGATGAATCCGGGATATTATAATTTCATTAGTTACACATTATTATTTCAAGTTACATGTTTGATATACACGGCCTAACCGACTTGTTCGTCAAGTCCGAAAGCAAAGCATACTTACAACAAATATTAAGGGATCGTCACGGTTAGTGAATGGTCGTTTACTCCGGCATCTTGAGCACGTAGCGCCCTGCGATCTTGTTTTCCTCTATTGATAGGCGATGAAGTTAGCAAAGTACAGGCAACGCGGAGCACGGGGTATGCATTGAAATGGGATCCCTACTCATCAGGGAATAAACGTTGGGCAGCTCTTTGAGAGGCACAACTTCATACGGGGCCTTAATTAGGCCTCTGGTATAGAAGTCAACTGCCTCCTTAGCATCGTGGCGATTACCGACGTAGCTGCCTTTGATATCGATCATTTTCACGACGGTATCGAAAACGGGGGCTTTCAGGTAGGCGTTTGCGGGGAGACCGATTGCGATGATGGAACCGCGGGGTCGGACGTAGGAGGCGGCTTGTTGGAATGGGAGTTCCGAAGCTGCTACGAGGAGGACGGCGTGAGGGCCTAGTCCGTCAGGAGATGCTGCCTGGACGTCGGCTACGAGGTTTTTGGACGTTTTATAGTCGATATAGGCCTGTAGATTCGGTTAGGGGGCTAGATGAGATATAGGATTTGGGGAATGATTGGATTGAAATAATTAAGGGAGGATAGTACTTCTGATCCTAGTTTCTGGCAGACTTGTTTCTTCTCCTCGCCTCCATCGATAGCGATGACGCGGAGGCCCATTGCTTTGGCATACTGCTGGGCTACGGTTCCTAACCCGCCGCCAGCACCGACGATGGAGATGACCTGGCCGGGACGTGCGCCGGATTCCTTCAACCCTTTATAAACAGTGAGGCCCGCACAGAGGATAGGTGCCACTCCATCCAGGGGTACGCCTTTTGGAATAGGCGTGGCATGAGCTGCCTGGGCAATGCAATATTGTTGAAAGGTGCCGTCTACAGTATACCCGGATAGGGAGACCTTCTGACAGAGTGGCTCATCCCCCACTTCGCAAAAGTCACAGGCGAGACATGAGCCATTGATCCATTTAATACCTACGTTGTCTCCGACCTTGTGCATTGTCACAAGGTGGCCGAGAGCAACGATTGTGCCGGCACCTTCATGGCCCCCGACCAGGGGCATTTTGACATCTAGGGGCCAGTCACCATTCATGGCATGGAGATCTGTGTGACAGACACCACTGTATTTGATGTTGACGAGGATCTCGTCTGGTCCTGGCTTGGGGACGGGGATCTGCTTGTATTCGAGGGGCCCGCCTACTTTGGAGCAGACCTGGGCCCATTGGGTTTCGGGGATGTTGGGAGGCATGTTGCTTGGTACTTCAGCGAAGAATTGAGATTTCTTGTCTGAAGAAAAAAAAGGAGAGAGCAGAACAGAGCGAGAGAGGTGAATCTCTCTCTTTCATATAGTCAAATGCCATCATGGAAGTTGTACGGGCAAAAATGACGTGGCGTGTGCCCGGAAGGTGAAGGAAGTCATAATTAGATAGTTAGATCTGTCTCGCCACCAGAAGATGTAGACCTGGCGATGTTTCCATGGATCAGTTGTGCAACACGGCGTGAGCGGAAGCCAAACAGATCTTTGTTCGTTCTTTATTCATAGCAGTATCTCTGCATGGCACTTTGTAGTGATATGTAGTTTGTATCTGTATCTGTAATGTACTCCTGAGCGTACAGAGTACTGAGTGTAGTCCACCTCTTGGCTGCATCGTCGTGATCGTAGCCAAAAAGCCAGAACGAAAGAACAAAAGACGACGAAGAACCAGGAAAACTCCAAGCCATGAAGAATTTTCGTCCATCATCACCATCTCCATCTCCATCATCATCATCTTCATCGCCATCATTCTCTTCTTCTTCACTTCATCATCTCTGCATCCTCACCGTCGCCATCTAGATACGCGACGTGATTAATTGGTCCACCACCAAATCCAACCTCCACAAAACCACCAGTCTAGCCGTCTCCCTTTAGCCTTTTCCTTTTTCTTCGCCCACTTCTGCATCTTCTTGGTGGTTTCTTCATCTCTTCTTCCTCTTCATCACCATCGTCTATTCATCCATCCTACCGCCAGCTTCATCTCTGTTGCATCTCCCTTAATGCGCCCATGAGGAGACCAACTGACTAGGTATGCTCCCCTGCTCCGACTTTTCCCCGTGATCTTTTTGTTCGTTCAGCTTTTGGGATCTTTGACGACTTTCTTTCACCCTGTCTTGTCACCGTCTCGTCGCTCTGGCTTCGTGCTGATTCTATTGTCCCTACAGTATCTCATTGTCCTTGCCTCAATCACCTATCTTTTGGCACCTATGGACCCTTTCGCATAGTACCAGCTCTCTCTCGCGCGCCTGACTCTTATTGTCGCCATCTCTGCCCTCTCTCCATCCTATCAAGGGATTCCGTACAGCGTATTGAGCTGTTCAGCTGCTGAGCATCATGGCCGGAGTTCCGCCTTACACTGCGCGTTCACCCTCTCAGCAACCGCGATTCCCCTCCTACTCGCCTTCCTCTAGAGACCACCCTTACCCTGGTAACGATGCCAATTATCAACACCCTCCTCAGACACCCCCAAACTTCCCGCCGCCTTCTTCTCTGACACGAAGTCCGCGCTACGGTCGTGCTCCCTCGCCAATGCACAATAACACCCTTCCCCCGTTGAACGGGAATAACCCTGCCAATCCCGACCATTCCTCTAGCTACCACCCCCATTCCTCCTCCAACGCTCCCACTTACTCTCTACCACGGCCGTACAGTAGCTCCATTATGTCGAATGCAGCTCACACTCCGTCTCCTGGCTTATTCAACCGCTCTACTACTCCGCACACTCACCAGTCGAATGTGAATGATATTATCTCTCACTCTCCAAGCCGTGATCATGACTCCTACGATATACGGTCTAATAATGGAGGATACACCGCGCAGTCTCCCGCTGTCCGCGAGGCCAGACCTCCCTCTCCACGGGAATCAGTAAGAATAACCAGCACTACCCTTTTTTCTAAGTATATCGACTTTAGCTCATCCATCCCGAATATAGAAACCTGTGAGAAAAGATCCAATGTCATTTGCGAGCATCTTATCCGGCCCCGCGGATGAAACGCCTGCTCGAAAATCGCCCCCTCCTATCCGCAAGGCTAGTCTTCCAACACCCGCGGCAATCACCCCTGCACCGCAACCAGCCAGGCTCGAACCGGAGCCTGAAAAACGACGTCAGTCCAACGGCCGATATGACCCGACTTATAGTGATATCGCCCCAAGACCTGTACCTAACGGGAACGCCACCGTAAAACCACCGCCTCAGCTTCTCCCGATCAAGCCTCGGAAACCAGAGCGCAGTGACGGTGAGAAACTTGCCGATGCCATGGCTAGGATCGAGCAGATCGAGAACAGTGATGTTGAGGCGCCCGGCTTCGAAGATGAGTGGTATCGGTATAAAGCTAAAAGCAGAAAGCGGGCGAGGGAATCAGAGGCCAATGAAGCTCAAAAGCGGAAGGTAAGCACCTGCAAGGAACATGAGTACCCTGTGAAACATGAATCAATGTTTGCTAAATCAAATTTTTCCTATTAGCGACGCCGGGTTGATTTCTTAGGAAAGCTGGCCAGCATGTTCGAAAAGCAAGCCTTGCTTGGCATGGATCGCTTTAGCCAACTTCATGAAGCTGCTGTCATGGAAGAAGTCCAACAGAAAGAAGTTCAGGATGAAAAGGACCGTAAAAAAGATATGCAGAGAAAAAGGCGAAGAGAAAATACCGTTCGTGCAGAGCTGGAGAAAATTTCTGCCGCCGAAAAGAAAGCTAGCAAGCTTGAGGACGACGGAGAGAGAGAGAAGTTGCATCGCGAGATTGAAAGGTCGAAGAAGAAGATCAAATCGACTCAGATGGCCATGGAAAATGGGACTGCCGCCCAGGAAATCAGTGAAGTCACTCCTCTTTCTCCGAATTTCGAGGGAGGTACGATCAGCTCATTCCATAGCCGCGCAAAGACTCCGCCCAAGAAGAGAGCTGCCAAAGGTGGTTCATCCTCACGGCCCAAAAAGTCCAAGGAAAAGAAACAAGCAGAAAAGGATGCGGCCGAAGCAGCCTACAATGCTATGGAAGGCGAAGAGCTACTTTCTATTCCAAAGGAGCCGTCACGAAAGGAGACCCTCAAGAAGGAAGCAAAAGGCTCTCGGTCAAAGGATGCAACTCCTGCTCCCGCTTCGAATGTGGAGTCGAAGGTGTACGGTCAACTTTACGAGCAGATCTGGAGGGATATTGCGCGAAAAGATATCCCCAAGGTTTACCGTATAAAGACCGTCTCACTTAGTACGCGTCAAGAAAACCTTCGCAAGACCGCTCAGCTCGCGAGCAAACAGTCAAGGAAATGGCAGGAGCGCACGAACCGAAGCATGAAGGATACCCAGGCTCGAGCCAAACGAACCATGCGTGAGATGATGTCGTTTTGGAAGCGCAATGAACGCGAGGAACGTGATCTACGCCGCATGGCAGAAAGACAGGAACTTGAGTTGGCTAAGAAGGCCGATGCCGATCGCGAAGCCAATCGACAAAAACGCAAGCTCAACTTCCTCATTTCACAAACCGAGCTCTATTCCCACTTTATTGGTCGAAAGATCAAAACTAGCGAGGCTGAGCACACTGGGGATACTGCGACTGCTCCTACCCAAGAAAGCAAGGTATCCGTTCCCGACGATGTTGGCGATTTGAGCGGGAAAGTTAAGAACTTTGAGGATCTCGATTTCGATGCTGAGGACGATGATACGCTGCGCGAGGCAGCGATGGCAAGCGCGCAAAATGCCGTCAAGGAAGCACAGGATCGTGCCCGAGCCTTCAATGACCAAGAGAACAAGATGGCAGCATTTGATGAAGGCGAGATGAATTTCCAGAACCCGACCAGTTTGGGTGATGTGGAAGTATCACAGCCTAAGATGCTTAGCTGCCAGCTGAAGGAATACCAACTCAAGGGATTGAATTGGCTTGTCAACCTTTACGAGCAGGGTATCAATGGTATTCTTGCCGACGAAATGGGTCTTGGAAAAACAGTGCAATCCATATCCGTCATGGCGTATCTTGCCGAAGTTCATAATATCTGGGGTCCGTTCCTTGTTATCGCCCCGGCCTCTACCCTTCACAATTGGCAGCAGGAAATATCACGTTTCGTCCCTGACATCAAAGTTCTCCCATATTGGGGATCTGCAAAGGATCGAAAAGTGCTGCGCAAATTCTGGGATCGAAAGCATATCACTTACAACAGGCAGTCGGAGTTTCATGTGCTGGTTACTTCGTACCAGCTGGTCGTCCTTGATGCTCAGTACTTCCAAAAGGTCAAATGGCAGTATATGATTCTAGATGAGGCCCAGGCTATCAAATCTTCTCAGAGTTCAAGGTGGAAAAACCTTTTGGGCTTCCATTGCCGAAATCGCCTCTTGCTTACTGGTACACCAATTCAAAACAACATGCAAGAACTTTGGGCACTTCTTCATTTTATCATGCCAACGCTATTCGATTCCCACGACGAATTCAGCGAATGGTTCTCTAAAGACATTGAAAGTCATGCACAGAGCAATACCAAGCTCAACGAGGATCAACTGAGACGACTGCACATGATCCTGAAGCCGTTTATGCTTCGCCGGATCAAGAAGCACGTTCAGAAGGAGCTTGGAGATAAAGTGGAAAAGGACGTCTTCTGTGACCTTACTTACCGACAGCGTGCTTACTATAGCAGCCTACGGAACCGTGTCAGCATATTAGATCTCATCGAAAAGGCATCCATTGGCGACGATGCGGACAGCACCACCTTGATGAACTTGGTCATGCAATTCCGTAAAGTCTGCAACCACCCCGATCTGTTTGAGCGTGCAGAGACGTCATCACCATTCTCCGCTTGTTATTTTGCAGAGACAGCCTCCTTTGTGAGAGAAGGGTCTTTTGTCGATGTTGGTTATTCTACTCGGAACCTGATAGAATATGATTTACCTCGTCTCCTCTGCAGCCCGTCTGGACGTCTCGACATTCCTGGCCAAGATAATACAAAGGCTGGTTTCCAAAACAAATACCTCTCCCATATGATGAATGTGTGGACGCCCGAGAACATCCAACAAAGTATCGGAAATGATGATGCATTCTCTTGGCTACGATTTTCTGATACTTCGGTTGGCGATGCAAATAGGCTTTCACGCATGGGCGTATTGGAGAGGGCACTAGAGCGGCGTGACTGCACAAATCGTCTGGCAAGATTGAAGATTGTTTATGGTGACGATGAAGACGAACAAAACCTCAACTCGATTTCTCAATCTTCTTTGTTCAATATCGTTGAGCGGAATGATACTACCCCTATCACCGAAGTTGCATCCTCCGGATACATGCAAGGATTGCTGAATGTCGCCCAGTCGGCAATTGAAGCTAGAGGCTTCTCAGTGATTGAACAATGTGGCAAGCCAGGGGCATCCGCTCCTCCCATTATGATATCCACTTCGGGCCAGTCTATGGCTGCAGAAAATCAAGATACTTTCTTCAATATGAAAGTTCGGCACGCCATGTTTGGCCGTACGACTACGCCTATGGATGAAGAAATTTTAACCAAGCAGATCGATCCTTACAGGTACACCAAATCTTCAATGCTTACAAAGCCTGGTTCGACTCGACGTGGCTATACCAACATCACGGTGCCATCCATGAGGCGTTTCGTGACGGATTCTGGCAAGCTTGCCAAGCTTGATGAACTTCTCTACCAGCTCAAGAACGGCGGTCACCGTGTCCTTCTCTACTTCCAAATGACCCGCATGATTGATTTGATGGAAGAATATTTGACGTATCGCAACTACAAGTACTGTCGTTTGGATGGTAGTACGAAGCTTGAAGATCGTCGAGACACCGTTTTAGATTTCCAGCAACGACCCGAAATTTTTGTCTTCTTGCTATCCACACGTGCCGGTGGCCTGGGTATCAACTTGACAGCTGCCGATACAGTCATCTTTTACGACTCGGATTGGAATCCCACCATCGATTCACAGGCAATGGACCGTGCGCATCGTCTGGGCCAAACCAAACAAGTCACTGTATACCGCTTGATCACGCGTGGCACCATCGAGGAGCGTATTCGCAAACGTGCCCTGCAAAAAGAAGAAGTGCAGAGAGTGGTTATTTCCGGCGGAGCCGCCGGTAGCGTTGACTTTAACACGCGCCAGAACCGCACTAAGGATATTGCTATGTGGCTTGCGGACGACGAAGAGGCCGAGATCATTGAGCAAAAGGAGAAAGAGGCACTCGAGAAAGGGGAGGAGCTCGGGTCTAAGAAGGCTGGCAAGAAAGCTGGTGCTAAGAAGAGGCGAGATATCACGCTGGATGATATGTATCATGAAGGTATGTTCAAATCATCCCCAGATAGATTTAAGAATATGTGACACTAACATACTTCTTCAACCACAGGTGAAGGACACTTTGACGACGCTAGTGCCAAACCATCCGGAGCTGCCACCCCCGTATCTAGTGAGCAGGCCCTCGGCCCCGCTGGTAAATCCAAACGCGGCCGTGGCGGCGGTGAAAGAGGCGGCAAAGGCAGCGCTAAGCGGGCAAAGACGACGAAGCAACGTCTTAGCCTTATAGATGGCAGAGATGATTAATTCTGCCATACTTGTTTTATTATTTTCCCTTAATCCAAAAGGCTTCGTCATTTCAGGTCTTTGGGGGGTTTGTCTTTTTGGTCACGGATATCTCTATCTTGAGTCGGAGTTAAAGGCTTCAGGCTATATGCTACGGCCTCATGGCATGCTTTACTTATTTTTTGCTTTTACCATTTTAAACTAAACCATCCATGGCTTGAGCTGGATGGATTCTTTGTGCCATCTGCTATTCTATTCTATTTTTTCTCTACTTTTTATTCTATTAATTGTCCGCTGTCCTTATGCCTGTTTATGTATTTTTTCTTCTCCTGTTTTCTACATGCTTGTGGCTGGATGGATGGGGCTTTTTACATTAGGTATAATATTCACCGACATGGGACCAAAGAGATGCCAGCGGTTTAAATTATACGATTATCCATTAACTATGATCCTTCACGCATTCGATGTCCTAGAGGGGCTTAGGATAGAGAGTTGTGCTAGGATATTCAAGCTATTATAAAGTAGGACACCCTCTCCGATGCCGGCTTGCTGCTTATCCATGGTCTGGTCCCCATTCTATGCTGTCAAAGACCTCCAGAGGGCGCAGCGTATCTATCCTCAAAGGTCCATCAGATGCAACTTCATGCAGCTTTATCCCAACACGTTCGGGGTAAATTCGCATTACGGAGGCTCGGCGTCAGAGTCACGTGAAACCCACCAATCAGCAGGTGCTTATTCTCTGACTTTTTCGTATCGCCGAAACCCCAACATCTTCACTTTTTATATCACGATCAAAGACCATCTCTTTGTCTGTTTCTCTCTCTCTCTTTTTTTTTTAATTCATCTGTCTTTTCCCTTCTCTGTTCGAGGCGGAATACGTACATACTATCTCGCCTGGCTTCATTGATCGCAGTTTAAAAGCGGCCGTCATGGAAGCCTTACTAAACCACTCCCGCTCCCTCTGCCCGTTCTTGAAGAAGACGTCCCCTTCGACCCTCCGTTCGCTCTCGACTTCTTCTCGCCCGGCATCGAGCCCTGGTGGAGGCACCATCTCCAATCTCCAGACCATTGCTCGCAAATGTCCCGTTATGAGCAAGGCCCTTGCCGTCCAAAGCTCCCGCCTGGCCTTGAATGGCACGCGGGGCTTTGGCACCGCCTGTCGCCGTGGTGTTAGCGCTACCACCGTGGTTAAGGAGAGCATCAATGCGAAGACTCCCACCGTTGTCCATGCGGGAAAGAAATGTCTTCATACTACCGCAATGAAGGCCGCTGTGGTCACTGAAGAATCGCACCGAAAGCAGAATAGAGGTATGACTCCTTCAACACATTAAGTTGATCTTCTTTAGTACTTACATTTTCATATAGTTCATCCTGCTCTTGTGAACTCCAAGGGCCAGGCTTCTCCAACTGTGAAACGTGCAGACCCTGCGGCCTTTGCTGGACCCAGACCCGCCATTCCTGAGGCAGCTGCCAAATTCGACTATGAGGCGTTTTACAACACTGAGCTCGACAAGAAACACAAGGACAAGTCCTACCGTTACTTCAACAACATCAACCGCCTCGCTCGTGATTTCCCGCGTGCCCACATGGCCTCAGCCGAAGAACGAGTGACTGTCTGGTGTGCTAACGACTATCTTGGTATGGGACGTAATCCCTACGTACTTCAGACGATGCACGAGACTCTGGAACGTTACGGAGCTGGAGCCGGTGGAACCCGTAATATTTCAGGCCATAATCAGCATGCCGTTGGATTGGAGAAGACACTCGCAACGCTGCACCGTAAAGATGCAGCGTTGGTTTTCAGCTCTTGCTATGTTGCCAACGACGCCACCCTCGCGACACTTGGAAGCAAGTTGCCCAACTGCGTGATTTTGTCTGACAGCCTCAACCATGCCTCCATGATCCAAGGTATCAGGCATTCTGGTGCGAAGAAGATGGTATTCAAACACAACGACCTCGAGGACCTCGAAACCAAACTGGCATCTTTACCTCCTGAAACCCCTAAGATCATCGCTTTCGAATCTGTTTATAGTATGTGTGGTTCCATTGCTCCGATAGAAGAGATCTGCGACTTGGCCGAGAAATATGGTGCTATTACCTTTCTCGATGAAGTCCATGCTGTCGGATTATATGGACCACATGGTGCCGGTGTTGCTGAACATTTAGACTATGACATCCACGCCTCACCTAACGCCAACGTCAAAGGGACAATCATGGACCGTATCGATATCATCACTGGAACTCTGGGCAAAGCCTATGGCTGCGTCGGTGGATATATCGCTGGTTCCAGTGCCTTTGTTGACACGATTCGCTCCCTTGCCCCCGGATTTATCTTCACTACCTCCTTGCCACCAGCTACCATGGCTGGTGCCGAAACCTCTATCAAATACCAAGCTGAGTATGGACGTGACCGCACTTTGCAGCAGCTCCATACCCGTGCTGTGAAGGCCTCTCTCGATGCTAACGACATCCCCGTCATTCCCAACCCTTCCCACATTGTTCCCGTACTTGTTGGCGATGCAGAGCTTGCAAAACGCGCTTCCGATATGCTTCTCGAAGACTACGGCATATACGTCCAGGCCATCAACTACCCCACCGTGCCCCGCGGAGAGGAGCGATTGAGAATCACCCCTACCCCTGGCCACACCAAGCAATACCGTGAGCACCTGGTCGAGTCTATCAAGGCAGTCTGGAAGCGCCTCGGAATTCGCAAGACGCGTGACTGGGAGGCTGCCGGTGGATTCCTCGGTGTTGGTGAAGCCCATGACGCGAAGAACGAGCCACTTTGGAGCGAAACTCAGCTCGGCGTCAGCGAGACCGAAGCCCTCGAGGGCGCGATCGAGCGTGAGCTCCAAGCGGATGCTGTGCATAGGCAAGAGATGCTTCGCAGTGTCAGCTGCAAGGCCGACAACCCCAGCTTGCACCAGAGCGTTGCCCCTCTCCCTACTATCGGAGCTGCAGCATAGATAGTATCTAGTCATCTTTATTCAAATATGACGATCTGCAGATATTTAATTTCTGCCTAATGACGTTATCTTAGGCCTTTTATTCTTCTATCTTTTCTCATCCTACGGATGACTGAAACTACACACTCGTTTATATATATACATATACATACACATTTAGCTGGCCAGACGAGCCAGCATTTGAGATCACGATCAGTTGTTATTCTTTTGCTCCTTGGTTTTCTTGTACCAGCCGATTCTACCAGTTCGGTTTATATATTTTGGCATGTTGTCAATATTCTCTCTATGCCTTGTTTTGGAAGATAGCCATATAGCATTCAATGCACCACGATTTGACCTCTCATAAAACATAAAATCCAAGTCTAGTAACAAATTCTTTTTGGACGCCTGCTTAAGTACAGAAAAATTCCCTTCTCTTGGTATCCTGGAATTTCACTCATCGCAGCAGCCACACACATAATCGAACACAAAAACATAACCCATTAATCTCAACTCCGCTCATCTCCTCATACCGCCACGACTCAGCTTCGGGAAATCAAGCGGTATCTTTAATCTCGCAATTTTCATAGCCGCAGCTTCTACCTTTCCTCTCTTGATCCCCCATCTGGCAAACTCGCTCTCACGCGGTTTATCTACCTTACATCCCAATTCCCGGAAATAATGCGTGATTTTCTGGTTATCAACTTGCAAATCATCGCGCAAGTCCGCTATGTTCGTGGCTAATTCGTTCGCGGCAAACCCAACGCCAGACGCAGGCGGGATATGCAACGACAGTGCACAAATCGAGGTATGTAAGAACGTGATATCGTTGCGAGAAAGGAACGAGCCCATCGGGACGTACTGTCGTCTTAGGGCATCGAGGAATGAATCCGTAATTACCGAGTCATCCCCAACCGCACCGGCGAGAATAGATCGTAGTTCTTCCCTAGGTGGTAACTTCCTGCTATCAGGGCCTTGGCCCTGCCCGCCTCTGGAACGCTTAAGAGAACGCGTCAATTCAAGAAGGAGGAAAATGAACCGCAGGATCTGGATGGTCGTCTTCTCTCCGGACTGGATCACGGATTCAACGTGTTTAACGACAAAGCGGGATGTAGTGGTGATTCCCTCCGATGCAGCTACTGTCTCCTGCCAATCTTTGATTGGTATTTGGCGGAGGAATGAGAGGCCGTTGGGAATCAGGCTGGCGACGGAATATACATCTGACGGCTGGGTTGCGGACAGATTGGGCTTGGGAAGTGGTTTCGAAGCTTGGATTGCTTCCTGGGCTGATTTTGCGTCCGTTGGACCCGTGGTGTCGTTGGGCATTGTGGAGAGGAGGGCTGATTCGGCGGCACTGGTGGCGCCGCGGGGGGTGTTGGATAGGAGGGCGTTTTCGGTAATGGCTTGCACTGCTTTGCGGGCTTGTTTGGTTCCGAATGCTTCGGCCAGGGCGGAGCGTTGGTTGAATGAAGTGGCCTGGAAGGGAGGTCTCGTTAGAAAATCGCGCTGGGAATAGTAGATAAGCTGTATACATACCGCTGGTGCCTCTGTGTCTGTCTGTTCTTCTTCTTCTTCCTCGAGTCCAGGACTAGCATGTCTCATGCACCCCCTAACCGTCATCTTGCGCGCATCGAGAATTTTCACCGTGCCCTCTTCAGGGTCGTAGATCGCGACGTAGTGGTCCCATAGCTTGTCGAGCTCATTCTCGCCTTCCTTCCCGGTGAAATCTAGCTTAGGATGCGCCGATGTATGTAGTAGAAGCTCCGAGGAAGAGATTGCTGCATTGGAGCTGTGCTTTAGGCGTTTTTCGCGCGGCTTGACGTATGCATTCAAGGGGACTGTATCTGGCAAATTCGTACCGGGGGTGGTAGCTGTATTGATTTCGAATTAGCTTATCAGTATTACCAAGTAGCCTTCTGCGCGCAAAGCATCGCTTTTCTTACCTATGATAGGAGCTTGTCCATCGGGGGTTTTGACGAATTCAACCTTCACTGTCGGTTTGATGGCGGCTTTTTTGCTGGGTCGTCCGTGACGGTCGGAGTCCCGCTTTCGTTTCTTTTCAATAGTATTGGTACTACCCATATTGAATTGGTTTTGATTAAAGCAATTGACTGCGCTTCTTCGGTGGGTTTGAAGCGTGGTGAGTTGTGCCGGCCGTTGTCGCGGGAAAAATTTATGGGCGGAAAAAAAAGCTTCCAGATCCAGATCTCCACCGGAACTTTAGAGGCGCACACAAACACTCGAGATGACTTCAATCAAAACTGTCATTTATAAAAAGCACGAGGATACAATTACGAGCAGATGATTAAAGACAATAGCGAAATAATTCCTTTTGGAAATTGGGTGTTCATATTTTGTGACTAGAACTAACACAATATTGGGCAAGCATGGCAGAATAACAACACCATGCCATCATCGAGCTAGAAAAACTTCACAGAAAACAGAACAATTTTCAAGTAACTTCCACCGACCAGTTCCGTACATGAGAAAGAACTCAGAGAGTTTTCCCAGTAGATAATTGACCAGCCTCCTCCCCATACGGTTAATCCCTCTTCAACAAGACATGAAAAAAATAGTACACAACCCCGATCCAGCCCACTAAAACAAAACTCCGGATCAAATGCAATTCGTGGCTTCGATTTTCGTCACAATTTTTAAAAACAGATATGCGTCATCTCGCTCGTTGGGATGGTTGTCGTCCAATTGAAGTCGGATATTGGTAAGCGAGGAAAAGAAAAACCGAATTCGATTTTTGAATCTGATGTCGTTGTCTCATGATAATTTGCCGAAGTTGAAAGCGGAAGGGATACAAAGGTGAGATTGTGTGGTGTGATTTTCATTAACCCATCATGACAACACAGGTAGAGAACATTTTTTCGTAAAGATGTAAGAATGTTGTGGGTTCTGGCATCAAGTTTCAAGGCGCATGGTTTTCAGCTGAGACAGAGCTGTTGGAAGTTTACTTGCTGTAATGGTTGTTAGCATGGTGGGCTTTCAATCAGGAGGGCAATTGCTCAATTGCTACTGCGAGGGAATTGGTTCTGGTTTGTGGGAGAAACTAACCTTCGGGCACGAGTCTTGCGGCGCTTACGCTTCAGGCGACGAACACGCTTCTTTCTCCACTTGGCTCTCATC
This sequence comes from Arthroderma sp. MBC 290, assembly GCA_030411455.1. Lineage (NCBI taxonomy): Eukaryota > Fungi > Ascomycota > Eurotiomycetes > Onygenales > Arthrodermataceae > Arthroderma > Arthroderma sp. MBC 290. Next base: position 23,171 of record JAPERC010000001.1, read on the forward strand.
TTCGTAGAATGCTAGAGAGCTGTTAGCAAGGCTATTCGAGTGGAAAAGCAGATCGTCAGGACATTAACATACCTTCTTCGTAGATGAGGGGGATGGTTGCAAGAAGAAAGAAAGAAGAAGCTAAGCTGAAGATGGCGGAGCTTTGTAGTTGTGCGCTGCTGACTAAGACCGCGCTAAGGGCAAGCGAGAATCACTTGCTTAGTCATTATGACGCACTCACACCACAACAACTGAAGCTTTTAGATGGAGACATGTTGATATATAAAAGTATTTCATTGTAACTAAGACCGAAACTAAGATAATAAATAAACTACCGTACTCCGTAAATCAGACTCGCCATAACCCGAATACCAAAAATTTCATCCCAGAAACAAACTATGCAGCAGCAGTAGCAACGGCTGGCTCGTTGGAAGCAGCCGAATCAACTGGCGCTGAGGACTGTACCCCAATGGTGGTCTGCACGCCAACACGCTCGCTGCCGAGCAGGTCGGCAAGAAGTGGGCTGGGGCGGTTGTCTCGGTGTGGCTCGAAAGCAACCTGGTTGTTCTTATACTTTTGGACACTGTCGAGATAGATATCGAATAGATAAGAAGAGTCTTGTGGACCTCCCTTCGCTTCCGGATGGAATTGTGTTCCGAAAATTGGTCGAGTTTTGTGGATCAATCCTATGAAATTACGCGTTAGTTATTCGAGTCGGTAGTCACAACAGGTTTTCTCAAGTTTTGACGAACCTTCATTACTAGAGTCATTCAAGTTGATAAAGTAAGGCTTCCAATCGCTTGGGAGGGTAGACGCATCAACTGCATAACCATGGTTTTGACTGGTAATATGACACTGTCCAGTGGTCAAGTCCAAGGCCGGGATGTTGTGTGCACGGTTGCCGTATTTCAATTTAATGGTACGGGCGCCAGCAGCAAGGGCCAGGAGCTGATGGCCAAGGCAGATACCCATGATGGGTAGCTGTGAGATCTCCATCAATTTACGAAGACCAAAGACAGTCTCTTGGCAGTGGATTGGGTCACCAGGACCATTGGAGATGAAGACACCGTCAAAGTGGTGGGCGACCTTGTAGACAGGGTAGTTGTACGGGAATACAGTAATGCTTGCTCCACGGTTCACCAAGCTTCGTAGGATGTTCTCTTTGACACCGCAGTCGATGACGGCTACGTGTGCAGTGCTGTTGGGGGCGCTGATATGGAACGGCGCCTTGGTGCTCACTCTTTCGACCAAGTTGATTTGTTCAGGGTCAATGAAAGCTTCATCCTGATCGGCATCATATTCTTCGCCAGTAGTGATTCGGCCGAGCGATGAACCTTGCTCACGCAGGTAAGTGACGATTTGACGGGTATCGACACCGGAAATGGCGGGGACACCTTCCCTTGCACACCATTCACCAAGGCTCTCGACGGCGGTCCAATGGCTGTATCTCTCTGCAACATCTGCGACGACGACACCGGCAGCCTGGAGGCTTGGTGACTCGAAGTACTTGAGCAGACCATTTTCATCTCGCTCTGAGGATGGCACTCCGTAGTTACCAATCAATGGTTGGGTGAATACAAGAATCTGACCACGATAGGAAGGGTCACTCAAGGATTCTGGATAGCCAACCAAGGACGTGGTGAAAACGGCCTCGCCGGAGACGGTTGTCTGGGCTCCGAAAGAAGTCCCGTGGAATACAGGGCCATCTCGAATGGTGAAGGTAGCACGTTCTTGAGAGAAGATTGATTTTTTGGCTGGTTGGCTACCGGGGGTGACGGAGGCCATGAACCGTGCCTGAGAGGCGGGGGCAACCTTGAGGTTTAGGGCAAACTGGGCCCGGGAAGAGAGAAGCTTGGGTACTCGAGAGAACATTTTGAAGAGGTGTAGAGTGGAGATTGGTTTGTTTGAAGTTGTGTAGCGTTGTGTTTGGGGAGATGACTCAGTTCACGGAAGCCTTCCAAAGGTGATCTAAAGAAGTTGTAAGCATCAAAACATGAGACACAGAGTAGTGTCGAGATCTGTAGTACCTGAGATATAGTCCTGTATGGGAAAAAGTCGTTAGTTACTGGTTCTTGATCGTCTTCAGAGCAGAGTAGCCGCCGCCAACACTTCAGCTTCAAAGGACAGTGTGCTTACCTGGGAGGTGAAAACCGAAATCACGCGCATATGCTCGGATATAGGTTGTTCAACACATATAGAGGTTGTTTAGAGAAAAGACTTGTCAAGTCTGTGGTGATGATGGGAGCATGCGAAGATGAGTTGTCAAGCAAAAGTCGGGGAAGTTGAAAGATGAAGAGAGAAAAAAGACGGTGAGAAGCAGAAAGAATGACTGAAAAATGCCCCTAGCGCCGTTTTTTCGGTGGGGCTGGCAATTGGCCAATGAGAACCCTGGGATTGACGGTATTTGTAATGTTCCGAGGCCCGTGTCCCTGCAGGTTTAGCGTACCGTATTGTCACTCCGTTTCGCCGACCTCAACTTTTATATAGCCATAGCCATGATGCCTTTTAGATGAAGAACTGTCGACTTTATACCCAGCTGCTCGACATCAATTAGATACCTAGATACCTAGATACCCTTAGATACCAAGGGAACAGTATGCCAGTCTCAGCTATCTGTCGCTGCCGGTTGCGCCAGATCGATGGTGGAGGTTCTCGTAGGAAGCGTTGATGCTATACTGCCCTACATGCTCTGGTCCCCTTTTTGCTTGAAATTTTGGCTACTGGTTTGTGGGATTGCAGCTGCCGTGGAAGAATTATCATAGAGTGGGTTGGACAATCCTATGGAGTCAGCTAGACAGGCTGTTGTGTTGCGCAGGGTGTGGTATGATATATCCTCTCTCCTCCTCTTGGACTCGCTCTGAGGGTGATATGTTGATCATATATATAAGCTGCTTAGGACTGGAAGAGACGTCTGTTCTATATATATCATTGGAATGCGATATTGCTCATTGGAATGCCAGCGAGAAAGCCCATCTTACCCCCTCAAAGATCTCTGCCAGCCACCCAGCACACTGAGGATGCACCCACCAGCTGCTCTTTGTTTCCAGTGGAATTTTCCGCCATATCTTTATATATTCACTGTCAAATCTCGGAGCTTGCCAGCCCCCCGGACCAATCCCATGCCAGCATGCGAATTTCGCTTGCTCTTAGTGCCCTCCAGGAAAGATATAAAAACCCCCTTTCTACCGCCCAACTTCTTCTTCTTTCTCTTTCTTTCCTTTCCTCTCTCAACGGAGGGTACACAAGCAACTGCCACGCAGAAGCTTGTATACACTCCCTTTCTTCTTCACTCTGCCTCAGTACTTGCTCGCAAGTAACTTGGGTAAGCCAGCTTGTCCCTTTACACCTTTCCAAACGAGCTCACTAACTTCAATTCCTAACTGCTATATAGGGCTTTTCCTTTGTCCAACGGACTCGCTCCAGGCACCTGGCAACAGGTATCTGTCGAGTAAGTTACCTCTCCATCCCACTTCCCCTCCCCCTATCCACCCTAACACATTCATTCTTTATAGGTCTGTTTTCTTTTCTTCTTCAGGTGTCCCTCTGGGATTCCTCGCAGCGTGAGTCTACCACGTAGATTCCGCTGCTAAAACATTACTTTTTGGAACCTCTTCATCTTGGATTAATGACTATTTTTGGCCCTTACACTTCTGGCTGATAATAGACATTTCCTTGATACCCATTTTTTTTTTCATCATATCACTTCGCTTGTCGAGGGATCTGAAGAAAGAAATTTGGAAGATGTCCCTACTCCACATTGCTCTTTGAATCTATATGCGTAGGAGACGCGTGGTGGTTTAGTTTACGCGTTGTTTTGATATAGCACAGTACGCTGACCACCTTACTCCTAGTTTCTATATTATCTCGTAGTACCACATTCAGCTTCCTGTGAGTCCTCTAATTATGAAATCTTTCCATTTCTACTAATTCTAGTATACTGACATGAGAGTGTATTTAGGTTGTTCGGGGATCAGCCCAGACATGTTCCTCCAGACAGCAGTTTATACCAATCGCCGAGATGTTCATCGCTGATGTCTGCATATAATCCTGTACTACTACCATTGATTCTTCGCTCCAGGTTTGGATGGCTTCCTGATCGCGAGCGGATATTGGATTAAAGGCATTAGCTTGGTGGGATATCCTCTGAATTGCAGAGGAATCGAGTTGGGCTGAATGTTCAGATTGCAAGTGTTTCTGGATATTGCCGGGGGATATTCTCTACTGTAATTATTGATATGAGGGTGCTTGTAGTAGTATTCGATATTATTATGACAACTGATGTGACAACTGAACTGTCAGATCTGTTTGCCCGAATTTTAATGAAATTTCAGAAAGTCGAATAGAGTTTTTTTAATAATTGTAGAAATCACTTATGAGACGATACTGATTCCAATATGAATGATTATCTTTTCGAGTGTAGAAGTTTGCTTCTCAGTCTTCTAAAGTATCTTTATTGTCTCTGACTGGATAGCGAAAATCTTCTAGTATTTTCAAAAGAACATTCTTTCGCTTGGGATATTTCAGTAGTAACTCCTTCTCGTTGAGAGGTTCAGGTAGCGGCAGTCCCAAGTCCTTGATGCGTGCAGCCCATGACAGGAATGCCGGTTTTGCATTGAATACATATAAGCATACAACGGTCGGAATCGTAGATTACGGGTGAGTTTTCTGTTGAAAGGAAACGAGTATTAGAGACAGTGTTGACTCGAAAGATTGAAGGCTCTTGTTCTTTGATACGCAAGGATTGACCCAACTAGATGATGGGCGATTGGATTTGCTTTGGCCTTGAACAACTACTTCGATGTCAGAATTTATGCTCACTATAAATGATGGATTTCAGAACTCACATTTTCCTTGATATGGTTCAGAGGCTTGGAGACACGGCTATTCGGTCACACTGATAAATAGATCTTCGGCATAGGCCTCTTTCAGGCGTTTTTCAATCCACCACGCTTTCTTCTGGGTTTGCCAACCAGTGATGACACAGTCCATTCGTGCTTAAGACGACTGCTTTTTCCAGGATCATTCTACCTAGGAGATATAACGAAAAGCCAGGAGTATTTGTTGTATTGCTCAGTAGGGGGAAGGGAGAAGGAGAGGCTTCAAGATGGCAACCGTACATGGTAAGAAGCAATTTAATGCGCAATCCACCGTTCTGTCAGAGTATATATGAGGATAGTATTAGCTCTGATTATCCTGTATGTAATTCAGGAGCAAATAACCCTTGGGTAGGATGTCCTCCCGTCCATCCATCCATTCTCAAAATCTGTTTGATATCTGATCGCATCTTCAATATCAAAATTAATCCATTGCTGCGGCGTGGTAGACGCCAGCCTCCTAGACACTGATCAGGATATCGGCTAGAAGGGTGAATCTGGTTCTCAGTTGCTACTCTCGTATTGCCTTGTTCTCTGCAAGTTCGGATAGACTTAGCTGGTCTGCTGGGGATAGTTTCCTGTAGAAGGGAGGCAAGAAATCGCGTCTGTAGACAAGCTTCAAGGCGTTTTGGTAGGGTATGAGATTCATTGGGTCCATTAGTGGACTGCCATCTTGCCATTCCTTGCCCATTCGAATAGTCTCGAAGTCGCTATAGGAGGTACTAGGAGATGAAAGGCAGGAGCCTTCGTGGCTCGTGCGCCACAATTGCTCTCATGCATGGTTAAATGCTGAAGCTAAGTCAACATCATCAACAGTAAAGATTGGGCAATAATTGGGGTTCAAAGGCGTGAAGCGCAGGGCTTATATTCATCATTTGGATATACCTCAATGATGTATCCTTTATATCACAGTGTGCTGTAGCTTCAACAACTTTCAACGCATAGGTAGCCACACCCAGCCTGGCTCTGATACTCATCATACATATCTGTACCAAGACGATGAAGCTTGGGGTTGAGTGGGACTGCATTTTGAGGAGAGCTGATCCCACTTAGGCGAAATCATTTTGTTAGCGAAGGCCTCCGAAATGCCGTCCATTCTGTTTATAAAAAGTAATAGAATGTTTCGGCTAGTGGTAAAAGAAAGAGGTAGCGCTTATAATGGTGATGAAGCTACGGCTTTTGATGGCAGCGCGATCATATCAATCGGAAGGGGGTAGGGGTAGGCATCGGGCTCTGGAATCTCTCAGATAGTGATTGATCCGGTTGCCTTTTCCAATATGTCGTTTCGAAAATACCCTTGCCAAAAGATTGTGAATAGCGAGAAGACGAGCTGAGTGATTCTCAGCTTGAGATGTGGAAATGTTTCACCTCTGTTGGTTCTCTGTGGGTGGATGACTTGCATTCCACCCAGAGATGGTCACGACTATAAATCGTGAAACCGCCGGATGTATCTTAGATGAGAAACTCGGTCTTCGGTGGTGCTTTTGTCAGGACCTTGGGCTTAATGAATGACCCCGAGGAAATACGGACGCTTTCAAAACAAGACTTTCTCTTTTCACAATTGAACAAACCTACACTACCAGAAGACTTTAGATCGACTCCAGTCATGTTGAGTGATCATGACAAGCCCCTGGCTCATAACTTGTCCCGATCCGCCCTCGAGCGTCAGTTGCCAGTTTATCAATTTCATTGCGCAGAGGCATGTCTCAAACTGCATCCAGGTGTTGCGACTGGCACGTACGATCTTCGTATCATTATTGTTGCCAATGATAATGCTTACAGATGCATTGTCAGTGTAAACAGTGTAGGAATTGTCAGATTTTTAGAAAAAGAGGGAAACATGAACCGCATCCCGCCTTGGACACGTTCTCTGGGAGTCCATTGGGTATCATCATCACATCTGTGTCGTAGGGGAACTGAAGACATCTAATCGGCAGAGTCCAAGTAGTATTTTAGGCCGTTTAAAGTGTGATAGACATGATTTGTCGAAACCGAACTGTTCATCCAGACTTTCTAGGTTCCCAGGAGCCCGTCCCAGCAGGCTCGCAGACGCTATACGTTCTATAACGACCCATGCTTGAAAAAGTGCAGATAACAACGCGCCACCGTAAAAGACCTTGGAAGTTGTGGCAGAATTTCCGGGTGCATATGAAACTGAGTGTCCAGCATCGTATGAGACAGCCCGTTCTTAATCAATTGAACGAACAGTGACTTTGATAACTGCGCAATAAACCGATTGCAGCAAGCATTGTCACCGTATTGCGCGGATGATGAAGATATCATGGTTGACTTCAACTGATAATTGTCGCTAACGAAAATGTAGGGCTCGGGGTAATGACGGTAAAGAATATTAGTTGTCTCTAGCTCTGTTGGTTTGGCCGCCTCGTTGAGAATGATGACGATGGGCTCGCAGACGCTGTACATTCCATACTCACCCGCGCAGGAAAGCATGCAGATAACAACGTCGGCTTGTAGTAGGGTGAATTGATAAAGGGCTGTTGCAAGCGCCTTAATTTAGCGAGTGTCTTCTTGTTCAGCTTCTCATCGGCCTGTATCTTATTATAAATAGATGATAAACTCGGAAAAATGTTAAAGTATGAGAGAGACCATCGGTGGGGATATTCGAAATCGGTATTGGCCCGTCGCCCTTGCTTCACGCGTTGGCAATCTTGTCCACAGTCTCGCCAATAGACTGGTTTATGATATCAAATCGTCTAGGGGGCTGGGTCTTGAGCGGGATAACGACTTCGATCCTCCCCTCCGATATTTCGGTCTAGTAAATCATGAGTTACTTGTAATAGCCTCCTCGCCATCTTTTTGTTTTTATCCTTAATCCGAGACAGCCTGGTGTATTATAGTCGCCCGCAATCGTGGACACAGTACTTCCAGATATTGTAACCGCGCTTGGTTTTTGTTTCATGTGGACATTATAGCCCATCATGCCACGGCACAGATAGCAGCATTGGATATGGTTGCCTGAGGCGTCGAACGCTTGACTATGCTCAGGGAAAGAAACTAAAGAACGATGATTGGTGGGGCCAGCCTGATTCGGTGATTTGACACGCTCGTTACCCCCAAGTTGGCCAGTTTTAACGATATCGATACATCTAAAAAGCCCCTGATAAACTCCATGTGTATACTGTTCCACACTATTATCGTTCCTAGCCAATTTGAAACACGGCCTTGGTAGAGCGGTACACATTAATCCACTTCGAGTTCTCTTAGCTTGATCATCGGGTGACAATTCCCATAAAATAGTGGTAGGCGGGTCCGGCTATTCACTGCGTTCTTGCTGCCCTCAAACGACACATAGTCGTCTGGATCTAACATCACGGAGCCATCCACCCAGTGATCCTCAAATCTCCCGTCATAGGGTAATGAATGTAGGAATAAACACGGCGAACCATTGGTGCCCAAAATTAATATCTAGTTTTATGATCCGACTTCCCCGTCGAGTCTGTCTTCCTTTTGTCTCTGTCTGAGATAATTTTGGATGGCCAACCCCAATTCGCAAGCGCAAGACGGTCCTTTAGGGTTAGTGCCCAATATTTAGCTGTCCATGTGTCTCAGCTTGTACTTAGGGCCCCGACCCTTTGCCGTTGGAAATACCATTTTTGTTGTAAACTGCTAGTTTTAGTCTCTTTCATATAGCAGAGCTCTGTGGCCGGGTATTCCACAATTTGTGGCAGTAATTCGTCACCTGTTGCCGGTATTGGAGCTGCAACCTGGCATTTGCCGCCTTTGGGCACGCTTGAACTCAACATATAATTCTGGTACAACAATCCCATTTTGAAACCTGTAGGCAACTCACTAGCCACTAGCCAGGAGCTTGCTCAGGTTTTTTAGCCTAGCGGTTAAAGCTTTCGCTCTAGCACTTCTCATGATATATATACGGCCGGTGTTGCCAGAAAGCGATGAACTTTTGATCCTTGCTCCTGATTTCTGCTGTGATCTGGAGACCTTCTCATTGTCTTGAACGGGGGTCTCCTCAAGAGATGTTGAGTTTTCAATCCCTAATTGTATTCGTGGGATTCCATAATCGAGGAATACTGGTTAGATGATCAATTCCTGGGGTATGACGATAGGCAAGAATTCTTTTATCTCAGATAACCACAACTTTGTGTATGAGGTGGCTTCTATCTTGCTAAGGTACCGTCTAAGCTCAGCAACCATGTTAACATGCCTTTCGGCTGCCAGTTCTTCAGCAGCAAAGTCTCCGGGGACTGGCTCTTCCATTACAGGAGTTCCGCAATGCCCTCACCGAGAGTCATTCCTTGTCTAGTACTCTCACTTTCATGCCCATTCCTCTTCGGAGTTGAAACTTAGACATGATGATTGGAAGCCGCAGACGGCCCGCTAGTTATAGCGATGAATGGGCTTTTAAGTTGTCGATGTTGTATATAGAACTTCGCGGCTGGATAAGGTCTTGGAGATGTTTGGGAGCCTCCAAAAGGGTCGAGGTTTGAATGACCCAATAAGCATAAGGGGCAAAAAAGGGTCAATTACAATGGCCGCAGTGAAGCTCCTGTAAAATTCGAGTGATTTTCGTTTAGGGGGCGATCAATACCAACCTCCTGGTTACGCACCTGGGCCAGGAGAGACCCTTCCCCTCTCTGTTGGGCCAATCCCAGTTCATCAAGCTGGAGCACCAAACGTCTAGCTTTGAATGATGGCACTTGAGCTGTAGATATTCTGCCAAGTTCTCGGCCGCTTCCATGGTCATGGTGTAGATGAGAATGAGGGGATAAGGATTGACGCAGCGCATCGCCAAAGGCTTTCTTGCTGCTGAAAAAGATATAAACATCAAAGGCTTTGGGAAAGTGTTTTTCAATTTCGAGCGACCAGACGTTTAGAATGGGATTGGGACAGATGATGAGGGTGGGAAGATAGTTGAGGTTGGAGGGAGGATCGGTTCGGTGAAGCAATTGAAAACGCTCGGCTTGTAGATGGATAACTGTGAGTATCAAGAGGATTTTACCGAGATCGCAGTCGTCGCAGATAAGATCGCCCTGAAGAGGACTAGCTTCTCGTTGTAAGATAAAGGCGACATCCTGAACTTGCCATTTCTTAAGTAAGATGTCATTCACCACAGGGTTTTCAGGGTCGATATCGAGTTCATTGCAGGCGTCATTGTAGTCAGGAGGGGGGGGCGGAGGAAGTATGCAGTTTAAGGACGTTGGGATCAACCTCATCTGGTTTGGCGACACTAACGAGCGCGTCTGCTTGGGCAATTTGGTGTTGGACCAGTCGATTCAGACAGTCTTCCGGAGTGACCCATTTCTCTTTTAGAATTTTGACTTGCTTGGATATCTTAGCGAGTACTTGTCTGCGAAGATGATGGGACATCCTGGGGCGTGGATCTTCGTTAGATGAGTCGGTAATCCACGTAGTGAACAGAGACCAGATAACCGATGAGCGAGCTTGCTAAGATAATTTGCGAATTGTTTCTCTTTAATCTTGACCACAAATATCTTGAGCTGCACTTGGAGGTGCTCGATGATTTTTTGAAACACAAAGCATAACTTGATGCAATCGAATGTGTGTGCTACCAAATAACCGTAGTGGAGTTGCGACCCATCCCCAGCAACAAGAGAAGAGGGAATGCTGCTAGTTGTGGGTGCTCCATAGAACAAGTCTTTCACCTCTTTATTGCGTGTCTTAGACTCCTGACGCAACATTATTCTTGTTCTATGCAAGAGCTGCAGCAGGCCATAGCTCTGAGTTGATGCAGCAGGCGACGGGTATGATGAATGGGTTTTGTAAACAATCTTTATACTGTCTTGAATCCGGGCTTCAACAACACTTTGGAGGCTGCTGAGCTTAGATCTTCTGTCTGGAATTGATCTCTCTCTCATAGAAGCCAATAATTTGTTAGCCTCATCGAGAATGGATGTGTCTTTCTTCAGTAGCTGTCTAATGCAAGTCCACATCTCTCTGGTAATCCTACGTTGAAGAACTATGATATTCACAGTACTCTTCAATGTTCCGTATATAAAACTGAACATCGCATACGCTTCCTGAAGCGGGATTCGAAAGAGGCCAGAGGTTTCAAGTTGGCTGCCTTCATCTTTCCAGGCCGCTCCAGTACGCTGATCTTCGTTTAGCCTTCAGCTTCTTCGATAAGCCAAGTGGCAGCATATCATAATGCTGTGGAGGGTCTTGGTTGATGTCCACGTATTGTGTGTCTAGGTATAAATTTATGACTAGTAGATATTTCCGCTTGGGCGTTTTATCTCGATGAATATCACCATCAAGACGTTGTCAGGTTTAGATCTGAATAGCTGTAGACTTAATACGGCTGTCTGCTCATTTAGCCAATAGGCCATATCTTGTTGCAGTTTGACCCTTGAACTCTGAACATCCCATTTCTAGAGTCTTAGAAGCAACTTTCAGAATCACGGAAGGGGAGCTGAGCGCCTAAGAGTGCATCGGTGGATTTTGCCTTCACCGCATCAATTTGCTATGAAGCCGAACTATTGGACTTCTTGCTCAAGATTCCTTCGGTCCAGCATCAAGTTGCATATAAGGTATCCTTTGGCTGGCTCGGTCTCGTCGAGAATATACTTGAAAAAATCGGCCACAGTTTGTCTGATCATTTTCTTGGCACAGTTATATTCTTTGGCACGGTTGAAGGAGTGATCAAGGAAGAGAATGTAGACGTTTTGTTCCTTCGTCTGGCCGAGCCGGTGTACACGGCCGATGAATCGTATTTGTGTGTTTTTGGGCAGGCTCCAAAAGGACGATGCCAGCGCACTTAGGTATAGACCTGGTTGGCGTTCGAATGTAACCTGTGATCTCGAATGAGATTCAACATGGCCGGAAAAACACTGATGATGCGAATTTTCCGGGACTGGTCGAAGAAGGTCTTTATAGACATGGTTGGCTTGGGTCCTAACTGCTTCCGTTGCCATGTTTTATCTAGGGTAAACTGAACGTAGAGTGGATTATGGTTGCAGTCATGGTGGTCGGGATATTTATTGATAGCCCCAATGACGAACCGATGGATTCCAGTACGATCTGTGGAGGTATGGACGCCAATTCTCATCTTCTCGAATTTAGGTGAGGATAAAGGATACGCCAGAGTCCACATACCGACTCTGCCACTCTCTGATATGCAATATGCATGTAGCCTGCGCGCCGGCGGTGATTACTCTTCTCCCTTCCCAAGTGGTGGGATTAAAGGAAGAAAAAGCCGGGGGACATCCGTCCCCGGAGGAGACGACAAAATCTATTTACATAACTAGCCACAAGAGTAGCTTGTCATGTCTACGGTCTCACCACCTCACCAGCGTGCAGATTATCTTTATCAGGTTCCTCGGATGCCAATACTTCGCTGACATCGATATCCTGCGCACATGCTATCAGTTTAATAATAACAGACAAGCTGCTATCGACCCGCTCCAGGATCCTTGGAATGGCCGAGATGAGATTCGAGAGGAAGAGGGCGGGAGTGGACACAGTAGCTGTCTTCTTTCGCCTGGCTTCTGCGATAACTATGGCAGTCATAGCAGTGTCCCAGGACTTCTGAAGATCGCGAAATCGCTGTATATCTTCAGTAGACTTTGTCCAGTTGGCTAGACGAGCAAATTCTTGCAGTTCCCTTGTCTGTTCTCTGAGGATATCTGGTACGGGCTCGCAGAGCTTCTTACCGCAGTCCCTAAAAGGACCGTTGCTCTTATTATGGTGGTGGGAACAGGGGGCAGGCGCGACAGTTACTGACAACGACTGTACTTGGAGTGCGAGCTCGCCCGTACACATCGAATCAAAGGATCCTTGGCCAGACGTCGATAGCACCGACAGCACATGGCCCGTGGCACAGGATTCTGCTGCGTGTAGATATCAAATGAATCGTCTACAGCAGGACCATTGTCCTCTGGATCATGTTGATCCACCAGCCCAGAGCTTTGGAGTGTCTCTTTTATAGCATCTCTGTCGGCACCTGCCGCTGATGACTCGGCCAGAGGACCGAGGGGACCCGCGAGCCCCTGAAATGATTGCGGGGTGGAAGACTCAGCAACCTGGCCCGTTGCATCCTCGCTTTCCCCGTTGTTCACAAACAGTACTGGATCAATAGCGGGGGTATAAGTTGGTTCAACACCCGAGGGCGAGGGAGAGGAAAGAATGATGGAAGGAAGAGAGGAGAGAGGAGAGAAGACAGAAGTGTCTGGTGTTCCAGATCTCTATATTCAAAACAAAATGTTAGCAGCTTGCTTTGATTCCTCCAGCTGGTTCCTCGAGCCTTTCCCTGAGTTTCCTGAAACTGCCTGCGAATCCTCTTGAGATACAGGGTTTTATACTCGAGCATGCGTTTGTCTGCTGATAGAAATATTGGAGGAGGCTTAACTGCAGCTGTTGTAATTGCCTCCTCGAAATCATCAGTGCTTCTTCCCTCGAGACCAACTCCGGTTCCAATAGGTTCCTAGGATCTCTCCGGGTAATTTTCTTTATCAATCCCTAGTTGTCATATCTTCTTCTCCACTATTCGGGATAGCTTTCGGTGAAGTGAAGAGAGAAACAACTAATTATGTACCGTGCCCGGTTGTGTTTTATAATGGCATGCTTTTCGCAGAAAAGTTCTCACCAGGCCGTGGCGTCTCTTCATAATGTCCTTTTTCTTGGTGATTCCGAATCTAAATACGTCCTTGCCTCCGAAATTGCTGGAATACATCATCACTGAATTCCAATCGAAAGGGCAATGGGCCGTCCACGCGCCATCTGGGTATGGTAGGACATCTCCTCCCGCATCGAATCCGCCATTTTTGGCAGTGAAAGCATCCACGCATATTGCATCCATTTCAGCATCACCGCTATGATCCTCCTTCATTGTCTCGTAATCAGCGAGGTTGGTGCATAGTCTTCGGGGTTCCGTATGATGGAATCATCCATCGCGAGGACGTTGCGAACGCTATGATAGAGGTTGAGCTTAACAATTTCCTAAAACCATGGCCCTCTAGGAATTTTTTGACTGGTATAGGGTTGGTGTTGAAAAAAAGGTGATCCCAATGATGCAGCTGCGTTTCACGCAAATTGGAAATGGTATTTCTGAGGGCGTCGGAAAGCTTGAAATTGAGAATCGATATGTGGGAGACCGAACACGAAGCCTTTCTCAACTCTTGATATCGCGTAGCTTTATCTCGTTGAGAACCACGCGTACTGATAAGTAAACAAGCCTAAATTGCGCTCCCCAGGTATAGAAGAATAGGAGCCCTAGCTCAGCATCAGGGTTAGTCCCCAGAGACTCAAACGGCAGCAGCCGTTCTTTTATTGTCCTTTCAACGAAAGCTACTGATCCGCACTCCTTGGGCTAAAAAGTGGAATCAATGTCGCCGTCTGGGAAACGCAATCCTCTTCTTATGAGTTTCCCCCTGTAGCATATTCCTTGGTGTTAAACTGAAAGTCGCGGACATTCTGTAAAAAGTTTAGATAAATCCTCAACCATTGCGAAGTTATGGTAGAGTCTAGGTGGAGTTGAGAAATATGTAGAGCCTAGTAACGGAGCAAGAAGTATCAAGGTTAGATTGGATTTATTGGTCCGTTTATCGTAAGACGATCTTAGTCCTGCAGCGAAGTGATGGTGGATTATATAGGCATTTTTGAAGAGAGAGTATGGAACAGGTTGCATCTGCGGCCGTCCATGAAATATCCACATCGACTGAACACGTCCCTCCGCGCTTTCCTTGGTAAACGCTCTAAAAGCAGCATATTCTGGACCGCTTTTGCTTTGAAATATTATGGAGGAGCTGATTGACGAAATATCTGACGAGAGGCTTTTAAACCCAAAAACCATGGCAGGAGAGGGGGCATACCCAACGCAGCAGAAGGGCCAACCTCTTCTACTCTGGGAGTATCTTATTTCGAAGGGGTTTGCGGTATCTTAGTATGGGTAGACGAACTGGCCATTTTGAGCAACAGAGGTAGCAGAAAGGCCCGTGTATGGAGTGGCTGGTGAGGTTGCTACTGGCAAGTTCAAACCACCCATTGATATGGTATTGCTGACTATGTATTCCCCAATAAAGGTCGATTATAACAGCCCCAGCAACGAAACTATGCGTGGCAATGTTTTTGGTCATACATGCATCTCGCTCGGCTTGCTTGAAAGAATATCTCTAGCGAATCTATGAAGTAACTGCAGCCGGTATCTTGTAACCCGACTTTGCTGGCTATGGAAGTTGTATATATCTCCCAACTGGCTAAAGTCGAGAGAAGTGACGACATCAGGGATAAACTTCAAAGAGGAGAAGTGGATGTACACGCATAGTTGTGCATCTTCAAGTATATGTTGCGGCATGGTGTTTCATCATAGATAATGTGCATGGTCGGTATTCATGGCACTTGGCTGCCCCGTCATATGGCCAATAGATGACAAGATACGGATGATGGGAGTCGGCTCTGGACTAATAAAAGTTGAAGAAAGCCTAGGATAGTTAAGTAATTATTGGTATGAGGGTATAGTAATGGGCGAGTAAATATAAAACGCAAAATTTTCTTGAATCACGGCCAGTGCTGAGATCTCGCACGTTTCATAAGCAAAAAATCGGTTTTGAAGGATGGTATTTCAGTGCATAGGTCATCCGTTATCCAATGTATAGTTCGTCGTCTTGGTCTCAAATAGTATTCTTCAGGTCCTAATTAGAGTCGTTTCGTCTTGTTGCCCCAATGGCTTACTTCGCCACGGATTTCGTGCTGTTGTGGTCGTCGTAATCGTTGCTGTCGTTGTTGTTGTTGCTCTTCATTGTGAAGCAAAGCCGAGTTTGATCATGCTTGC
Source organism: Arthroderma sp. MBC 290 (assembly GCA_030411455.1). Classification (NCBI taxonomy): domain Eukaryota; kingdom Fungi; phylum Ascomycota; class Eurotiomycetes; order Onygenales; family Arthrodermataceae; genus Arthroderma; species Arthroderma sp. MBC 290. The sequence goes on from JAPERC010000001.1 coordinate 38,789, forward strand.
CAGTAAAACATTCCGCGACGCCCAAAATAGCCTCATATGCTGAGAAACTGAGAAAACAGAGGCGGAGAAGAAAAGATGCCATGCTAGGAACCAAAATCTCAGTCTTCCCAGTCACTCCATTGTATTTTTGATGAAAGACCTGTCAATTGCCAGTCCGGTGCCAGCTCATAGCAGTAGACAGGTGCTTCCAGGGTGGCCCGGGGTGCTGTGTAGGCAAACAGAGCTGTTGTCAAAGTCTAGTTGGGTAGCATGTGGGTGATCTCAGCTACGAAAAGCTAGCAATTCTCAAGCCAGATTCATGTTCGGCAATGAGATAGACAGGGACATGGGCTCGGACATGATCTGCTACTTTTCCGGTCAAGGGATCGACAGTAGCTCCGGGAGGGCATACTGGGTTCTAGCGCACTGGGCGAGAGGCAAAGCCATAAATTTTGTCCTTTTTTGAAGTGCTAGGCGCACGTTTTTGGGCATTGAACAACGCGGTAAGAAATGCGAGGTAAATAGGCGCGTCTAAGACAATGATAGTGCGATAAGAGCGTGTGTGAAGCAGGTGTCAAGAAATCAGATGAAGAAATTTGGAAGAAGTGATACTCCTTTATAAATCTATCTTCCAGTTTGATAGGTTGAAGCTTGACTTCTCTATCATATCCTCAGCCATCTGCAGCCAGTTACGGCCGGTCCTCGGGTGGTATGAGAGGTCAGGCTCCTTACTTCTTGAGGGGATATCTTCCTGAGCTGGATGCCAGGCTCTCTTGGTTCCCTGTCGTATGAATTGTTTCCTTCCCGGCATTTTTCTGGGTGTGTTGTGCTGACCACCGTTGCTTGCATCCTCGTGCCAGCCGTGCCTGAAGGTGGAGATAGTGGGAACTTCAAAAATTGCCATTCCATAGGCAGAACGGTACCAGGTTGAGAATATTCTCTGTTGTATGGGTCCTTACCCTGAGGGCATTTTTCCAACTGTGCTACACTAACAACCGGGTGTATTTTCCAGATTGGGGGGAATTCGAGCTCGTAAGCTAGTCTGCCTACCCGCTTTTTGATTTTAAAGGGACCAGCATATCGATCTGAGGATTTGGAATGTAGGAAAGAGTAGACAGTGTCGTATCCTTTGTGGAGTCGCAATAGAACACGATCACCTGCGCGGAAGAACTGGAGATCGTGCTTGCGGTCATGGTATTTCTTCATCGTCATCGCTGCTGCATCAAGCGCTTGCTTAACATCCACTCGGGCCGCGAATCTTACGTGAAGATCGTCTGAGATTATGGACTGAGCTAGATTTGTGATTTGTGGAGGGGTGTCTCCAAATAAAAGCTCGTATGGTGAATAGCCTGTTGTCGCCGACGGAGCCGTATTCAAGATTATTCCAGAGTACGGGCAACCAAACCAAATCCAGTGCCCTGAAATATCAAATGGGAAGTTTTGCTTCAATGAAGGAACAGCGTTGTTGGTTGAATGGCGTTGGTAAATGGCCTTGCTAGGACCTTGTGGCGCGAGCAGAGTAAGAGCTGGGCAGCAGAGAGAAGTGTGATTTGCCTTGGGGATGGCAAATGAGTTCGAAGGAGATTGCCATATAAAGCTGAATTCTGGTTTTCAGTGCTCATTACCAGACCTTATGTATTCCGTGTTTGCACCAACAGGCGCATTGAAGTTGGGTATCTCCATTCCAAAATCGTTGAAGTAGCAAGCGAATCAATGATGAGCCTACGAGTCGATGACAGACTCTGACTTAGTTGAGGAATAGCTTCGGAAAACACAAAAGCATAGCCATCTCGCTCCCCGCTAGTAGCTTGATCGGCTGGCTATGGTATATCAAAGGACGTGGGATATTCTGGTCTGCAGCTTTCGCAAAATAAAGACCAGCCAGGATGGCACAGGGAGACAGAAGAGACGTGTGACTTCAACCGCTGCTGGCAGGGTAAAATTTCCGGTGACTGACACGACGAGCGGGCGGGTCGATGTAGGATACCCTCTATCCAAAGACAGATAGCTGGAATAGTATAACTAACAGGCAGCATACACAATACCGAAAGTAGCCCAGAAAAAGTAGGAATATGATGAAAATGGCCGTCAAAAGCCAAGCGGGAAGAGGAGGTAGTAGAAATAGATGAAACATGAGGGGCAAAAGGTCATAGACAATCAGGACGTATGGGGAAGATAGAGTAATTCTTGCTGATGAGGAGAGAGGAAGAAGAGAAGAGCAGAAAGCTGGGAAAGAAGGGGGTTTATATAGACGACCCTGGGGTTAGTTTGTTGGATTCACAAAGCAGGGTATACTGGGAATTCTGTGATAATGAATCAATCTATAGCGGGATGACCACCTTTGTTGATGACTGTTGCTGCTAATCACTGGGAATTTGACTTACTGCGGTCATTTCTTTGTCACCGTAGCTATTCACGGTGTCAGGAAAAGCTACTTACCATCACTAAAAAGGGGGATAGTTATTATGAACCGGGGATTCATCTCGACCAAGATGATTGATCCAGTCATAGTGACATAACCATATAGGAAGAGTAGAAGAAAGTTTGAAATAGGCACTTGGTATACCGTATAATTCAATTTCTAAGCCGCACTCTCACAGTATATATAGAGTTGATATAGTGACGAAGAAACCCAAAAATAGACCCATTGCAGCAGACAATCTTGGCTCTGTACTGGTCCCAGAGGATTTGGTAACGGTAGGTTTGGCTGATCCATCGTTATCATCTTGATCACCTCTATGCGAAAACAGGTGCTGTGTGTTTGCATCAACGACGATATAATCCCTAACTTCCGCAGTGTGATTCATCAGAGCTATGAATTGGTCCTCATTACAAGTATCTCGTAAAGCCAAGATATAGCACGTCGGCGCGGGCATTGGAGGCGGTTTATGCTGAACCTGGAAGGTTGTTGAAGAGCCAGTTGTCGAGTAACTGCTATTCTTAGCAGTGTCGATTTTGCCAGTCGCAATATCCCGATCGAACATGACGCGCTGGAAGATCTCATAGGCCGTTTCGGGCTGATAGGAAGGCACCATGTGTCCTGCCTGGAAGACCCTGGCAAACGAAAAGTTCCCATGTTGACGAACCTGGCCACCCACATATGATGAATTCACTTGGATATCCTGATACCCAGCGGCACGGAAGTTAGAGGATTTGGAATGGTCGACTGCAAGGCTGACTGTTTCACCACCTAACCAATTACATGCATAGTCTCGGTCACCATACACCAGGGCAACCTTGATTCCAGAGTCGAGAAGGTACGCCATATCTTCCACGTAAATTTGGGACCGGGTATCATCGCCAAGCCCGCGAAACGCGCCAGTAACGGCGCGAGCATGGGATGAAAAGTTGACAGGAGTGCCAATCGCAGCTTGGACATGGGGCCTGGATAGATAACCAAGATAGAAATCTGGAGGGAACGGGTCCTGATAGGCATGGGCAATATCATAATACCCTCGGGAGCTATTCGAGTACGGGCGATGGTAGCTAGCGGCACAACTTGCATAAGTGTCTGCGCAGAACTTGTTGACAGTGTCGTTGTTGCCGTAAAAATTGGGGTCGCCTTCGTCCGCCAGCCGATGGCATTCTAGAACTTGGTCGTGGCACCCACCTGGCCGCTCCCATTCGTCGAGGCCTTCCCGATACTCTTCTTCGCTAATGGCTTGAATTCCATAGGTATTGTTGAACGGGAAATCAAGATAGGACTTGTACTGCCGCTCGAGGTCGATGCAACCGTTGATAATGCCCAATGTATCCAAGTTAAGCAAGAAGCTATCTTCCTCATCCGTGATGGTGCCGTTTAGAATCTTCTCATTCTGTTCCTGGAAGAACGAGGTGAATGCCGGCCCGTATTTCCCACCGTATGACTCGGTCCAAATGCTGATATGGTCATTTTTTGGTTTATACTCCGGAAACTCTCTGAACCATACCTGGGCAAAATGCCACAAAGATCGTGCAGCATTCATCGTTGTGTTTGCGGTCGACTCACCATTCATACTAGATATAGTGCCGACGTAAAACGTGTTGTTTTGCTCTGGCACTCCATCCGAAAAGTCGGCAACCAATGTCTCCTCGAAAACAGTATTCGTGGTAATATTTGTTAGTTCATCGTAGCTGAAGCCAACCTGATTAGGTTGATCTATATACAACATGTTGACTTCGTTGTTCCATGACCACTTATTTATATATGTAGAGTTAGAGTCACTGTTAACGAGACAAGGCCCGTTTTCTTGGAAGAGTCCTAGCAGCGAGGAAGAGCCCGGACCGCCGTTCATCCAAATCGAAAGAGGAGCATTCTCTGGGTCTTTACGGGACTCAAAAAACCAAAAGAAGGTATTGATCGAATAGTTCTGATAAATGTTTTCCAGTGTCCATGGAGGAAAATGCACATGTCCAGTATATGACTTGACACCCTCGGTTGTCTCGCAAATACCGTTCTAGTAAATGCATCAAAGAGTTAACGGATTGTTCCAAGCAGTCAGGAAAGATCGCAGTAGCCCGTACCTCTTTATATGTTATTTTGATCTCTTCATTGAACTTCGACTTAACGACAGTCATACCCTCTGGTGTAGGAGGGAAATATTGAGCTCCAACAATCCCCACAAGCGCGAGGACGGCCGGGAGGCATTTTGAAAAATACATCTCCTATCAAGCCTCAATGGCAGCTACTAGAGCATCCAATTGACCAAAAAGCCCTTGAGAACCGGGAAGCAACTCGGAGGATTCCAGAGGCGGCGTCTCTTCCTCTTGAATCCGTATGAAGGGATGCTCTACCCCCATCTTGAGCCGAAGCCGCGGTTCCATTTATACATTGAATGGCGCGCAAGATACGAGTATCCGAGGAGCTCCCTTTACCGCAAAGTCAAGGTAATTCATGGAAATTGGGGCTGATTGTCCTACCTGAGCTGCTAGGCGGGCCATATCAGAAGCACGCAAAGCTTGGAAATATGTGATAGGGTTCATTCAATCGTATGATCCACGCCGATAATTCCTGAACTGGGACAAGCCATCGAAATAAACCATTTAGAGCTCAATATTGAAATGCAGCCACTCTCATGCGAGTCGTTCCCTGATGTGTCTTTTCCCCAGGAATCTCTGTGTTGGGATTCGGGGAAAACACCATACAGCTCAGGTCAAAGAAGTAGAGCGAAATGCCGGTATGGCATTATAGCTTCTTCCCTCGGTGTCACAAACGCCTGTAGCCTGACTCGTGCTGCAACCCATGGCCGGCGATGATTCTGCGATGGTGGTTGTCTTGCACTTCAGCTCTGATTTCAACATGGTGAGTTCGTGGCTTGGCTGACTTGGCGATGCACCCGAAAATTGGGATTTCGGGTGGATGCCAAAACACCGAAGCCGATTTTCCGGGTGAAAAACTGGCGGATGTCGTGTGAGAGCGAGCAAAGGGTATGTTACCTGGAGTGAGGTTCCACGATGCATGGCTGGGCACACTATAAACTACGGAACACAGAGCGCAAGATGGATGGTTAAAGGTAGGACGAGGGGGGTTGCGAGCCGAACAAGAAGACCATTTCATTCAACTCACGAGGCTACGAACGAGTTAGAAACGTCTAAAAGCTATCACTCATCCTTCTTCACGAGCCAGAACGCCCGAACCCCGAACCCGGATATCAATAATTTGAATAAAAATTCATCTGGCTCCAGCTGTGTGAAACCAAATGGCTAAGAGATAAAATCCTTCACCCCTGCCAACCACCAGTCCTTTGATACGATGCAGAGAGCTGGTTAGGTCATCTGGACATAAAACAAATATTTCTGTCGAATCTGCGCGACATCGTAAACGATATACTCGTTGTACTGCAGATAGCCATTATGCTTGGTATCCGGGACTGGGGGCGTGCTGCAATCTGGCATCAAAACGCCATCGAGGTCCGTGTTGAGACATTTTGCATCTTTCCATCCGGCAGGAATGGTCTTGCCCATCCCCAAAGTTGCTAGCTTGTTCTGCTTTTTGGCAATTTCACCGGCGTTGTATTCGGCAGAAGTAAGCTCAAGCATTGGGTCACCGAGCTCTACATCGCAAAGCAATAGTACACCGATTTGGTTGCTTGCGTGCGAGCAGCAATAATTTGCCGATTTACTAGAGATATCTGCGAAATAGACTCCCTTTCCGAACATATAACCTGTGGACGGGGCTTCAGGAGGTGCAATACGCAGCCCCTGGCTTAGAATACCACCGTAGTTGGTAGCTCGGGAGCCGTGCCATAGGAGTCGCCGGTTGCTGTTCTGGATGTCTGCATAGGGTGATTTTTCAAAGCGTTCTTTCTCTCCTTTTCGATCGATCTTGAAGATGTGTTTCAACTGTTTCATGGTTAGTGGTTACTCTAGAACACGTTGAGTCACACCACAGTCCACGACCTACTTTATACTTGATATAATGAGTTTTGCCATGAGACTTGACGAGGTAATCCTCTAGCTCCTGAAACTCAGTTGAACCAGGATCCACTACAAATCATAATGTCAGCCGCAGTTCAGCCTCGCGAAGGGCGGTGGCACTTACATGGTGACATCTCATTAAGGTTAAGACCGTTAAAGTGTCTGTCCAGCTCGTGCACAGTATCTTCATCGCCGGATTTGCTATTCATAATTTCGTTGGCAATTTCCATATCCGTTAAAGTTTCGAGCAGTTCGACTTCCCGCTTTATCAATGGCTGGGTGCTGAGCCTCGGTGGCCGGCTCCGACCAAACGCGTGAGGGATTACCGTGAAATATTGGTCGCTAAGCTCTGTTATGGAATCGGCGGTTCTTGCTATTGTAGAGGCTGGGGCATTGGTTATATCCGACAATTGCTTAAGTATCTCGTAGCCCCTTCGGAGGGTCCGTTTGCTCAGCTTCCCAAGGGGCAACTTGTTTGCATCGTAGGACATATTCGCCATTGTGGCTTGCCATAGCTGTTGGTTAAAAATCAAGCTAACAAGCTCCTGGACGGGTTTGGCTAGTGTGCATTCGACGGGTTTGACCTCTTCACCTTCGCTATTCTTTTTGGCCTTCTTCTTTTTTGACTCGGCTTCATCTTCTGAATCATCATCCTCGTAATTACGTTCGATGTATGTATACTTGCCCGTTCTAGGCGTCTCATTCCGATGTATCCAAAGGAGGCCAGTCTTGTCTTTAAATTTTTTCTCAAACATGCCCAGCGCGTCCCGTAGGCCCATTCCGCCGCTCAGCTTGGTTTGACCTGCTTCGCCAACTCGACCCCAGTGGTTCCAAACCCTAAACAATAGGCCTCCGCTTTTCGGCTGGAGGAGCTGAATAATGTAGAATTTGTTGTTGTTGTGACCAGAATTGGTTTGATTAAGGGCCGCATCGTAAATGACTTGGTCATCGTCAATATACACATCGAATGAGGCTGCCAGAACGATACATTTGTCAGTAGATTCCTTGAAATCGATACTATAAAGAGGACAGAACATACAGCCACTAGGGCAAGCGGTATCAACGGGAACTTTCAAGGCTCGTGGCGTCGAGCCCGCATCACCACTTTTGCTCACAGACATGTTGTCATCATCCTCTTCATCTTCCGATTCGCTCTTAATGTCATCTTTCTTCTTGGCCTTTTGAACGGCCTTTCCACTACCATTTTTGAGTTTCTTCGCAGGTGGCCCGTCTGTTTTCTTGGCCGTCTTCCCACCCTTGTCCTTGACATCATCATCGTCAGCATCAAGAGCCCGCTTGTTGTCGTCATTAGTCTGTGAGTTTTTCTGTCGGGCAGATCTCCGTGTGCCTGCGGAAGAATCAGGTACTGTAGCTTGGGTATTGGACGATGGTGACGCCAGCGAATAGCTAGTTTCGCCTTCACGCTTGCCAGATTTATCAGAGTCAAGGAGCCAATCTAATGAGACGATATTGATCCCATTCACAGAGGCTGCCTGCTTGTCTATAGTACAGTGTTAGCACAAGCTCCAATCGCAAGATAACATTCTAGCAGTATTATGGAAGTTGGTGCGCTCGGGTAAACAAAACCACGGATAAACCGGGTGCGCCTAAAGAAGCAGGTTTATCTTGCTTTACTTACTTTTTACACCATTCGCATCTGAAGTTGTGATGAGATGTGTGCATTCAGCATTGACTTTTGTGCTGTATTTTCCACCATGTTTCTTAATCAACTGGCCAATTGCATCTATGACAGTCAGTAAGCATGATTGGACTCCACCTAAACAAAAGGAGCCACGGAAGGCATTCAAGCTCACCTTGTCGATAGCCTACGAATGTACCGCTCAAGGCAATAACACAATCCTTGAGACTTGTTGCCATTGTGAAAACCACCAGGGAGGAGAGAAAGTGAGGAGCTGACGAGATAGCAAGGGGATCAAACTAAATCTCTAAGGGTATACTAGTAAAGCATCGAGATGTCTTGAGACTGAGGCAGGAATGAGAAGTGGAAGAATTGAGATTGAGGACTGAAGGGGGAAGAAAGACGGTTTAAATACCGTTGCGACCTCCAGCGGCCTGAGGTTGGAGCCACCAAAACATCACCGGCTGAAGGTTTTGGGGAAGCTTAGGCTGCAGCGCGGTGTGATTGGCCAATGCTGTGCGGCTCCCCCTGAAGCGCGAAACTCCGGCGGCCGATAAGGTTTGACGGCTCCACGATAATCCGCTCACGTGGCTTGGCCTTTAGGCAGCAACAGCCTCATTACTACTTTGGGAAAGAAAGTGACGACAAGCGGATATTATTATGTATCAGACTTCTGTATTCTTTAACACGAACAGGCTGCCACTATCATCAGCCATACAAATATGTACATCAAGACGTCAATTAAAAAGATATATCAAATCGGACCAACCGAATAAAACGATAGGTGTTAAGAAATTTGAATGTCCTAATCATCCTTCGGGTCGACTGGAAATGCTCCTGCCAGGGCTTTGGGTGAAAGATCTGGAGAATCCAAGGTCGGTGTAGGTTCGTCTCTGTTTTCCAGAGTAGGACTCTCCTGCCACGGTTCGCTCCAATTGGATAACTGCTTGTGAGGGTGTTCCGGACTACCCTGAGCTGGTGAAGAATGTTCGGATACTTGATCGAATTCTCTGTCGGATTTTTTATCGGGTGATTCAGACAATTCAGACAATTCAGGTATATCCTCCGGAAATGTATCAGAATCCTTAACGCCATCGTCATTGAATCCTTTACCTGAGTCCTTTCCCGACTCCTTACCTAAATCCTTATCAGACTCATCATCAAGCTTGGATGACAGTAATCCTGCATTGCGAGCCTCGGTGAGAGTTGAAGGGGGGGAGGAGACCCGTTCAGGGTTCCGCTCAGGTAGGGCAGGAGGCACGCGCTTCGGTATTGTCACAAGTTTAGCGCGTGTAAACGATGGACTAGTTGATGGAGCTTGGTTGGGAATGGTTTGGTCGGATACAGTAACCGGCTTGTGTGGATCCAGCCGCGCGACAGCCGCTGCGTATGTTTTGGTAATCGATGCTGGTGCAGGCTCAGCGAGAGGCGCCGGTTCAACCTCCTCTAACGGAGTGTCAAGGTTCTTTTGTTCTTGGAAACTTGGGGTGACCTCCCTCAAACTACGAGAGGAACCTCTGCTCGGTGGGGTATTGCTTCGTGTTTTCTCATGTTTGTGATTATCATTTTGTGCAGACCTGCCGAAGCTCAATGCACTCTGGATACTGTTTCTCCAACTGCTCCTTCTAGAACCATCGACACTTTGTCGACCAAAACTGCTGTATATCGGACTTGTCTCGCTCGGGCGAAAATCGAATGTCTCAGGGGTAGGAATGCGTTTTGATCCTGCTTCGCGAATCATTACACCCTGCTTCTCCAACGCCCTGACACCATATGGATCTGGGTCATCATCGTCGGGAATACCAAATGTGCCGGCTAAATGAATCTCCACGTCACCGGGGGCCGGACCAGAGGGAGGCAAGTCAGATTCCTTTATATCTGAGTCGCCTTCAGCCGATTTGATCGTCCGCATCAAAGTGTCTATTGACGAGGGAGGCCGTATCACTTTGCCAGCCAAGATGTCGCCAACCGAAATCCTCTCTTGGTAGAATCGCTCGTTTTCATCTGATCTTTCAATGACGATCGTCCCATCAATCTGTACACCGGCATAAAATCCCCTGCTTTTCAAATACGTCCATACCGGAGCCCGACGCTTGTGCACCTCTGTTTCGAGAGCTCCTCCAATGCCAACAGGCCCAACCGATCCGCTTAGTTCACCTCCCAGCGTGCATCGTACCGACTTGAACGCCTCGAGAGCTTCGTATGTATTTATCACAAGAACACAGTCGTATATATCCACTCCGACCAGAAACCCCAACCCACTTGTATGCACCATTATACCCGAAGGCGGGCTCCATTCTCCCGTCTCCTCAACCCTCGCAAGTAAAACACCACTCCCACCGGAACCACTAATCCACAACCCAGTCCTCATGGTTGTGAAAATAGCCAACCCTTTTGCCTGTTTAATCACAGAACTAGGTATACTCTTCAGCACCCTCTGCTTCCCCTTCGGTATGCCTGTATTCGCATCCTCCCCATGCCTCTGCCCTTCATCATCATCTTCAGGATCTGCTTCGTAGAATCCATCTTTACAGAAACTCCGTAATATGCGCGCCGACTTGTCGCATTCTTTATCGAGGGTTGTAGGCCAGAACGCTTCGGCGCCGAGCTTGTTCGAAAGTCGGTTGACCGGCGGACCAAGTTTATCAAGCGTATTCCAAGCCTTGTCGAATCCCTTTTTCGAGTAGCCCTTGGTTTTCTCCCACGCAGACTGCGACATGATCGCATAGGAGGCAAAATGCCGTCAACACGCAAACGTATGGATAGCCAGAGGACAGGTCAGGCGGGAAGGCGGCTGCCCTTTTCCTCACAACCAGAACGGCTGCCTGCCAAAGAAAAAAAGAAGTATTAGCCAGGAGCGAAAGCAAGAAATGAACCAACTGTTAAAGTCGACATTTACCGTGACGCAAGTTCCTCCTGCCTTTTCCAACCTTGACTGTCTTTCTTCTTCTTTTCTTTTTTTTCTCTCCTTATTCAGGGACTAGCCCTCCATCGAAAGTTGTTCGTAACCGAGGAAGTCTTGTGAAACCAGAAGATCCAAATTGGAGATTCAACCAGTACAAGCTTACAAGGGGGGTGGGCGGGCGCAATAAAGTAGACGCAAGGGTATCGCAATCACTTGACGAGGTTCTGAATAATCGCCCAAAACAATATATATCGCTATATAGTATTTGTCTCTTTTCTCATTCGACTTTCTTCATCCAAGACGATAGTTCATAGGGCTGAAGATCCAAATGCCGAAAAGCAAGAGAGTTGAAGAAGAAAAAGAGAAGAAGAATAGAAGGAGAACAAAGGCTGAGCAAAAGCTTCTTCAGCTCATCCGAACGTTCCAGCCTGACCTTCCAGACCCAGAACATGCCGCCATATTGCGCTTATGCATATCGAGATACGTCATCTGGGAGGCTAAGAAGGTATAGAAGACTTTCGCCCAAAGTCAGGTTTGCCTGTTGAGGCTGGTATCCAGTACTTCCATTGAACCACGGAAGGATCGGGGGAACCTTCGACCCAAGTCCCAAAGTTGTTTTTGTGGTGGCAGATTAAAAAATGCGTGCGACTCGTGGGGGGAAAAAAAGGACGTGTGGTTTATCGGAAATTAATTTATTTCGATCTGGACTTGCACACGGGAAGAAAAGAGACGGGTGAGATGCATGGTGAAGGGGAAGTTGGTGTTCAGGGTGTCTTTTGAAACGTTGGTCCACTTTGGTTGAAACCAACACGTTGAACGACAATATATGCACATCATGGCAACTGGCATATCAAGCCTCTCGCCTTGTGGTTTAATTTCCGCCAGCCCGGTAATCGGGACTATGGATGGCCTGGTAGTGGAGAACGGGAAAGAGAGTAATAAGATATAGGTACTCCTTCGCTGTGATATAGCTCATATGCTTGAGCAAAGCTTGCCGTTTTTTATGTAAGGAAAATATCACACAGAGTGGGACAGTGATCCTTTATGGAGAAAACGGCTGTGGCTTTCGATTCCCCAAGTTGTCTTTAAAATACTTAAGCAGGTATTAATCTGCCTACTGTTGGGTTCAGACATCCTGCTGTGTGACTCTTGGTTCGATTTCTTTCAATTCATTGATGTCTAGGAAACTATATATCGCATCACAAATCGAGGCGAAAGAAAGGAGAGAAAAAAAGAAATTGAAAAAGAACAAGCAGGGCTAAATTGTACAGACTCTCCCCATCCCTTTTATATGTATGTACCGGAACGAAAACAACTTATAAAGCACCAAGCTCCTTCAATCGGGAGACTAGTCCATCGACATCTTCAACCTTGCCTCCTCCTTGTCGCGCTGGGGGTTCTATTTCAACGAATATCAGTATCTAGAGTGGTAAAAGGACGGGTGGAGATATCCGCCAGCGGTGTAAAACCAGAACGCGCAGAATGAACTTACCAGTAACCTTCAACGTCTTCAATCGCCTCTGGTCCTCAACGCCAAAGTCAGCCAAGGTCTTCTTTTCCAAAGGCTTCTTCTTAGCCTTCATGATGTTCGGCAAGCTGGCATATCTCGGCTCATTCAATCGTAGATCGGTAGTGATAATCATAGGCAATTTAGCCTGTAGCGTCTCCACACCGCCATCAACTTCTCTAGTGACCTCAACTGAGCCCTCGGCATCCTTGACCGTCACCTTGCTCGCCTGAGTCGCCTGGGACCAGCCCAACAAGCCCGCGAGCATCTGTCCAGTCTGGCCCTGGTCGCCATCGATAGCCTGCTTGCCGAGGAAAACCATGTTGATGTTTTCCTTCTCGATCACGCCCTTCAGCATCTTGGCGACGGTAAGTGGCTCGAGTCCGGCGTCTGAACCGGCCTTGTTCTCTGGAACATCGACGAGGAACGCACGGTCGGCTCCCATGGCCATGGCTGTGCGGAGGGTGTCGCTGCATTTGGCTCCGCCGGCAGAGACAGCGAGGATATCGGCGACCTTCATGGGGCCTTTGCGTTCGCGTAGACGAACGGCTTCTTCTATGGAGAGCTCATCGAAGGGATTGAGGGAGTGTTTTACTCCGGTGGTCTCAACGCCAGTTTGGGCCTTGTTGATGCGGGGTTTAATCTATGTGTTGAAAAGGAGAATTGAGAATCAGTACACATCATTGTGAGAATATTAATGATCCTCTTGCCATTCCAGCCTTATGAACCGGGGATAGAGGGTTGTAGCGAGGAAATTCCAGCTGGACCGCCGCTTGAACCCAACATAACCGGGATTTTTGACGGTGAGCAAATCGGCGTTTTGCAAGGCACTTACGGCAAAGTCAATAACCCTCTTGACGGGCACTAATATCCGTAGAGCACTGGCCATTGTGAAAGATGTAAAGCTATCAAAGACTGCTAGGAACTGCAACAGGCGAAAGAGATTGATGATGTCGAAAGACCGAACGTAGCGAGTCCAAGTCGTTTTGGCTCATCATTCTTGAAGCGTTTTGCCAAGCGCTTTTGAGTGCCAAGACCCCAGCTTCGACTTTCTTCCGATTCTACCCACCGACCGTCGGTTATCGGATTGAGCCGGACAGCCGAACTTCGGCATCACAGAGCGAGCCAACAGACGATGAAATCTAGATATCTCTTGATCTATGAACTTCTACATGGCCAGAATACAACAGGCTACCACGTCTCCTGCTTATATCTTCCAACCCTCTCCATCCCTTCAAGATACTTCTCCGCAGCCTGTCTGACCTCAGTTGATCCCTCTTCTCCCTGTTCTTGCAAGATATCAACTATGGCCTCTCTAACAGCTCGCGGCATGCTTCCTGAAGAACCACAAACAAACACCGACCCGTTCTTCTCATGTAACAGTTCAAAAAACGCATCACTATTTTGCCGTATCACATCCTGGACGTATATCTTGTGCTTCTGGTCACGCGAAAACGCCGTGAATATCACCAGATCCAGCGATTTTTTCAATTCTTCCCACTCCTTCTCAAAAAAGTAATCAGCTGAGCGGTTTCTGCCACCATATAGTAATATAGTAGGTCCAAGTGGGAGAGGCTGGTCCACTCCGTGTTTCTCCCTAAGTGACTGAGCCAACGCAGCCTTTTCCCATAAAAATGACCGTATAGGCGCTACCCCAGTGCCTGGACCGATCAAAACCGATCCATCTGAAAACTGCTTTGCCGATGAGTTGAGTCCCCCTCGCTGCACTTGAACTTTGAGCGTACTGCCAGGTTGAAGAACGCCTAGGTAGCGTGTGCAAACACCCTCACGGATCTTTCTGATCACCGTCTGGTACTTCACTATGGCCACCAGCAATTCAAACCTAGCACTCCCGTCCGGAGAAGACTTGAGCTTCCCTCCACTAGCAAGGCTGAATTGCCTTCCTCGAATAACGGGGAAGACATTGCATGCTTGTTGCCAGGGGATTTTAACCGAGTGAAATTCGTCAAGTACCTCTAGGATACTCCGCCTAGCACGGGTTGCATAGTCGTAATATTCGTCAATATATTGCGCTTGTGTAAATTCTAACAGTCGCTCCTTATGTAGCGAATCATCTGTAAAGTGCACAATTTGTGAAAAGAACGATCGTCGTGGTATGGACATTATATCTAGATAGTCAGTGAGTAATCCACGGAGGGTGAACCCGGGATAATCGAGTAGGAATGGTGTCGAGGGTGGAGATGTCGGGGTCGCCGTTAGTGAGCCATCGCCGGCGGAAAATTGAAGAGGAATATCAGCGTAGTCCTCCCATCCCATCAGGGATATTAGACTGTCTACGTTTTTCTTGAAATTTTTAGGTGTTATTAGAAGTATATCACCAGGAGCGTAAGGTATTGGCTCGGGCACGGAGAGCATAATATGACGCACATCCTGCCAATGGCTTGTGGGAGTTAGACGGGAGTTTGCTGTTAAAGTCGCGGTTACTGTGTTGGGTATGGGGCGAGTGTCGTGGTCCAGTGGGTTAAGCTGCGCGTCACTGTTCGATGCGGAGGTAGTGGGTACCGTATCCGGTGATTCATCAGCTCGCTTCTTATCGGAGTCACTACTCTCTGTTCTTGCAGAAAGAACCCATTTCGGTGGAAGTCGAACGTCATCAGGTATCGGCTCTTGGTCAGGTTGAAGAGGAAATTTCTCTAGCAAGTCCTTCCGCAAGGTTAGCGACCACGGAACGAAGATGCCCTCAAGCCTGGTAATAATCGCTCAAGAATTAGAATAGTACAGTTTATATAGAGTCAAGGATAGGATTACCCTTCTGGATGCTGCTCATCCGCCTCACCACGCGGGGAGAGCTCGCATGCCCCAAGCTGAACTAGACGTTTGTATAGCTTGCGGGATGCCCAGTTGAACCTATTACTCAAGTCAGGAACCAGTATCGACTGAGAGGGAAAGGCAGAAAATAATTGGTTCATACCTTGGGTATGAGCTATCACCGAGACCAAAAACCGTGAAATTGACACCTTCTAGATATGTAGGGCCGAGTTTCTTCAGGAGAAGCGAACGCCAGAATTTCCGGCTGTTGGCAGGAAATTCTCCCTGTCCTGTAGTGGACACGACAAAGATTGTGAATTTATAGTCATGTAAGATGTCCTATAAGCCATGAGCTATGACATAGTAGTAAGAGAACAAGCAATGAAGATCTTACCGCGTGAATTGCATCCAGCTCCGCGACATGCGTTTTAAAATGTAACCGTTCGGCAATGCGACCAAGCTCCTCTGCGATGTCCTGCGAATTCCCCGTCTCTGAGCCATACGCAACTAGCACAGACCTATGAGGCAGTGCTCTGCCCCCTTCACTTCCTGCCATTGATTGCTTTTAGCCCCTGTTAACTAGCTATTATTTATTTTTTTTCCTTTTTTCCACATGAACGAGGGGGAAAAAGAAGATCTGATAAGAATGAAATTATCTGATTGATGACATCATCAACGCCAAGACGGGCTAAACCAAAGTCTAAATGCTTTTTTCGGCGACAGCAAACTGAATTATCTCTTGGTGTATATGCCAACTACTTTGGATATGCCGATATGAAATGTGTTTGAGCAGATTTAGACGCTATTCAAGTTTATTGAATTTCCTCAGCTAAAAACTCTTGAAAGACATGCAACTATCTCCCACGAGGCAAAGACAAACAAACATCAATCAATCGAGCAAACAAACATCCATTTCGGGAATCGCCTAAGGACTGTACTTTATCAGGATTGTCATGCCTCTGATTATACCCAAATATGTGAGGGCCAAAATCATTTCTTTATGGTCGTATTGCCTTTCTTAGGATCTTCCGGATTTTTCAAAATGAGCTCTGGTTCCTCTATAATTGGCTTGTAGATCGGGCGGAATTTCTGTGTTTTGCCGCAAGTACCACAATTGGCACATTTCCCCCGGACCATGGCCTCCTCCCCACACTTCTCACATTCTTCTTTGTGTCCGTTGGTCATTTTAGGTGGGGTTGAATTATATCCGTGGACGTGTTCTACACAAGCTGCCTTTTTCCTGAAAGGAATTAAGTTCCGATCAAGCCAATTGAGAAGGTGAACTCACCTGTTGGGGATGTGCCTTAGAATTGCTATGGTTGGTGTTTCACAGGTTTGTTCCTGGGTAAGAGACGGGAAAGTATTTTGTGGGATACCTGGTGTTGCTTCTCAGGATGCCACATTTTTATATCTCAGGTTTGAGCTCTGGCTACTGTGACAAATAATTGCAAGTTGCATGTTATTACAATTTGGGAAGGGTTTCCACCGTGAAAAACCACACAAGTCATTGTCTTTTTCACTAGGGAATTGATGGGCTCAAATTGAGTGATAATTCCACTTTGTCCCCCGTCAGTGTCGGTGTGTTCCGCCTTTCTGAGCTTGTCACCTTCCTTTTGTTATTGATAGTATCAACAATTTCCGTTCCACAGTATACCATATAAACCCAACATCTTTTAGAGCCTTCAGTGTGTCAAGTCAAGAGCTTCAACCTTTCTGAAGGGGAGTCAAAGCAACCTAAGAGAACATGAAATTTGAGGCCACGATGATGGAACCCTTGGAGAACCAGGAGCCTGATATTGGCTGCGAGTCTTGGTTCGGCCTTGATGACCAGCCAGAGGAAACTGTCTACTATTTCAGGGCAGCTTCGTTTCTAAAAGAAACCAACTGGGATGAACTCCTTCGCATTTCCTCCTACAAGCGTGGCGGAATGCCATGTTTCATATCGGAAAATTGTTCTCTTGGTGTGTACAACATGGTACGCCAGATTATCTTCTACGACGGGGAGCTTTGGGTTGCAAGAGTCCGTTTGCCAGAAATACGTCGAAGACGTGGGGACTTCCCCAGTATTCCAGATGCCGTCGCGTCAGAGGTTGCATCTATGAAATTTTTGAAGTTAGTTCGTGCCTCAATTTTTCAAATTATAGCCCTTATACTGCTATAGCTAACTAGAAGTTAGATCCCACACATCAATTCCAGTTCCCACAGTTCATCACTTCGATTGCTCATATGATAACCCCATCGGAGCTCCTTATATTCTCATGGATTATATCCACGGATCAGTAGCCTCGGACATGCGAATGATGGTAAACAGCAAACCCCTTTTATTCGGCACAGTTGAGCAAGATTTGCATTTCAAAAAGCAGATCGCATCGATTCATGCAGAGTTATCTTCTATCAAATTTAGCGAGATCGGCTGCTTGCAGCAGAATACAACCACGGGAGATTTCTACATCGGTACTGAGACTCGAACAGGAAAAGGCCCCTGGTGTTCAGCTACCGGTTTCTATAACGACTTCGCTGACCATAACCTAATGATTGCCACGAATACGGCCGACCCCGACGTTGTTGAGGACCCTTCGCTAATGCTTCCTGTTGTTTTCAAAGACGTCATGCGGCTTTACATGCATAAGGAGGCTGGAAAAGGACCATTTGGATTAGTGCACCTTGATCTCGGGGCTCATAACCTCCTTGTCAATAAGGATTTCGATATCGTCGGGTTGATAGATCTGGATGGCCTTATAGCGGCGCCTGTCGAGGTACAGGCTC
The DNA here is from genome assembly GCA_030411455.1 of Arthroderma sp. MBC 290. Lineage (NCBI taxonomy): Eukaryota > Fungi > Ascomycota > Eurotiomycetes > Onygenales > Arthrodermataceae > Arthroderma > Arthroderma sp. MBC 290. Next base: position 56,750 of record JAPERC010000001.1, read on the forward strand.
AATTCCCAGGCGAAACAGGTCTGCGCATGGAAGTCCCATATCATGTCTGGAAACTGCCATTGGCTATAACAAGGGTAGAAGCCAAGCGCCCAAAGCTAGCCGAATATCAACATCTTCTGCAACATTGCGAAGATAAACTTTGGGAGGATAGGACTGATTCGCTTCGACCCAGTCAGATAATGATGTCCGAGGCGGCTTCTGTTTTCCAGGGGCTACTCGATTATATGAACCATAATGTAGAGTGGAGCAAGCGCTGGATGTACGCATACTTTCGACTTTTACGGAAGCACTTTGTTTCTGATAAGGTTATTCAGCGAAGAGGACAATCTCTCTCTGACCGTCCAGATGATGTCTGAATACTGCGCTGGGATGAACTTAGGTACAAAGTTTCACCTGGTTGTTGATCGGGCTTTCGTTATTAACTAGATAAGTGTAACGAATAATCGAGTTCGAATAGACATTGCCGATTTAATAGTAGCCCAAACAAATCTGCTTCCTTCCTTCCTTCCTTCCTTCCTTCCTATGTAATGAGTTGACTCATGCAGCTGTACATGTAAATTTTAATAATTCAAAAGGGTATCAAATGGAGTAATATACACCCGTCAGTAAAAATCATTGTCCCCTCCACCACCTTCTTCGAAGCCATCCCCTAACTCATCACCGCCATCGAAATATTGCTCCGCATTATAATCCCCACCCATCTCATCCTCATCGTCTTCAAAGTCATCATCCATTATTTCTTCCTCTCCTTCTTCGTCTTCATCATCCAGCGCCTCTTCACCCCGCGCACCACCAGTGTCCGATTCATCCCCTTCCTCTCCGGCTTTGCGTTTCTTGCGCTGGCCTTCCTCACCTTCGCCATCGTCCTCTTCTTCATCCTCAAAACCGCGTTTGAAAGTGGATTTGGAGAACGCCGCGAACCCGCCGCCAGCACCCTTTTTCATACCTACGTATTTCGGGTCAAGAGTCGACCATAGCTCCTTTGGGAAAAGTTGCATATCTAGAAATGAACCCAGTTAGAGAAAGCGAAAAGAGTGAAAAGGAGCCTTCTGGAAGTGGCAGTGGGAAGACCCACCGAACGGCACAGCATTGAGCTTCGGTAGCGTCCTTGCTTTCTTCATGTATCGTTGCCCGTAGGTCGCCATCCCCTGGAACGGATCGAATTGCGCTCGCGCCGCTGCATCCTTCCTATTATCCGCCGGAGGTGCGCTCAGTATGGCGTAAAACGGTCCATCGTGAATACTCTCTCGTAGACTTCGGTAAAATTCGACTTGCGACAAATCCCTCTGGCTAAGCTTGAGAGGGCGTGGGACTTCATATTTCTAGAGAAATTGCATGATTAATTCAGTGTCCATGTCGAAAACAGATTGGCGCCTAGGAGCTCGACTCACTGGGAATAAAGGCTGCGGAGCTGTGTCTGGTTCGGCACCAGGCTCAGAACCCCAAGAAAATTCCGCACCGGGAAGTCTTCGACCCCCTTTTCGCCCTCCCCTCGACATGATGCACACGGGGGAAGAATAAGGATAAATAGGAAAACATGTAAGAGCTGCCCGCTACATCGCCCGCCGCAGAGAAATTGAGCTGGTGGTGGAAAATTACCATCTTATCTTATCGGTTGGAGTCAGACGCCAAGGCCCTCGTTGATTACTAATAGATCTACAGGCGGATGATATGCTTGGGCTATGAAACATAGATAATTAGGCACTCGACATTTACAAGAAGGGGCTTCTAGCATGGAAAGAACAGCTACACAAATGCTGGAGAACAATGCTGGTAGGATTGGTTAAAATACAATACACTTAGGCGTAGCCGCACAAGTCGGAATCACGATCCTAATCACTAACACCAGGGCCAAACTGGGTACGAACTGTCTCCTTCATTCCAACCAAGCCAGAAACCTTTAGGTCCTCCTTCGTCAGAACAGGTCCATCCGCAGCCCAGCTTTTCTCGCGAGCCCAATTCCAAAACTGCAACATGATTCCGACCTCCCGTCCCCACTTGGGCCACAGGTTATCATAGTGATCAAGTGATATTTCGACATACTCGGCGGGCTTTCCCGCTACCTCAGACCACAGTTTTACAATTTCATGGACTGTCTTTGTCTCGGTTTCTGACAGAACGTATTTGCCCGGGAGGGTGAGCTGAGGCTGGTCCAGAATGGCGAGAGCGAAAAGGCCGGTGTTGATTCTGGGATCGCCAGTGATGACAATCGGCGCATCTTCCGGAACAGGTAATAGCTGAATATACTTCCCGGAGGATTTCTGCACAATTCAAGGTAGTTAGTAGAATGCCCGAGCAATGCTTAATTCTGAGAATTGGCGCTGGCTTACCAGAAGGGTTGGTGTCAACACGGGCATCACCAGGTTGGTGCCATAGTACGCCACCATCAAGAAAGTCGTCTTCGCCAGCAGATCCTTGTCTGCCCTTATGAATTTTTCGACCTGGGCTTTACCCTCGAAGTGGGGCACGAAGAATTTACCGCCAGAGATCTTCGCACTGTCTGGAAGGGTACTCCAAATGAAGTGTTTCAATGATGCGGTTTTGGAGGCCGCCTTGGCAATATTAATTCCCTGTTGGGCCTCGATTCTCATAGACTCTTCTGCATCGTGTGTTGCGAAGCTGTTGAAGAAGTCGGTCACCGCGAATACTGCATGCGAACCCTGAACTCGTTAGCCAGACTGTATATCGTAGCTTCGGAGGAGTGGCAAATTACTCACCTCAAACGCCTGCACAAGTGAGTTCTCATCATTGGTATCTGCTGTCACCATCTCAACACCCCTCTTGATAAGCTCCTTTGATGCAGCGCTCTCGGCATTTCGAGTAATGCCCCGGACCTTGTAGGCACCAGATTTCAAAGCAGCATTAACAACAGAGCCACCTTGGGTTCCTGTGGCACCAACAACAGTGAGAAGTTTAGACATTTTCGCGTGTTTGTGTTGTACAGAGATTTAAAAAGATATGAGAATTGGTATTCGCGCTTCAACAATGAAAGAATAAAGGATATGCTGGGTGATTGGCATGATGCAAGTAGGACCTTAAATATATGACGCCGTCATCTATGTACCCACTGGCCAACGGTTCCGTCTCCATAGTGTATATTGTAAGCACGGAGGCTGGTAGTAGTTAACAATTTTGAATTTCCATCGGTAACCCTATTTTAATCTGGTTCGAGGCCAAACGCAGATGGTGTTAACATGTTCTGATTTATAATCCAGGCTTGCCTTAATTCTCTGGTAAAGGCTACACTGCTGCTGTTTGTCAGAACTGCCGCCAGCTCTGGACATGTTCCTGCATTCTCTGTGGTGTGAAAGTGGATATAAACGGACATAAATACAGTTTCGGGCTGTTGGTGTTTCGAAAGCTCCGAGTAGACAGCCACATTACGCTTGGTTAGTCGTTAGCCGCCACCAAGCGCCGCCTCATAGCTTAACCACACTTCAACCTGCGCGAATACCAACAGGTAACAGTTAACAGTCGCTCCTGCAATGCATAGGCGCCGTCCAAAGCAGCCCAGATGGTGGCTGCCAGTGAATTACAGCTCCCATCTGCGCCCTTGTTACGTTCCATAGCGATTACTGTTTTCTTAAATGTTGTTGAAGCGGAAGCTTTAACCGCTAAGCTCAATGGCCCTAGCCAGGAGCTCTGCTAAATGAGGCCGAAGCTAGGAACTTCCAAATATCACTCAGGCACGTCTCACTTCTGTTGAAAGAACTATTCACGAGTATTATTTGCCCGGCCCTGCTATATATATAATCAATGTGCATACCTACTTTCCGCTGACCCTGAATATGCCCGCACGCTTCGTATCGTAAAACCGGTCGATATTTGAAAAACAAATTCTCATCCAGAAAGAAACCCCCGAGAGGCCACACTCAAAGTAGCAGTGGAATTGGGTAGGGAATTCAACAACCATCCTTCTCCTCGCCTGCTCCCATCCCCAATTGCTGTCGTTCTTCCAATTCGTAACTAGTGATAACACTTCCTCCTCCCCTACCAGCACCCACCCTTGCAGCGGCAGCAAAAGATGTCGCACTCTGAAAAGCATCATACGTTATTAAATCCATACTCAAGAGTCTGCGAGGTGCAAATCGAGGTGATATATAAAAAACGAAAACAATTTCACCATATCTCGAAACTGGGGGGAAGTCTTACTGCCACGTCCACAACAGGGGGTTCCGGGACTTTTGTCGTTGCATCTCTGATATCATAACCCAAGTGTAAGCAAGGTGCAAGGTCTATAAATGGCTAGATTTTCGCTTGGAGAAGCAGTAGTTGAGAGCAATCATACAAACTGCAAGCGACCTATATGATGCTGCCTACAGCATTGGAGGTCTCGCTTAGACCCAGGGGCTGGGGAAGTCCCATACTCCAAGGCCATACCGTTGACAATTGAAGCTACCGTCATAAGGGTGAAAGCTAGAGTCGCAAAAAGCTTCATGATTTTAGATCGGAAGGCAGGGTGTAGAACTGCGATGGTCTTTTCGAAATGGAACAACAACAATAATAGTAAGACGGCGGATAGTCTGAAGGAGTGATTTTCTCTTAATTGTATGCTGGGCCTAGAGATTGAGTAAACGATTCTACATAAAGAGTGAATCGCTCTCTTTATACTCAATGGGATTCTCCTTTCATATGCACTCATCTTGTGATTTACACATCTATGTGCGATCTGCGATCCTCAACCTGGGCATGGAAAACTATGTAATAAAGCATTCCTGAGCAAGTCATATTAATGCGCTAACGTGACATAGTGCCGCCTGAATATATAAAGACTCAATTGCGCTGTTCATGATTTGATATTAAACGTGATAGGATTAAATACAAATGATCGTCTTCTACATAATGCATTGGGGTGGCATGTTTTGGCTTCTACGTCACCATCGAATCTCACTGGGTACCTGAGAGCGCGCATGGTTAGGTCTGTGCCTGCCACAACGTTGGAAGCTCTTTTCCCCTGCCACGGTGGTTACATTAGTAACGTGCGACAGGGAATGTTATATGGAACAATACAACAGTGCAAAGTACCACCCTGATAACAAAGAAGAATAGAGGTTGAATGCATCTATCCAGCCGAATCTCGCACAACACCATCGTTCGCGGAACAATCAGTGACTTAGGACTCAGTTGGATTTAGTTACCCTTGCAGCAGGCTGGTGGCTCATCCGCTCGTCGGGCCATGTGATACATCGGGGTACCATAGCAACAACACCAACATCAGAGGAGCCGAGAATATTTGGAGAACCGGGTGTTTAATACTTCGGAAGAGATATGCATTGCTGCGTGGGATGATGGTCTTTGAAAAATCTCCGCTGTTACTCATTAGGCACCCTGCGGAGCAACAACGGGCTAGGAAAGAAGCAATCCGCGAATGTTTCCCAGGGTTAAACCTCAAAGGGCATTCTCGGAAAAGTATTTCCTTATCCCTAGAATGCTCTCATAGACCAAGAGACAGGAACGTTATTCATATTGCACATGCATCATAATACATCATAACGGCACAGTGATCCAACTGAGGGAAAGCGCCAACAATAACACTAGCCCAAATATCAAGGCAAGAATTCAGAGCTCGAGAGCGTCCACGCGGCTACCGATTTGGCTAGGCTGGCCTAGTGGACCGTCTGCAACGCGGCGCTTGAGAGTGCGTAAGATGTCTCCAATACCCTCGGCATCACCGCCGATTCTCTCTACAGCTGATTGAAGCGCGACAAGTGCGTCGTATTTTGCGGTGGCAACTTTCCACACAGCACTTTGCGTGTCATGGGCACCTCCAGCAACAAAATTTGCGTAAGTCTGTGGCTGTTTGAAAAGATACGGAATGACGGTTGCTAAAGCTGGAGGTGTGAGTAATGCCCACGCGCCTGTTGCTGGAAAATTTCCTTGTGTTGAGGGTCCGAGCCGATTCACTTGTGCTTCTGTCGGCAGCCCAAAACGCCCAGTCTCAGAGTCTTGCGACTTATCATCAGGCGATATAACTGCCCAGTTTGCAGTCACTACACTTTTGATTAATCCAATCGCCGCCAGTGCTGTATCGTGCATGGATAGAATATCAGCTGTCGCTACAACGTTGTTCCAGATACCTGGATGTTTATTCAAATATTGAAGGTAGAGAATCCTTGCCGCTGCTGCCTCGGCACGCGGGCTGGTGGGATTGCCATCCAAAGCAAGTTCATCTTCCTGGGAAGTAGTAAAAGGTCTAGATGGTGGGCCGTTAAATATTCTCCCCAATGAATCTAATGAGTCTTTATGCAAGGGCCTAGGAGGAATAGAGAGCAGCGGGTTGAGAGACCTATTTCCAGCTTCAAGTAACATCACGCGTGGTATGGATGCTAAGATGTTAAGATCACCACTGGGAATTGGCCCATGCGCCCATTGAGCTGAGGGGATATTAAAAGTTTCAAGGATCCGAGAAAGCAATTTGTCCCGTAATGTCTGGTCTGCGTGTAGAAGGTGATTCGGGTAAAGCGTTGCATATTGCGATACATATGCCATTACTGGCCCTAAAAGATAGGTGGATGTAGCAGGGTCAAGTGTCGAAGGGTTGAGATAATAGGTGAGGACCTTCTCATGTAGTCCTGTGGAGAGAAGGAAATCCAAGGCCGCAGAAGAGAAACCAGGGTGGGCTTTAGATCCGCGCTGGCGAAGACCCGGCGGGTTAATTTGCAGAATTTCGCTAAAGAAATTGATGAGAGTCATATGCATTAACACATCGTCTGTGTCAACCATTTTGCAGGCTACAAAAGTTAATAGATCACTGCTGTCCGCAGAAGATTCGATATCAGAAAAATGCGAAGTTGAGACACTTTGCCAATCAAACGATCCGACTTTCATAACGAAATCCATCAATCTTCCTTGGGCGACTGACTTTTCCCGCGCGCTGGGTTGGCCATTCTGACCTGCAGTTCTAAGCGAGCAGATAGAGAATAGCAAGCCGTAGACATTTCTGTCCTTGAACAACCTCCGCCACATCAATCCTTGACCAGTCATCTCATCGTTGCTAAGCTCACTTTTTGTATCGACTTTGCGTGATCCCGGGTAATCGACTTCTAAAAGGGACCATATAACGTCAAAGGCCGTTTGCGCAACCTCGGTGGTGCCCTTGGATAGCCACAACTCAACCAGAGCTATCACCAGGTCGGAGTTACTCGCAATAGCTGCAACATAGCTTGGAGCCTCACTTGCCTTCTTAATAAGGCGTAACGTTAGGATGTTTATAGGCGGAGAAGGAGCTTTGAGGCCGGCAAAGAAATCAATGGGGGGGTCGATCGATTGGAGATCTTTGAAGGATAAGTGCTCGGATATCTTGGTGGCCAAGGATGTAACGGGAGTCGGATCCTCCTGTAGGATTGGGAGCAAACAGGAGACTTGAACGAGGAGAGAAACAAACACTTCGAAATCTGTTTCGGCGGCGAGCTCAACGCGAAGCTTCTCGATATTGCGAGCGTCGAGCGGGGTAGATGGATCGAGGATGACATTGTCAAAATGCTCCTTCACCGAGGCATAAGATGGAGGAGTCCCCATAGCCACCTTTTCACTCTAACGAGCACTGTCAGATGTGAGTCTTGAGTGTCAAAGCAAGCAGCTGTTGCGTCCAGCTCAAGAATGTCCGGCGCGAACGTTTTTATGGAGCAAACGCGATGAAGGCCAAAAATACCCCACAAGCAAACAGGCCAAACACAGGCAGAGCCGCAACAACGTCAATCATTAGGCGTCTCCTTCGTTTGTGACATCTTTGTATATCCTGCATGAAACCAGCAATAGCAATAATGGCGGACGGTCACAACCCTCTTATCTCCTCTAAATCGTCAGATTCTGGCTTGCACGTCCATCTCCACCCTCTAGTCCTCCTTAACATCTCAGATTATATTACCCGCCATGGCGTCCGTCAACAACAAGGTCCAATCGTCGGAGCGCTACTTGGACAACAGCAAGGCCGGACTGTTACATTAGAACACGTATTTGACTGCAGGCTTATTATGGGGTCGAACGGCGAAGTCCTCTTGCATCAGAGCTTCTTTGAAGAGCGGCTACAGCAATGTATTTACACTCAAGTCTGCCCCGAATCAAACGCGGTATATCGTTGCTAAGCCGGATGTATTTTATTTTAGTCAAGGATGTACACAAGTCACCAGCCTTAGACCTTGTTGGATGGTTCACTGTTACACCTCCCTCCGGCCCATCGCCCACCCAGCTTCCTATCCATGAACAGATCCTCCGAGATCACAATGAAACCGCCCTACTCCTTGCCTTCCACTCCTCCGAGGTCGAAAACACCTCCTCTACCATTGGTAAATTACCAATTACGGTTTATGAATCGGTATATGAAGGCGATAATGCAGACGATGGCGATAAGTCCATGCAAATTGACGATCAGCACAAAGACCTGACCCTGAGGTTCCGAGCCGTACCCTATTCTATCGAAACAGGTGAGGCGGAGATGATAAGTGTAGACTCCGTTGCAACAGGTGGTGGAAGTGCCACGGCCATTCAAACCCAAACGTCCTCTTTTCCCAAGGCAGATTCAAAAGTGACAGGAAAGGAGAAACGACAAAAGACTTCCGATGGGTCTAGGCCTGGGGAAACGCAGGACGTATTGGTATTATCACCTGAAGATGAAGATTGTACGTGTTCCCTAGCCACATCCTACGGAGGATAGCTCAACTTACCAACCAATTTCTGATCAGTGATTGCAAACCTCAACACCCGCCTAAGCGCTGTCAAAACATTAGAGTCACGTCTCGATTTAATAAAGGCGTACCTGCAGACCGTTAAGGATTCGAATAATAATACCGCCGACTCTGCAATGCAAACTTCGGATTCAGATACTAAAGATACCCAGCCAACCCTATCCCACCCTCTCCTTCGCAGTATACACGGGGTAATATCCCACCTGTCGCTCCTAAACCCACAAGGCTCCGATGATTTCTCCGTCGAATCTCTAGCCCAAACAAACGATGCTACCCTTGTCGCCCTATTAGGTTCCACGGGTCAAAATATACAACAGATGAGAGAGCTGGGGTCAAAGTTTGCGGTTTCCAGTAATGTGAGGCGAAGCATGGCGACAAAGGATACCCACCTAGCAGCACAGTCGCGCCTAGTTGATGAGGATATGCTCGGCCGTGGAGGACCGTGGGAGTCGTAGTTTGAGCTGTTTGATAAATATAAACCATACCGTGGGCCTTCGGCTTTTCTTTTAGGGTCAGGCTCAGGCATAAGTTGAAAATTAGCGGCCCAGAGTAGCAAATGCTCATAGGCTCGAGGCTGAATACTCGCGCGACTATAATGAAATTTTCTATCCCCAACCTCCCCAGTCTTTACTAACAATACTTCTAATAACCCAAGTCATTTGGTATTGTTAACAAGTCGCGAAAATGGTGGGGAGAATAAGACGATAGCTATAGCCAATAAATTTCTATTCTACGTCAACTCGGCCTCGGACCGGCCCGCTGCTTCATGTTGATTTTGTTGATGACAGAACGAAAAACATTGTAATTATTTAATGGCAACCTAGTGTACATCTCTCAGTAGAGCCAGGTGGCACCAGTGATGCGGGTGACTGACAGTGACCAGATAATTGTGCCGGTCTAGAACACTACGCAAAACACTTTAAAGTGTTGATATCCGCCCAGTTGGAGAAAAAGATGAAAGCGCCACAGCACCAGAGACCACTTGCTGGTAGTAAGCCCTTTTTGTGTTTAATTATAACCCCCGATCTAATGCATATTGGCCTATCCTTTTAAATAGTATTAGAGCAACCAGAAAGATACCAGGAAACAGAGTGAGTTTAGTTAATCACTTAGATGATGGCGGCTGTAGAGTACCCAATTTTCATAGTACATGACAAGAGAAAGTATTATCTCGGCGACGTACTGGTGTCTGGGTCCGCATAGAGATGCCAGGTGGCGCAAGCCAGCGCAACCAACCAGTATACAGCCGGCGTACAGAATGGAAGTAATCATCTTCTGCCTCGCCAGCTACCTCCTCTCCAGCTTCCTCCCCAGTCACCGCGGCCACCTCCACCTCCGCCGCGACCACGACCCCATCGCCCGCGTGGAGGACCGAAATCTGGTGCCTGAGACACGAAAAGATCCGTATCTTCGAAGGTGTACCTCATCATCTCATCGCCGCCTGGTTTAGACACGGGGCCCGCTTTTGCCAAGTCGTCAAATTGATCAAGTCTTTTATCTGCCACCTCGCGCGAGACAGGTAGATAGTAAAGTTTAGGCTTTGCAGTCGTGGACAAAAACCGATCGTCCAGGGCTTTGAAGCCTTGATCTGGATGATCGGATGACCGAGACGGTCCGGCTGGGCCAACACGATCTGCTCGCGGTCCGGTTGGTGGTTCACGGCCAAGATTCATGGGCACGTCTCGGTTATTGTCACCGCCTCGCGGTGGGCCGGTGCTGGCACTCGCTTCTTGAAGTACTGCTGTGATCCCATCGTCTCGTTCTTCGTAGGAGACCTCCCAGCGTGGTCCTCCACGACCGCCATTTGAGTGGGACTTTTCCATTTCAATCCACTCCGCTACTTTTTCTTCAGGAATAAAGTCTACCCATAGCGGCTTTCGAGATCGCTCCTCAGGCCAGATGGTATCGTGTAGGGAGGTGCGAACCCGAGATGCAGCTGCAATGCTCGTAAAGGCCACGAAACAGTGGGTTTTGATAGAGTCTAGGAAGAACTCGCGGATGATACTAGGATCGGGGGAGGAGTTCGGCGGCGTTGCTAGGGAACAGAGGTGCCTTTGTAGTGTGGCCGGTTGCAGCGGCCGCATTAGGTCACGTATGTATAAGGATGTTGTGGCAGGATGCATAGATGGTGTCACAATGCGATCCTCGTCACCGGTAGGGGGTGGGGATTCGGGACGTAGGGGCGCGCCATTTGCAGGAGGGAATAAGCCTTTGAACCGGGCATCTCCAACAGAGCGCTTATGGGCCTGTGGCTTTCCAGCCGCCTCGGCAGCCTCCTCTTGGGGCTCCTCCTCAACTTCTTTTATCGGTACTCTGGCGTCGTGCTCCTTTTGTTCAGTCGTAGAAGGCGCAGCCTTCTCAGTTGCATTATCCTCCACTACACCAGTAGTTTCTTCTGCGGCCGTAGTATCAACATCCATCTTGTCGGCAGACTCAATGGGGGTCGGAGCAACCGGAGGTGATTCTGTCGGGCCTTCGGCCTTTTGTTTCCCTTCTTCCTGTGCCTCAGCTTCAATTGGCATTGCGCGTGCTTGACCGTCGTCAGCCTTGGCTTTCTTGAGGGCCATGGTTCTCGGCGATGGCGGTGGGCTTTGACTTCGTCGTTTGCGCTTTCGAGTGTCATCGGTAAGTTCCTCCTTCGGAATAGCATCCGCACTGGACGAGAGAGACTGGCGCTCCCCCTGGGCGGGTACCGGTTCTGGAACTGTGGTATCACCCTCCGGAGACTTTGCAGCGGTTGCAGCTTCATTCTCAGCTGGGTTTTCAGATGGAGTTGGCTGGGGACTGTGCGACGGCTCGGTAGGGATAGTTTGCGTCGGTTCCTCGGGAGCTGGAGCTGGAACTGGCGCGACGGTCGCAGGGGATTCTTGCACTTTTGTTTGTGGTACTGACTCAGAAGGCACTGGTTCGATCGCCTGAGCTTCCGGTGAGGGTTCGGATACCTTTGTCTCTGATTCTTGAGCTACCGGAGCTTCAGTCGCGGTTGTCGCGTCGGGCTCTGCCGCCTGGTCATCTTGAACAGTTGTCTCCTCTGGTTGCCCGGCTGCTCCTGACTGCTTGGAGTCATCCTCTATCAGTTTATCGATAAAATTCTGCTTGACTCGAAGGCCCGTCTGGGGGATACCACGCCGCTTGAGCTCTGCTTTGAGGTCAACGACCTTCAAAGTGCTATAATCAGCCATGTTGCTGGACTGCTGTCGCGAAATCGAAACAGCAATTGAAAAGAATACTTAGGTGGGCATGGCTCAAATGGAACTTTAGAAGATAGAGGAAGTATAGGAATTAGAGAGCTATTTCAACGAGAGTGAATCCAAAACAAGAAAATATCCTCGTGTGAAGTTGAGCTGGTGACGGTGTCGTAATTTGCTTATTTGCAGCGCGCTAGTTCGAGGCCTGCAGGTACTTTTCTGGGTTTGTCGCCGCACGTCACGTTAGCTCCCGTCTGGGTTAGCCGACCCGCTGCTCTGCGGAGACTCGCGCTGCTTTACACCAACAACAACAGAAGTATATAATTTAGCTGTAAACAGCAGGTGAAAATATCAATTCTTTAATGTATGCTTTCACAACTAAGAAAAATATATAATACAGGTTTCCTTGCATCCAGTTCATGGTCCTGCACCATTATCATTCTCAATAGATGACGCTTCGCTAGATTCGGCATACTTGCCAGGGATGTCAACGAGTTGCTAGCCTCTGCCTCTGCCTGACGCCGCACTTGTCTCGGGGTACGCACTATCATGTCCTCCTTGCCATGGTGACCTCATTGCTGCCATTGAAGACCGGCTATTCAACGGTGGAATTTCGCTCATATGGGGAATATCAACACTCCACGACGCCCGGCGTGGTTGTATTGACGGAGCTTGACATCTGGTCTCCTGCTTTATCCCTCCTTTGCCCAATTCCGGAATAACGGTGTGTGTATCAGTGACTGGTTTCTGGTCTTTGTTGTCCGCTGCCCATATGGGAAACCGGCTTCCTTCCCAAGCTATCTCTTTCTTGAACCCAATGTCCCCATGGTATTCGCCACCGTTGGGCGCACTGCCGGCACCAGCTGACGAGTTTAAAGAGCCGTATGTCTGTTTTGTGTTTCTTGTGTCTGATTTTCGCTCTTCGCCCATCCTTGTGATAGCCCATCGCAATGTTACCGCATCCGGCGGAGGAATAGGATGATATCCGATACGGTTCATAATCAAAACTTCTTCTTCCGGCGCCAGATTGATTCCATCTGGAATGAGAGCACATCTCCTGGCTCCGCGGGGAAGACCTCGAACGATTGGATTCGCCATTGAAGATGCGTGTATAACGCTAGCTTAAATAATTAAAGTACCTAAATTTAGTCCTCCCTTTTCATGTTCTCTGTTGTTGTAGACTGGACGATGGTTCTTATACCGGTCATGGTACGAGCAAAATGAGGCATCTGACACAGGGTGGCTATAGGCCGACGCACAGATAAAGACTGAGGACAAACGCAGACGGGAAACGTGTGTAAGACAAGGGTTTAGGCATGTATGTAGCCGCTTTCAAAGCCACCTTTTGAGCTATGAAGCTGTGTAACAGACGTGCCGGAAGTGCTTCCAATTCAAGGATAACTCAGAAGGGATTCCAGATCCAGCCATTTATAAGTGATCATGTCCCGGGGTGTAGAGCACCATCACCGCATATGATCTCCAAGAGAGTAATTGTTATACTCCGCCCTATCATGTAAAGCCAGCTTGGAGTGATAAAAAAGGGTATCATATGTAACATCTTGTTTCATCCCACCTCACTTGCAGGAACTCGTAATATCGCTTTGAAAGAGACTATTCCGCGTCGACATCTTCCATATGCTACTATGAAACCAGGAACTGGAAAGTCTATCCGTTTGTTTTCAAAGAAGATGCAAAACATGGATGCATGTTTCTATAATCCGGAGATTAACTCAGGGGTCAGGATTTATCCCAAAGGTATTGCACGTATGTAGATGGAATGAAGATATCCATCTACTTATACTCCAGGCATAGGAGCAGCATGATTCCTGAGTCCTGAGTTGAAGCACCCGCAACTCAATACATTCGATATATAACAGCTATTATGCACCTTCTTCTTCAGGTTGAACCCCCGCGGTGTTTTAACAAACACGTTTGTTTGCTTTGCATACAGTGGAGTATTTCCTGGTCAGCAACACCTCCTATTGGTCAGTTGTGGCATCATCACAAACTAAAAAAGGCTGCCAATACTCTGCTTACAAAGTTAGACGTGACTCTTTTTTTTTCTCTTCGGCCCAACTTTCAATCTTTCTCCACCAGAATCTCACATCCAACATACACACTGCTTCATCTCACCATTCCAAACTAATATACGCCAGATATCCCCTTAAGCAGAAGCACAATGGGTGATTCTACCGGGGCTGATGGTCCCCAAACATCGACTTTCCGTCAGTACCCTCCCCTCATTGACCCCCGCGTTCACCTTTTGGACAGCTACTAAATCCCGTAGAGAGAGTCGTGTCGCAACCTGAAAACCCCTTTGCCAACCTGATAGCCGATCAGTCAATCGTTGTTGTCCCGTCGTTTACTCTAGAGTCCGGTGTGACTCTACGCAATGTGCCAATTGCATATACCACCAGAGGGAAACTTTCTCCAACCGGTGACAATGCCTTAGTGGTGTGTCATGCACTCAGCGGCAGCGCAGATGTGAGCGACTGGTGGGGTCCTCTTCTCGGAGGGCCAGGGCAAGCATTCGATACCTCACGGTTTTTCGTCATATGTCTGAACAGCCTCGGGAGCCCGTATGGGAGTGCGAGCGCTGTCACCTACAAGGATGGCGATCCATCGCGGGGGAGATATGGACCGGAGTTTCCGTTGACAACCGTCCGTGATGATATCAAGTAAGCAAAAATAGCAATATCTTTTACCATATGGCTTAAGTGCTAACAGACTGCTTTTTTTTTAGAATCCATAAGATGGTTCTTGACAGCCTTGGTGTTCGCCAAATTGCCGCAGTTGTAGGAGGCTCCATGGGAGGGATGTTGGCCCTCGAATACGCATTTCTCGGCAAAGATTATGTTCGATGCATCGTGCCCATTGCTACTTCCAGCCGACATTCTGCCTGGGGCATAAGCTGGGGCGAGGCTCAAAGGCAAAGCATCTACAGTGATCCAAAATATGAAGATGGCTATTATTCGTTCGATGATCCACCGGCAACCGGGTTAGGAGCCGCTCGTATGTCAGCTCTTTTAACCTACCGCAGTCGGAATTCATTCGAGTCGAGATTTGGTAGAAATGTTCCAGATCCTTCGAGACGACAGAACATCAACGGCACTGCCCGCCTTCCTACCCCTCCAAATGAACACTGGGCTGTACACAATGATGGTCATAAAAGCACCAGGGCGGCCTCCCAAGCCAATTCGCCTAAAATCCAACCTGAGTTACGTTTTACAGACCCACAATTCAATGGAACTACTCTTTTCACCGCCCCCGCATCACCCGTATCTTCTTCGGGAAATATCGCGAGGCCCCCAACAACCTACTTTTCGGCCCAGTCCTACCTACGATACCAAGGAGACAAATTCGTCAAGCGATTTGACAGCAACTGCTACATTGCAATCACTCGCAAACTTGACACCCACGATGTCTCCAGACATCGTGCAGACCCATCATCCACGGATCCAGTGAAGGATGCCCTGTCGCAAATAGAACAACCAGCTCTAGTGCTTGGAATAGAAAGCGACGGCTTATTCACATTCGCGGAACAACAAGAAATAGCCGATGGAATTCCCGATTCCAGGCTAAAGACTATTGACAGTCCAGAGGGCCATGATGCCTTCCTCCTGCAATTCGAACAAGTCAACCGCCACATTCTGGAATTCTTCAGAGAAGTTCTACCCGAGATTATGTCTGCCCCTGGAGCTGAGCCATCTACTAGTGGCGACCATGTGGGCAAGCTGACCAAGAGTAGCACATTCGGAGAAGCAGAGGTAGAAGATATCACCGCGTGGTGATTCCACACACACACCCGGCCTCCCTTTCTCTCCTCATATCTCCCTCACCCTCCCTTGAAGAAAGTTCGAAACGATCCAACACGTTTCACTTATGTCGTCCACACCACCCATGGCGACACTTCAATTTTTCCTGATCCATTTCCATCCCTCTCTTCCACCCGCCTGATGACGATACGATGGACCCATCCGATTTTAGGATTTGAGCATCCAACTGCTCCACATAGATATCCACCCCTTGCATTTTGATTTTGCATTTTTTGTATATTTGACTATTTAGACTCAAAAATAGAAACAAACCGATTCAACAAGGCTTTTAAAAATTTCTTGAAGCGGTGCAACCTGATATGTAGACGAGGTACGGCGAGGCAGTTCGTTGAAACTAGTCTAGCCAGTCACATTATGATAGATATCCCAACACGCCGTGTTCCTTCGTCCAAGTCGGCTAGCGGATCACAAGTGGTATGTAGCCACTTGGCCAGAAATTTCCCGCTACTACCAGGTGTCAAAGGCACATATCAATAAGGAAAAATGGTTGTTCCAAGGTTGCACCGTTCAACCAACCCGATTATAGAACCCCAAAGTTTTGGTCAACCGGTCTCCCCAATAGACCTCACACCTTAGCCGGGCTTTTACAGCGTTCATATACGGACATACGGAAGGGATAGACGCAATGACCGCGCGTGGCAGGCCCCCGAAGGACAACAACTCGGAGACATACTCGTCACAGCATAGGATTAAGAATATCAAAGTGCAAGAAAGGCAATGGAATAATGTGAAATTGAGCTGGCTGAAAAAGGGATGAGGAAAGGGCAGAGAATCCCTCACCACTTTTACTCGATGTTCACAATCTTCTAGCCAAACTATTTCGAATCCGGGGAACTATTTATGCTCCTAGACGACATGCTTTCATAATTCCTGATTCAATATGGAGTCCGTTCTTCCGATCAAGCCATAATCCATCGGGATCGAATCAAAGTACTGCATCAGGAGCAACACCTGCTCGTTCTGCTGGCTCAGTATTTGGTTTTTGGCAACATTTGCACGCATCAGGCAGCTTGCATGACGGAAGTTCTTTCGAACATAGGATTAAGGAGTGTTTAAAACGGGAGGCACCATTGCCGCTGGATGGAACTCATCAGAAATTGACTCCTCCTGGAGTGTGGTTTGAGAATGAATCAGGTGGTTTCTCCTCAGACAGAGTTCTTGTGGCAGCGTGGCTGGAAGGGTTGCCTTGTTGACATCATTGTCTTGTTCCTATTCTTTTTTTTCACCTTCATCATTGTATGAATATATTTGTACTCCGTACGGGTTTAGTTAGTTAACTGGTTAGTCAATCAATTAGTTTGCATACTTACCTTGCAGCCTGCGAACCGGTTTCATGCTTATAGGACGCAAGCAGTGCGTCAAAATATCTTAGCCAACTAGTTCAATATCATTCTTCGAGGTTTTTTCTTTCGTCTTCTTTGCTCCCTAAGTATTTCCTTTTTTCTCGTGGCAGGCTGCTCCCCTGTCCACGTTTCTCCTGGCAGAGATTTTCACCACAAGTCAAGGAAGCCAAGGGTTATTTGTCCGGCATTGAATGTGCATCCACAAACCTTGGCTGCCTGCCGTTCGCAAGTTTTTTCTCAAAACAGTCCTTCCCAGGCACCAGAAGAAGCTTCTCTCTCCGATACCGCCAACAACAATACGATCTTGCTTACACAGTCCACCCTCTGCATTAAGGGTCGGGTATATCCCTTGTTCGGGCGTACGGGTTGCCCAAAGTGTCTAACCGACACATCTAGTCCGAGCTCAAATGTCCAGATTTCGTTTGACCACAGTGAAAGCTCTTTGTGCTGCATGATTGATCAGCATATTCGCCTCTCAACCCCTCTTTTCTCTGAAATCGAATCATTAACAATCTGTATTCCGTCAAGTCTGCATCCTCCCGAACAGCCTTGGCTGTGTAGATTTACAATTGTCCCATCCGCTGTTCAAGGGGGGAAGAACCCGAGTATGAATGGCACCACATGAATCATGCTGGAACGAGAGTGTTTATTGATAGTGCAAGGATAGATAGACTGTATGCAAAAGGTCTCAGGCCACCATGAACTGATTTCGAATATCGCCACCTTGTGAGAATTCACATGCCAACCGCGTCTGACACGGCGGGAAACGAGGCACAAAGGACTTGGCCAAGAAGGACTAGCGCAGGATTCTCGGGTAGATTGGTGTGAAATTTCTGCCAGGAGAAACGTGGGAGTAGCCGGACACGAGAAATGAAAAAAGAAATACTTAGTCTGGGAGTAAAGAAGATGAAAGAAAAAGCCTCGAAGGATATCTTTGCCAAGGGCTTGCCGCTAAATAACGTGGTTGTGCCTTGTTCTTCTTGGCTGGGCGGGCTAATGAATAGGGGCTCCTCTATTAATACGAACTCCGACATCTCAACAACGGGGTACCCCGATGTAATGATCCATTGTTTACGACTATGCTGACGCAACTTCCCGGCCGTTCTGTGATTGTTCTCAGTTGCGGACAGAATTGTGTTAGGCTCGTATCACACGCGAGCGACCAGCTAAGAGCTATCCTGAGCAATTGGTTGCAATTCCAACGATACCAAAATGGGTGACAGTCACCTTCGCATGGTGATGGTTATATCAAATTTATTCTTCTATCCTTTTTTGTTTCACTAGAGACGCCTCTCTGACTCTAGTTTGAATCTCATCCACTGTTCAAGTCTAGCTTTCTGTGGGATTGAAGGTCAAATAATGCTGTAGTTCACCCAATACCATTGCTCAAAAAGCAATAGTTTTCTCTAGCAACCCAGCAATAGAGGTTGATCATTCTTTCAATCCTTTGCCAGGCTTAACATCTTCCCTTGGTCTAGCGGTGGGCAGCTTGAATATCGCCCCAGTGCAATTTCCTGCAGGCTGAGTGTTAGACGCCACGAAGTTTGGTCACAGGACGCAGCTTGCTGCTAGCAATTCAACTGGCGTGGTTCCGAACTTCTCCAGGGCTTCATCTATGTGCTATGCTAGGATTTTCTATCCTATTGCAAATGGTGAGAAGGGAATTTTTTCACCCCAGTGCGACGATAAATTGATTTCAAACCGGGACGGTGTATCCAAAACTCCTGGCAATACAGTGTTGAAGTTGGCGCTTAGTTTCATTGTTAGAGCGAGTATCGATTGAGCCCCAGACGTTTTGTCACGGCAAGATAAAACTTATGCTTGAACATACGGCGCGAAATCGATTGGATGGATATGGTGCCATTGCGCTTGGATACACAGAGTCCACCATGTAGCTACCTTGTTAATCACCGCTCAAGGCTCAAGGTCTCACAGGTGGAAAGATGTTTCAACTCTATTCCAGTGCCAGCCAATCCAGACATACAGACGAGATCACCAGGCGCTGAATCTCCATTCGCGGTGGATAAGCACCTCTTGGAGAGGGGTAGCACATATCCATACTATGGTATATCTCTCTCCCCAGGTTTCCGTTTCAAATGAACAGTTTTCTCCACACGGTTCGAACTCGATGGAGTTCGGGGTTTAGTACGTAGGACAAAACATCGGGTTCTATGACAACAGGTGACTTTGTTTGTCCAAAATGATATGTCAGAGGGTATTGACTCGTCTGTCGTCATAATACTGTCGGGACCAGGCCGATATCGAAGATCATGCATGCTGGCTCGGCGTGTCCAAAAGGCATTGGTGAGAACGTTTGAAAATCTTGCAGATGCTGCTGTTCATCATGCTAATGAACCCCACAGAAGAAGGCTCATCAATGGTATTCTCCTATGGTAACACGAGAGTTTGGCTGGGTCAATTAGGAATCGCCGAAGATCGCACTAAGTGTCGATGAGCCTCAGAAAGAGAACAGATATGTTTCAACCATGTCTCTTCGGAAACTTCGGGCTTCTGTAATGTCGCGAGGAAGTGGAGATGCCGATTATTGGGCTGCAAGTTAGGCTTCTCTTCTTGAGATAAGGAACAGCTAGGGGGCTCCCCGGTAAAAGGTTGAATTACTGCATTCTATATATAAGAAAAAACCAAAATCGTTGCTCTATACTAATAATGCAGGTATTATGCTCGGCATGGCGGGTTCAAGGGCTAGCTTCTCGGATGAAAGAGCTGTCCTGTCAGCCAAGTGTTAAGAGAAGGGCTGCATACAAGAGCCGCTGCTGCAGACGGGACAATAAGTACTGTCAGCCACGTCAAGTATCTCTTCGGTTAGATCGATGAAACATATCATAGCACTGTGTGTCATTCAAGATCACGATCCCATGGTGCGAAAATCTGGGGGAATCGAATCCAAAGCGGCTATGAATATCTGGGGTACTCCGCATTAATTTCTCTCTCCAGTCCATGGTACTGACTGGAGAGCGTTGAGGTGATTCTGGACGAAAGGGACATTTTCTTACCCGAACAAGTAATATCTGTCAAGTGGATTATTGGTCGAAAAAACAATATGTAGCGTCATCAACTAAGATAATAGCATCATGGAGTCAACTCCATCGGACACGCTGCGAAATAACTGCTAATGCATACCTTGTTTGTGTGCTGCAGCTAGTCAGAAATCGACACGAGGTATCATGGCACGTATTGGTTGACGGTGCAACGCCACTGATCACTTCTTCGGTCGGAGGATTGCATCGGGGAAAAAGCCCGGCAGTGAAGAGACATTTGAGTGGTCAATTGGCCTGTTTGCAGATCAAATCTCTTAAATTTTAAACTATGCACTATTTCAATTAGATCCATCGTATATAAACTCGTGACTTTACAACCTCTTAGGGAGTCTCCACTAGATCACCGCTATTATATCAGGCCGCGAAAACCTTAGAGGGAACACACACACGAATAACCCTGAGTTTAAAACATGTAGTGTGTGGGAAGATCGATGATATGATTGCATGGGGGAGAGGTAAAACGGAAGTGATATGCTCGACATAAGCAAGCTGTAAGCAGCCAGCCTTGCGCCCATGTTCCTAGTCATCAGCTTGCTGGGGCAAACAAGGAGGGATGATGGTCAAAATAACCCTGCCACAACCTCGCAGCGGAAAGCTTCCATTACCGACAGACACGCCGAATATGTCTCGTCCCGAGTGCTCTAGGCCAATCTAGGCAGGCGTCGGCGCCTGGGGGAGAGGTCAAATATAACGGTCTCATCCACTCATGGTCGCCACTCCCGCCATGCAAAGAGGCACATAAAGTCGCAGTGAAAACGGGGCAAGATTGAACGAAGACGAGCTCGTGGCCCAGCAAAAAAGCGCGGAATTCTGTAGAACTCTCAGGCTTCTTTTTTCACCCCACAAGAAGACGCACCCCACGGGGGGTTCCAAGCCCTTGGCGTTTATCCCCGACCGGTTGAAGCCGAGCAGGCGCTGAGGCGGGCCAGAGGGAAGAGAAAAAAAACACCAAGAGCCAGACAACCACGAAACACTCTTTGCTTTTTTTCTGGCTGATATTCCAAATTTCGCTCGACCCAATTTATTTCTATAGGAAGCGGTCAAGGAAATTGGGTATACCATAGAGCATACCTTGCTGGACAACAATATACCACGGAGTTAACTCCGTTTTCCCAGCAAAATACTGGACCACAACCCGCCAAGCGGTGGTGGAATATTATGGGCCTATCCAAGAGCTGAATTGATTCTGGGGAAGGAATATCAAACTTGGAACATGGGGATATGGGGTTGTGACAGCGTCATCCCCAGGGGGTCCAGGACGCGGGGTGGTCTTGGACGCTTTTGCTCCTCCCAGGTTGTTGAAGCTGGTGATGGCGTTTAAAATGAATGCAGAGACCAGCAAGAAGTGAACCATTGGTGAAGGGAAAGGACGAAGAGAAGAAACAAGAAAGGGTGAAACATCGTCATATTCACTTTGGGTTAGTGAAATTGA
The DNA here is from genome assembly GCA_030411455.1 of Arthroderma sp. MBC 290. Classification (NCBI taxonomy): domain Eukaryota; kingdom Fungi; phylum Ascomycota; class Eurotiomycetes; order Onygenales; family Arthrodermataceae; genus Arthroderma; species Arthroderma sp. MBC 290. The sequence goes on from JAPERC010000001.1 coordinate 78,292, forward strand.
CAAACGGGCGGCAAGTCTTCTGTCAAGGGCCTGCTCATACGAGTCTTACATACATAATTCTTCTGCTGGTGCTGTACTGCTGGCGATCAAGGCATATCCCTGTACGCAGCAGCCGTCCAGTTTAAAATCAGTCGTACCACCTGCCTTGGGCCGATCGCCTCCCCGATCCCTTTTTCTTTTTTGGTTGATATAAGTTATCTTCTGCTTGTCCTTCCTCCCCTCCCCCCTTCCTCCCCCCATCTCTTTCTCGGCACTCTCCTTGTCCAATTCTGTACAACAAAATGAGCGCCGCGGTCGAAAAGGAGGCCATCAGCTCCTCGCAGCATGAACAGGCCCCTGGCCTCGTCAAGAGAGCCAAAGACGATTCCAGCTCGGGTGATCTCAACATCGACCCTGAATATGTCGCCGAGGACGATGACTTTAGTGATGTCGATGAGAAGAAGGTCCTGCGAAAGATGGATTTCCGATTGATCCCTATGCTTGCAGCCCTATACCTTCTATCCTTCTTGGATCGAGGAAACATTGGAAATGCGAAGATTGAGGGGTTGGATAAGGATCTGGGCCTCACAGGAAATCAGTATAACTGGTGCTGTAAGTTGTGGTCAATCTTAATGGGGTTCTCGTTACTGTTTGACCAAGCTGACACATGGTGGTTTAATTTGCAGTGACGGTCTTCTTTTTCACATATGCTGCTTTCGAAATCCCTTCTAATTATTTGCTGAAGAGACTTCGTCCGTCTGTTTGTATGTTCAATCTTATGACGTGGTACAAATATGTAGCCAAACACATCTGACTGACCGCAATTTTCACTATCCAAAGATCTTCCATCCATTATGTTGGCATGGGGTACAGTCATGGTATGTCCTCTCACAGATTCTACCCCAATGCGCATGCCGCTGACCAGATATATTTTCATAGACATTGATGGGGGTGGTAACAAACTACCACGGATTGCTAGTGTCACGTATATTCCTCGGCGTTACAGGTCGGTGAACAAAGTACCCTATCAAACTGTGATGTCAGGTGGTACTAACGCGATTATAGAGGCTGGGTTGTATCCGGGTGTTGCATATTATATCACCATGTGGTACTGCCGACATGAAGTGCAGCTACGACAAGCCTTGTTCTTCAGCGCTGCTAGTGTAGCTGGAGCATTCTCTGGCTTGCTGGCTTTTGGAATCGCCGTATGTTCAACCCGATTCCCTCGAGTATACGTCTGTCGGTGTGGTATTAACGGTATTCAATTCTTAGAAAATGGATGGCGTCGGCAATTATGCTGGTTGGCGATGGATTTTCATCCTCGAGGGCCTCTTAACCGTGCTCGTTGCCATCATGGCATTCTTCCTGATGTACGATTATCCCGAGACAGCATCGTTCTTCACCGAGAGGGAGCGAGCATTCGTTGTACACCGACTCAAGTACCAGGGAAAGACGAGCGACGCCAGAAAGGTTGCGCAGGTCGAGGAATTCGACATCAAATATATTAAGGATGCCTTCACGGATTGGCAGGTGTATGTTGCGATTATAAGTGAGTCGTTTGCACACACTCCTTAGCTACGCAAGGAAAGTTGGATATGGGTATACTAACCGACCGACCTTTAGTGTTCTGGGGACTTGTCTGCCCGCTCTATGGCACTTCTCTCTTCTTGCCTAGCATCATCAAAGACTTGGGTTATACAACATCCACGGCGCAACTGCTGACGGTAAGGAAGTTATCATGGCCATTGAAATTATTGTCTTCTAATTTCTTAATTATTTTAGGTCCCGATATATGTTACCGCGGCTGTCCTTGCAGTGACTGCAGCATACTTTTCTGATCGTGTTGGAAAACGTTCCCCATTTATCATTGGATTCTCGCTGTGTATCGCAGCTGGTTTCATCATCTGTATTGCCGCAGGAGGAAGATCACCAGGCGCTGTGTATGCTGGGGTATTCATTGCCGTCTGTGGTACGTTACACCATTCATCCTCACCTCACCCCATGATGACGGGATTCCGGTGATGCACGTTTCTAACCATGCTCCCATATAGGTATTTACCCTGCTTTCCCTGGTAATGTTACCTGGCTTAGCAACAACTTGGCTGGTGGCTACAAGCGAGCCATTGGAATGGCCATCCAAATCGGAACCGGTAATCTTTCTGGAGGTACGTATTCGGTCTTTCTGTTTCAGAATTTCAGAGTCAGAGCGCGAGATTTCTAACTTTGCTCCGATAGCTTTCGCGGCGAACTTCTATCGTTCAGCTGATGCTCCAAAGTATACTCTCGGTCATTCGCTTGAGCTAGGATTCGTCATAGCTGGGTTGATTGCCGTGTTCATCCTGCGCTTCGGCTACCAGCGTGCCAACGCTAAGAGAGAACGCGAGGGAACCGGAGGATTGACTGAAGAAGAGATGAGCAAGATGGGAGACAGAGCGCCAACATTTAGATACACGCTTTGATTAGAGACTAGAGATAGATCAATAAATACAACGGTGTTCATCTTTCTTCCCGGCTTTGATATATGCTTTGACACAAACGAACCACGTGAGGGTTGTGTAGACACGCCAAGACCTCCGCTCGAGCTTGTTCGGCCTAATTCGGGCTTCCTATTGGCTGGCTATCTGCGTACCGAGGTCCCGTGATGCTTAGCCCGTATTATATAAGCTGGTCTGGCCTTCTTGCCGAAAAGGGAAACTGTTCAGCTTCTTTTTTTGTCTTCTTCGACTTCATCTCATTTTCATCTTCTTCTTCTACATCTTCAGCATCTTCATCAGCGTCGACTTCGTCTGCTGTCTTCCTTGCTCCGCCTTTCTTCCTTCTCACACGCTTCTTGGTCGACGTTTATGGCACCTCCACGAATCCATCCAAGTCTCGTGCTAACGACCCTCATGCATTAACTAAAGGCTCGCCTCATGTCCCATGTCCCAACCGCAATATAACAATATACTTCCCCCCCAAAAAAATCCTTGCAAAGGTATCTGAGAGCGTGAATCTTTTGTAGATCACCAGACTTCTTCCTTGACCCGGTAATATCCCCACTTTGCTCAGCAAAAAAGTCCAGCCCATCTTTGGGGAGGCGATAACTTCGGCTTTGGTCTGGCTCAGGTATGCTGAATCACACTTTCTGATGCACACACAAGCAATCTAATCAAGACTTATAAATTGAAACCTTTGGGCTAGAAGAAATCCTCCCTTCTTGGCCCACCCCATGATTTTGCATTCTTAACCTCCGGTCTCTATCTTTAAATCTCCAGGAGGATTTCCTTCGGCCAAATGGGGCAAAGGCATCACCTCCTCGGGACATCGCAATGAAGAACAGGTTTAGTTTTCGATTTTCCACAAATGTAATTATTTCCACCATTTTACCTTTCTGCCATGTGCTTTTTTCTGTGCTAATTCAACGCTTCTGCCTAGAAACCTATCTTCCACCATTTTCCCGATGACAAGCATAGGCGATATGACTTTAAGGATACGCCAGTTCATTATCGACCTGCCTCTCCCTTAATTGAGAGGCAACATATCGACCCTCTAACCTATATCAGATTGCGTGAGGCATGTAATTCGTTATGTGGTCAAATCACGAGGCAAGGCAGCGTAGCCAAAAGATCTTCTGCTCCCAAGCGCGACCTAAAATCTTCCCATGCGGAGAACAAAACTATCGATCCCAGGTCATTCAGTTCGCGGCCTCACGGCAGAGAGGCAATTGGCAAGACATCGTGTTGGGATGATATCTTAACAGCTGCCCCACCGAGTACAAAACCCGATGGCCTACTCAGAGGCGACAGCGACAATCTAGAGGTAGAGCCCAGTGGACGAAAAACGGAGGAACCAAGTCAAGGATTAGATGCCGCAGAGATCAATTCACAATTAGAGCATGAATCGCCGCCCCTCAGCGCGACCGAGTCTCTCCTATCGCCAGATCCTTCCACTGGAAACTTCCCACAGTCGCCAAAGTCGTTAGATTTAACCAAAACCACCTCGGCTACTGAAAGCTTACAAAGCCAATATCTGGATTATAGCTTGGGCCGGGACATGGTTGACAATATCCACCAATCGGAGGACCCATATGCCATCATTGATGCAGAAACAGAGGCCATGAACATTCCAAACTATAGAAGACTAGATGTCACCAGAAGAGGATCCATTTGGAGTGCTGGGCAGAGGTCTATCGCGTCGGCTATAACCAATGACGCCCAAGAATACTCCCAAGCTTCACCTAGAGTTACAACTTCAGATGAAGATGAAAACCAAATAAACATTATCGAGCTGTTCCCTCCACCTGTACCCTGCCGGCATTCCGCTTCGTTTCCATACTACCCTCCAGTTAGTCTTGAAGGCGAGACGGCCCATTCTGACCAGGGTGACTCAGGTTCAGCCTTTTTCAGAGAAGACAACTCAGATGCGAATGCCATCGAAAGAGCACGTACAACCGAAGAAGATGATCGCCAGCGGCACATAAATCTTCAGAAACTTGTCATGGAGAGGATGGGCCTTGAGCCAGTGAATCTGAAGCCTGGGAGACCGAAGTCAGCGGCTCGCTTGTCGGGCCAGATACTAACTGTCGTGAAGCAACCCGATATGCCTAACGCTACCCAGTTCAACATTTCTGCCGCTACAACTGGAGATCTAGCTACAGCAGAGAAATTCCCTGCGACGAGCGAAGTTGCTTTTGTTAGCCCAGTCCGAGATCAAGACCAAACTCCTCAACGCGTGCATAACATCCTCAAAAAATTAGGTCGGTTTGGGTTGGGTAAAAAGAAGCCTGCCAACAACCGAAAGCACCGCAATACCATTGATCTAGGAAATATGTTCGATCCCGCTTGATGTTCCCTTTATTTCTTTTCTTTTCCCATCTCATTTTCTCTCTCTATTTCTTTTTCTCTCTTCCTTCTTCTTCTCTCGTTATAGAACACATTTGAAGCGGATTCAGCCCCTCGTTCGGGTTTCGAGAAACTTCCTAACGCTTTTACGATGTCATTTCCCTTATTATGTACACGTATTCTGGCGTGCATTTTTGCATTTTTTTTTCTCATTTCATTTATTCTACATATACCCCAGCGACGATGCATTTTATTTTCACTCGTTTGTTCTCATTTTTATCCTCCTTGCAATTCCTGGGGCTTTTTCTTTTTTCTTTCTTTCTTTTTCTTTCTAGTTTATCGTTCGTTTTCGAGCGGAAGATCTAGCGAATATTCTCTTGAAATTTACCTTCGCTCTCTTTTTCGTTCAGACCATCCATCAACCTGTCCGCGCATTCTAGCATTCCACTGTATCAGCAAGTCGAATAGCCTTTTTTTCGGAAACCCTATGTGAACCCCTGGTATGGAGCCATGGTACACCGAATCTCAACACTAAGCGACCCTCGGTTGAGTAGCTGGTTTGTATACGGAGGATTTTTCACGCCTCTAACAAAGGGTAAGTAAGAGCAATATATTCTCGGAACATTTCTCGGTTTTCATTGTTTAAGTAATGCAACCGCTATTCAGCTTTGGAACTGGACATAATCAGTAATATGCATGATTACTTCATTTGCTCGTTATTTTAACAAGAGAAAAAAGGAAATTTATACACAGAGTATTGTAGGCCAAACAACATAAAAAGTGAGAGAAGATTGTAGAAACGAGAAAACAATAGTAACAACAGACCGGTATCCAGTGCATTATATCCCATTGACGAAAACAAAAAAACACCTTGTTGCTTGCATGAGTTTTGAACTGTGTAGAGCCCCTTTTCGCTTTCCTTAATTATAACGCCAAATACATTCCCGAAGCGATGGCAAATTGGTGAAGAACTTAAAGGAGATATGGAGACAACAAGATAAATTTGAAGGAAGGAAGGAAGGAAGGAAGGATAAGGAAATAAAATAGTAACTTGATATGCAACATCTTCTTAGAAGATTCGGTTAGGGAGGTCGGCGAGATGGCTGCAGGCTGTTCGATTTTGCCTTCATTGCCGGGTCCTTTTATTATCTCCTCCGGCTCCTCTACCACCTCCTCTGGTGGGAGGTTGATCATGGCCCTCGTCAGGATGCATTGGCGGCCGGCCGCGCTTTCGAGGCCAAGTACCACCTGGACCACCTCCTCCGCTACCACCACCGCTGGCGGCGGGTCCACGCCCGGATTGTCCTGCATTTGCACCTCCTGCATCGCGTCTATCTCTGTCCCTGTCTCTGTCTCGGGTACGTTCTCTATCTCTAGTATCACGCTCGCGTTCACGGTCACGATCTCTGTCTCTCTCGCGAATATGCTCCCGGTCTCTGTCCCGGTCTCGTGTCCTATCACGATCTTCGGCGCGGGCCCCACCACCCCATCTACGTTCATCAGGGGCCGTGTGAGGCGGGAGGCTAGGAGGTGGAGGAGGTAAATGAGAGGGGCCTCTACCACTGCCACCACGAGCCATAGTGGTATCTGGGGGGTTCCCTGCATTTCCATCATCTCGCTCACGTCTCTCTCTCCGTCTACTTGGCGGAACCGCCTCGGCTCCAACAGGCCCTGATGGCGGAGGGCCACCTCTCCTAGATGGAGATTCGCGTGGAGCACGGGCCTCATCCCTTTCGACAATTTCATCTACTCGACCTCTGCCCCGTTCTCGCTCACGCTCTCGATCACGTTCGCGCGGTCGTTCACGATTGTCGTCTCTTTTGCCTTCTTTACCTCTTCGAGAATCGTCGTCTCCACGGCGTTCGCGGTCTCTATCAATTGTTCGGTCAGCAGGCTCATCGGGGGTTCTTGTCACGCCCGAAGCACGGCGGGATTGGCTAGGGTCTTCCATGGCCTCACTTCGCCGACTTGTGCGCCCTGCTCGACGAGGATCTTCATCCGTGCCTTGACGCTGTGGCCCAGATGGCGCTGCGGAGCCGTTTGCTCGGGATGGAAATAACTCGGGACGTCCAGTGCCGGAAGCTGGACCTGATGGCTCAGTAGGCTGGGGTCTAGCATTAGGAGTGGCGGGTGGATTGGAAACATTTGATTGCCTGTTCGCGCCTCGGCCTCGAATCATGGTTCCCTGGCTGCCCCTTTCGACAGTTGGGCCAGAAGATTGCTGCAACATGTTATTTAAGCCTGCAAATCTCTTGTCTCCCCGCCCTCTCTCGCCGGGAGGGAAACTAGGGCCAGAGGGAGGACCTCGAGCCGCAGACTGCGCACCGGATGCACCGCGTGGTCCTGATGGAGGGGCAGCAGAAACGGGGGACGGAGGGCTTTGCTTATAACCAGGATCGGCTGTTACTTGGAGCGCTCTCAATCGGTCAGGGTGGATACCGGAAGTGTCCATGGTACCTAGCATTGGATCTGGAGAAGGAGGTTTGTTGACATTTTGCGGTGGCTCTTGGTGGGATGATGTCCTTTGACCTGGCCATCCTGAGGGTCCGGTGGGTGGTTGTCGGTCCGAAGGTTGAGGCGCTGGAGGCCCAGGAGGTTGCGGGAGCGAAGTAGAGCCACCCCTACCCGCGCGGCCGGAAGGATTGCGCCTAGGCCCAGATGGGATATCTTGAGGACGCTCGAATGAGTCATTCGCACGGTTTGGAAATCTTGACTCTTGGTTGAGGCGACCGTATGTCGGATCAGAGGGTTGCTGCTGTCCCATACGCGAATCGCGGGGGGATTCTGGTGGCCCTCGGCCATCAGGCGCATTGGGGTGGCTCATTCTATCGCTCCGGGGCCCATGAGGCAAGTCTTCGTGGCGGGAGGGAAGGTGCGGGCCGCCTCCGGGTTTGCGCTCCTCGCGGTCGTGTCGATCTAACCTGCTTGGACGACCCTCCTCGAGTTTAGATGGGGTATCAGGACGCGACCCCTGGAGTCTCCTATCATCTCTCTGGGACCTGGCGCCCTCATGCCGGTGCGGAAACTCTCGTGTAGAATCGCTTCTATCACTGAAAGGATGGATTGGTGATGATCTGAAGGCTTCTTCGTCCCGTGTAGATCTCGGTTGATCCTGCCTGTGAGGGGGAGCGTCAGATGGCCCTAGCCGTCCGCGGTTTGATCTCTCCCACTCATGGCTGTCACGGTACGGACCTGCTGGATGCCCGGGTCTCGGGGGACGATCTTCGGGGTAGGGTCGGTGAGCCATCTCCCTTTCTGACCGCAAAGCTTCAGCCCTCGGATTGTCCGCGAGTCGCCCATGACGCATATCAGCCGCCATAGGGTATTCATGAGGGCGCTCCCGATCATGACCATATCTGGAGGGGCGTCCTTGATCGGCATACCGAGCATCCCGAGCATCCCACCGCTCGTCAGACATATCCTGGGGCCGCATGGCAAGTCTCCCTTCGGGTCTAAAAGGACGAGTCTCTGGTTTGTTAGGTAGGTTAGGTGGAGGATGCGCCATTGGACTAGATGTGGTAGGTCGATCAGCTTCTGGACGCTTCTGCGACTTGGGTAGATTTGGTGTTTCTGACTGTGGTCGTGTGTCCGCATCCGCTCTTGAACGTTGGGAGGTACTGTTGCCAGGAACCCTAGGCCGCTGCTCATCGTTGGCCGGTTTTGGAGGCGTAGCAGCCTGTGTACTTTGCGCCACATCGTCTTGAGGCTGGGCAGTTTGCAGTTCTTTGAGTTGCGAAGCTTCCTCGTTGGCAGAATCCTGAATATTGCCCAGTTCAGGTTCTCCGCTATCAACCATTTTTACATCCGCTGCATCAATTGTCGGTTGGCTGGGGCTTGCAGCATCAGGTCGTTGTTTATCCCCCTTCTTGGCGTCTTCAATCTCACCATCCTCCACCTCCATCTTGTTGGCCTGCGGCCCTGCAGGTCCATTTGGCCTAGAGATAGTCAGAACATGCCTCCATAGTCATACGGGGCATACGGATCCACTTACTTGGCGGGTGCTACACCGGGTTTGAATTCAGCTGCAGCGGCATTCAGTTTAGGAGTACTAGATCTGGATTGTGCAGGTCTTGGGCCCCCAGGAGCATTTTTTTCTTGCGTCGAAGATTCAATCTTCACCGAATTAGATCCAAGGTCAGAGCTGTTATTCGGCGATATCACGAAAGATTGGATAATTACCCAGTGTTTCTCCCTTTGGTTCAAATCGCCCATTAGAGAAGCAGCAGGAATCTTGACATCGTCCCTTGGGTCGGAGGCTTTTAGATCATCAATAGTTTGCTTAATGTTGCTGCCCATCCATGTAACAACCGGAAAATTTTGGACAATTGCCTTGAGAATACTGATGGCGTTCCGTATGTGCATATATTCACCCCCTGAAAGGCAGGCCTTTAATGCAAAATGTAGCATCCTATGCCATTTATAGTATACTCGGCGGAAATCTTCGTAGTCGAGCAAAGTCGAGCCTTTAACAAACCCGAGAAGGTCTCGTTTAACTCCATACGCCTCCTTTTCATAAACAGCCTTGTCTGCGTGCCATCTGTTAAGGTCGCGAATGATTTCGTTGATAAACCGTCCAAGGTTATCCGCTTCCTTGGAAGTGCATTGAAAGATTATGTGGGCTAACCGATGTTCCCTGAAAAATTGATCCAACAATCCAAGTGTCCAGAAGCTCGGCGTCCCGGAAGAATGAAGGTATTTGAGCAGCTTGAAACAATAAAGCGCGTCAACCGGAGACAACAGGATACGGGGCAGAAAACATTGTTGTAGAAGCGCGGCGTTGAGTGCTTCCTGCTTCGCCTTCCTTCCAGTAAACCAGTGTTCGCGCTCTTTCTGTAACCTTGCACGGGTTTGGCCGTACGATCTCAAGTGACTCTTATTTTCGTCCAGAATTCTGTCATGGAGGTCGTTCACTGCTTTCTTTTCTCTCTCTTTCCTCTGCGCTCCAGCTGAGCTTACATCCGATCTGTCATTTGAGATGGCCATTACCCTCTTCTTCTGCCGCTCAAGTTCATCTTCGTAAGATTTCTGGGGAACATATATATCGTGAAGAGACAGCTGCCAGAAAGTGGTATAAAATGGTAATCCGATTGTATCCCACAAATTATTGGGTACGACGGATTTCATACTTTCCATCACCTCTTCCAGTACAGGATGCCAGGGAATTGTTTCAGAGCTGGCTTTCGCCGGAATAGCGGGATTTGGCCGATTTTCTTGCTGGTCAGCTGGGGCTTCGTCAGGGTTCAAATTTCCGGATTCGACCGCCATGCCTTCTCCCTTCGTAACCGTTGCCGGGTCTGCAGATTCTGCCATCTCCACATCGGAATCTGGAGACTTCGATGTGGCGGAATCGACATCTGGTTTTTTAGCTGCGGCCTCAGTGGTTTGTTTATTATTCGTTAGCATTTGGTGGGCAATGCTTGGACGCGAGATCCAAAAAGCAATTTCGGGTTGCAGACCGAATTTCCCTATTAGAGAGGCAACGCCAGGCACAGTTGAAGCGAATTCTTCGGGGGTGAGATTGGATTGCAGAAGATCTAGATACTGGGTTAAAACTCGATGAATCTCGTCGAATAAATTACCCAAAAGTTTAAGCTCAGACTCTGCTCCAGTCTCCTTAAATATGCAAGTCAAACGCTCTTGCGCAATAGCTATCAGTAGTGCACTGGCTAGGTTTGAGTCCATGAGCGATTTCATCAGCCGTTTGGAGGTAGTCTTGCATTCATGTCGTTTATCCAAGAGTTGAAGCATTGTTTGGGCCTGGAGAACATGCCCGCCGCCCATTGCTTGAACTTGAGCGTCGTTGAAGTTGGTATCAGTGACAATGCCTGCCATGGAGCTTATAAGTTGCTCTAGGACAATAAGATCGGTGGAGTTGCTTTGGCGCAGTTGATCTCCAACATACTGAAGAAGGGGAACTGGGTTCACAATACTAGAGTATCGCTTAAACACCCTGCCGGCGAACGAGGCTAAGGCATTTAGCCAACGGCTGGTCAACAGTCCACTTTCTTGTAGCCTGCTTCTCCCGTTCTGGCCTAAGGAGTTGATCAGAGACCATGTAAGGATATCATATCCCAAATATGTAAAGTATCTCGCACACTCAACGACTACTTCGATGAGGTTTTCGTAGGATTCGATTTGGTTAATAGCGACGTTGATGACAATACCCGGATTAGCGTAGGCAATTTTGGCAAGGGTTCTTGCCATCGGACGAAGATTGGTTTTGCTCAGTCGCTTCAAGGCATCCTTAGTCTCGGCTTTGGCTTGGTCGAATGCGGCTTTAATATCCGGAAGTCGAGATGTTTGACCAGAATACCATTCAGCATAGATTAAATACCTCGTCTCCTGGGAGAACTCTCCGAGCAATTCGAATACCTCGTTAACAACCCCGGGGTTTACTTTGGTCAGGCTAAGCGAAGGCACAAGCAGCCGCTTGCAGAGATCCTGCCACCGATTTCGGTTTGACTCCGAAGAATCACTTTTCAGGCTGTCTTTGCCAATCCGCGCGATTTTCACTAGAAGACTAGGGTCCGCGCCGATTTTCACACCCGATACATTTAATAGAGATCCGCAGAGGGCGAAAACATCGTCTACAGACTGGCAGATGGGAATGTTGTCAGCCCAGTCATCCCAGTAAAATCGGTAATCGGTCCCGTCATTCGTATCCTCCTTATCCAACAAAGCCCACCGAAGTACACGCCGTGGGGCACGTTCACCAAGTCGCACTGTCCCGGACGCTACAGATCCCTGCTCTGAGTTCACGACCTTTTTTCGAGCTCTAAGCTCATTCCTAGAGGCTAAAGGCCGTGTTGCATCATAAACCTTGCTTAAGCAATGATGTAGGATGCGGTGAATGTATTCAGGAAGCTCTGGGTATACATCCATCAACCAAGGAAACTTTCCGAGAATATAAAGCGATTCCGGGAGTGCTCCAATGGCGAGCAGACTTTTAAGGAGCAAAACCTTCTGATCGGCAGGTTCCGGTAGCTGCTCTTTGTCCTCTTGCTTTGGAGGCGCGGATTTGCCTCGCTCCTGATCCCTAGCCGGAGTTGAAGCTCGGATTTCAGCTTCCCGGTTTCTTGAAGGGGGTAGGGTATCATCAGCCAGCGCACCAGCCATTAGAAGGGCGTTCATAGTTCCACCACCATGCCGGGCAGCCTTTTCTCTTTCCGCCTTCTCTTTATTCTTTTCCGCTTTTAACTCTTCCATTGACTCATCGGGCCGCCAGAGGTGAGGATATAAATCACGTAAGGATATGAAACCAACTTTTATTAAAAGTGCGGCGAGATATATCAGATTATCCGGAAGAACATCGGAAGCATTTCGCGCATTTGAAGAATAAAACCGCAGTTTAAATCCAAGAAGTTGGGCAGCGACCTTGTTCCCCTTTGGCGGTAACGTGCCAGTTTGTTCGATCCATTTACGAGTTTCGTCGTTTTCGTCTATCGCATCGCCATCACTAGTGGATAACAATTTTTGGCGTTCCGCTTCCGATAGCACGTCTCGCCCGATTTCAAAGAAAGCGCGGGTGCCAATCTCCCCAGCGCGCTTCCAGAACGCTCGATCTCGTTGTTCATTTGAGAGAAGCATCTCTGCCCGTTCCTCATCCGTTGTAGACCATCCAGGAGATCCCGGTAGGGCCCATTTAGGTAATCCGGAGGCACTGATATGCCCTTTCGAATCGTCTTCAGCAGGCCACCAGGAACTAACGCGCAGAAATTTGACGCAAAACCGGTATTGCTTCACAAGGACCGCGGCGAAAACGTCCAGAGTTACATCGAGGACCCTCCCAACATCCATATCAAAAGCTCCTATCATGGCTTTAACGCGCTCGAAAGTATCCTCAATTACATCGCTCGAAGGGGGCTCGTTGTTGCTAGTTGTGAACAATTCGGTTAACAATTTTGAGTATCCTTCAGACTCTTCTCGTAATAGGTTATAGTTTGATTGGCGATAAAGCAGGTTTGTTTGTTTTCGAATGCCCATCCGCGCGAAAGTATCTCGAATCAAACCAAGTGACTGTAGTAAAGGCGTTTCTAGCTGAAGTCTCATAAGACTGGAGGGAATCTCGGTAGAAAATACAAAGGGGCGAAGGTTGGGGTGGGATGCATCTGCTTCAGTTAAAATAGATAGGGTATCCAGAAATATAGAACAGGCATCAGTTGCCACGGAGTCGAGACCAGCTTCAGAGCCCGTGGAGGTTGGAATATCGCCAATGACACTTTTTACCATGTTTCCGGCGTCAGAAGGGTGGAGTCGGCCCTCAATCGCCGCTTGATAAAACTCTTGAAACAGCGAGGCCAGCACAATGGTGTCTTTTTCGCAACGCGCTTTGACCCCGATTTCGATGACGGCCTGCCTTCCAGTGGCCACCCACGCGTCAAGACGGTCTATGGTCAGGTAGTCGTAGCAATAGGACGATCTCTGCATCTTTGCAGTGGACGGCTGTGTGATAACCGGTGTCTGTACTGGGGCAGAGGGAGTTCCATTCGGCCTTGGTTGCTCTGGTTCGGTGACAGTTGGTGGGGATAGTATTTTTGCGGGCGTCGGGGTCTCCCTCTGCTGCGCATTTGGACCATCGCTAGGCCTCCGCTGGTTGCGATTTCCGCGTCCTGATCTTCTCCCTCCTCTACCGCGGCCCTCAGGATTTTCCCTCCCATTTCCGTTGTGTTGCTGTTGGGCAAGATTAAGATTCCCGGGGCGATGGGGCGAGGGACGGGAGCCTTCATTAAGAGATTCCGAAGACCAGGTTCTATCACCTCGTTTTCGCTTGTTGCCTGCCGTGGGAGCCATAGTTGGCTACTTGGTATCAGGGATTTGTCGCGTTGGACAAGGTCGTGATGTTGAAGAAGAAGCTCATGAGGATTGCTAGCCCAGGAATTGGAAGTCAGTTCAAGCCGTCCTGTTGCAGCAGGGATCGAAGGAACCAAGAATGTCGCGAAATACCGAATGCATCTTAATCAACTAATTTCAAAACCGCCAGATAACTCTCAACGTTCACTTTGCAAGGAGCACGCTTTTAGCCAGAAGAACAGTGAAGTCGACGTGAATCACCAGCTTTGGCTGATTCTTTTCGCCAGCCCCAGCTTCAACGGCGCTACAAAAGGGCTAGTCCCAATATGGTTAGGGAATCATGTGATATTAGCGCCGGAAAGGAATAACACAAACTCCGACGTGTTCCTGCGCGGCTCTACTTGCGGCTCAAAAGAAATGATTGGACTATTTGGTTGATACAGAAATATCATGTTGAAACGTTTATGATAATCCGAGAAGCCTTGCCTCCCCTTCAACAATATCTGGTACCAGATCTAGGAGAGATGACCGGTACGGGCTCCAACCAAGCAGCTTTCTCGCCCTAATAGCCTCGCTTCTTGAGTTCCATCCCCAGGCTAACACCCCGAACTTGTGCACCGCCATGGTGCCATCATAGTCGAGAACTTCAACATCCGGCGAAGGTATGAATCCCTTCTCATGTGCAGCCTTTGTAACCGCTTTCAACATCTCGCCAAGTCGACATGGCCCACTTTCCGAGAAATAATACCCCTCCTGGCCCCAGGTTGCTTTGCCGCCTCCAGAAATTGCAGCCTCACCGAGTCGAAGGTATAAGTCACTCAAATCTTGAATATGCACGATATTCCAGATGTTCTCCCCCTTTCCCACTACAAAACCCTTCTTCCTAGTGAGGATATATTTGGCTGCCCAGTATGCAGACATACTGCGCTGATTTCCTTCCCCGCGTCCTGGCCCGTAGATCGCTGGCGGGCAGACAATTGCAGTTTTAACCTTCCCAGAGCTGGCCTTAGAAATTTCGTCCAAGACAATTTTGTCAACAGGGCGGTGGGGTGCGTCATCGGGGAGCGATGTCACCTCTTCAATTCCATCCCAGTCATTGTACACCTTGTCTCGAAGCTCTCCAATCGGACCCCCTCGCAGATCCTCAAATGACACAAGTGCAGTCCCTGACGTATGGATTAAGTACCCCGGTCTATCCTCTGGATGAGCTGCAAGTCCCTTTCCGATCGCCCTTGCTGCACCTTCGTGATCGCAATCGGCGAAATCTAGGGAAAAAAACCGGTGGGTGAGTATTCATCTCTAGCTCTACCGGGAGGAATACCAGCAAACGCACTATATACGATATCCGCCTTGCTGGCTTCCTCCTCAATTATTTGCGATGAGTCCAAGTCGCCGTAGACCAATTTTACATTGGGGTACCTTGTTGATATCCGCTCTCCCTTTGCTCTATCACGAACGAGAACGCTGAGCTCCCACTCTGGATGCTCCTGGGTGATAGCATAGAAAGCATCCCCTCCAATATATCCAGTAACCCCAGTTCTGCACCGGTCGAAATTAGTTAAGCACCACTAAACAGTCCGGTCTTGGCCTACTTACAAGAAAACCTTTGGGCTCATCTCGGCGTTATTTCTCTCAAGATATTGGTACGGCCGATTAAGTCGACTCTGGTTGTGGCGCGCTTGTCTTCAGCGTCCTACCTAGTATTTATCGTATGTTGCATGCCAGGCGCTTAATAACGATCTCCAGGCAATTATAAATCATTATTAATACCCCGCGCTCCAACTGGGTATATCCGTCAGCGATCTGACTCTGCATTAGTCGGATACATGGATGGCAAATGGCTTCTCTCATGCATTGCTTGCATGTCATCCTGTCAAAATCGGCTTGTATCATATCTGTTAGTGGTGGCTCTCCAGGCACAGCCACCCAAGTGGAACTAACAATGGATGCCGCAGCCGACTGGCATCCCCTTATTTCTCCTAGATCCATCGCCAGTTCGGAGAACCGACATCATGTGATTAATTGTGCCATGACAAGGGTGACTAATATACTCCGCGATGAGCTGGCTCATCCTCAACCGACTCACTTGTTCTTAACCATCGCATTGCTACTGCAATACAACTGCGGTATATACAAACCTTTTATCTTCTTGCAAGAACTCCCAATATCAGAAGCGCAATCCTGAAAAGGACAGGAAAAGTTTTGGCCCTCGGCCTGATCACCCATGCGCCGTATTAAATCCTGGTGGAGAGGTTGACCGTTACCCTAGATTAACCGAGCACTATACCCGTATAGGACCTCGAATAGGCCAGCTATATGCCGCTCTAGATAACAGTCACCAGAGCCGAGTTTAGCAAGTACACTGTGGTGACGATAATGCATTGTCTGGATATGATTCTTGAGATAGGTGACTGATATATATGGGCAAAGGCGGGAAAGTAAAGAAAAAAAAAATTAACAACATGGTTTAGTTGTGCAACGCCGGAATTACCATGTAGACCTGGTTAATCGGAAGGACATTGACATCTGTGGAGACCTTGTGATGATAACTAACATTTAGATGTGAATGGATTTTATGGCCATTCTCTTATTTAAGACGATCCTTTACGCATCCGATTACTAAATCTATCAATGATTAGTTGACGCCCAATTCTCATGCGGTTGAGAATATCTGCCTTGCTCATGGGTAACAAGTTGCACATATCAACCGGCGTGCGCTCCAATGACTTTGCTGAGATAAAGTGGCCCCTTGTTACTAGGCCATCGGGATTATCGGCAATGGCCTGCATAAACTCGGCCCAGCTCTCAAAGCACGCTTGGCCTTCTGGGATTCCATCAATCACAAGAGAAAAACAATGCGGCATGGCTTCATATTGTTCCCAGACTATCGGCACCCCGCTTCTTGCAACATTTTGAGCAAATGCCTTGCATTCGTCTGTGAGCCGTTCCTCGCCGCAGACCAAGAAGAAAGGCGGCGAACCTTCCCAGGAAGGAGCACTGAGTGGGGATACAAGGGGGTGGCAAAGGATGCTACCCTCACAGAAGAGTTCAGCGCGTGGTGGATCGGCTGGCCAGGCTTTGCAAGGGGGAGATCCAGTGGGAGAAATAGAAGCTGGAGGGAGATAGTCCCACATGTGCGGTTCCAAGCCGTGCATGCAACGGGTGAGATCCACCGATGGCGAGTTGAGGGTGATCCCACCGGGCAGCGGCAGTGGCACCTTCATACCGTGAAACATGATGGTCGGTGCCTCGCCACCCTGGGCTCCTCGATGAACTTGGAGAAGAGTCTGGAGAAGAACGGTGGATAGGTTGCCACCCGCTGAATCACCGCCAAATACGATGCGAGCGGCGGGAATTGGATCATGGAATGCTCCTGGCGGGGGGTAGAGTAGTGATAGGTATGCGACTAGGGCGTCTAGCAGGGCGGATGGATAGGGATTCTGCGGCGCAAGACGATAGCGAACTGCAAATACGCGGCCCCCTGAGAGGCTTGCGTAATTTGCCATTAGGGGACGAATGGTCACCGGATCGATAAGATAATACGATCCCCCATGGAAATAAAGCAGTGTGAGGTCCGTTTTGGTCTCCTTGGCGAGGTGCTCGTACTTCTCCTGCTCAGAAACTCCAGGGGACCCCGGGGTACTCAGCCGTCCATTGGCTCTGTTTCCAACCCACTCGCCTTCCACAGCCTGCAGACTCGGCTTCTCATACTCTTCTCCTTCCACTCTGAGATCACCAATGGCTTTGAACAATAGCTCTCGGAGAGCATCCTCCGGAGGTGCCTGGAAAGAAGCCTTGCTAACCCACATGGTATCTTTGACCCCCGGGTCTTTCTGGAACATCACTTGCTGCTGTGTTATCGTTGATGGAGGGGCATGAAGAATGAATTCGCGAAGCATCGTGACAGTAAGTTCGGTACGGAGGGTCCATTTGTGGCATGTTGGACTGAGTCTGAGAGCATGAAAAAGAACGGTTTTGAGGGCTAGGGGGATCCTTGAGAGAAAAAATCCAATTGCGACAAGCGGAGAGCCCATATCGACGACAGAAAGGAAGAATGGGTAATTATGGAGGAGTTCAACGGCTTCTAGAACTCCAGCGCCGAATGCGTGGAATACAGTGTTCTTACATAGTAGGTTTTTTTTTCCGCCAGTGACCCACGGAACCCGAGGGCGCCGTCAGCTTGTTGCCGAATGCCCGCTGCCAAGTCCCTAAAAATAGGCCTTGGCGCGGCTCTGCGGGCTGCCAGGAACAACGGTCCAAGAATCTACGCTGGTTTCGACTTTATTGTGAAATTGCAACAACTTCTATTATACACGGGTTTCCAATAAGCCCAGAGTCGCTGTGTATAGCCTGTCAATTTCTTTACCGTTACCTGTATCCGAGCACTTTACGCCTAGCACTTGCAGGCCGCCGTCCCTTGCCCACGCCAGTCTCCTTCATGCGTTCCTATTGCGCTATCCGGGACGATAGCGAATAGTCCAGACATGAACTCCTGCCAAAAGCACCCAATTGGAATTTTTCACCAGCGGGCAATTCCGAACGAGTGGCTATCGCCGAGGCCGAAATGTGAGGAGGCAGTCATCCTAGGAGCTAAATTAGCACCAGAAGGGAAATGACCAAACGGCAAATCATGCTTGAATTATTCATACCTTTGGAAATATTGTGGCGAATACTTTTATGTCCTCTGATTCGGGGGTTATATGGTGCTCCCAGTCTACTTCCATGCTAGCCTTTCCGATCATGGCCATGAGATTGAGCTGTGCATATGTCTGCCCCAAGCAGTGGTGAGGCCCAGTGCCAAAGACCAGAAAGCTTTTCGGATGCTGCTCGGCTGTACCAGTGATCCAACGATCTGGATCGAAGGAACCAGGGTCCGGATAGACTTCAGGATCATGACTAGCTGGCCAAACTGATGGAAGTACCATGGAACCCTTCGCAATGGTGTAGCTATCTGTAATAGGGAAATCCTTCTTCGCTATATATGGCACTAGTATGACCGGTGGGCGGTAGCGGAGTGTTTCTCGGACCACTGCTCTCGTATATGGCAACTTGGCGAATAGTTCCATGGACAATGGAGACTTTCGATCGCCATTCCGGGCGCTTATATTCTCGTCACGAACTTTGGCAAGGATCTCGGGACGGTCGGCCATTAGTTGGAATAGCCAAGTAGCGGCGGCGCTATTAGCGTCCTGAGAGGCAAACAGCAAAGTAAATATAGTCTGTGCAATCTCAAAGTCACTGAACTCACGTATAAGCTGGGGTGGTTTCTCGCACGGGATGCCTTCTGCCATATTATTTCGGTAAGTCTTCGACTCTTGCTGAGCCTTAATCCAAGAATCCATGATGCATGTTATTTCCCCGCCATTAGCAATATGCACTTTGCTTTTCGCAGCGCACTTACTAAATTCTCCCAGCACGAGATCGGCCGCTTTCTTCCCGTACCAGCTTTTGGTGAAGGGAAGGATTATTGGGAAATTGACTAATTCGAGGGCTTTTGTAATGAGATAGTAGTCATGTGCGATTTTCTCTATCGCGGACTCTGAGATAAAATATCCAACAAATGTCCGACATGATACTATACACATAAGGCGGCGAAATTCTGGCATCCATGGAAGAGGTTTGTAATTGTTGGCTGCAGAGCGCTGGACAAAGCGCGCTAGCACCGCATCGTATACCTCTTCTTGACGCGGGAGATAGCTTGCAAGGGCAGAGTTGGTGAACAGCCCATTGAGGCCTTTCCGGAACTCAACATGGTCCTTCCCATCGAGAAAAACCCAGTTATCCTTGCCTAGAAGTTTATGTGCGGAGTCAACTACGCAGGGCTTCACGAAGGCGGGCGAGTTGAATATCTTGGAAGACACCTCCCGTGTTGATGCAATGACAACAAACCTATACCGTACACCTTCTTAGCGCCCAGTCACACAGCGGAAATATACAACTACTTACTTGTGGAAAATAGACACACAGCTAAGCTTGCCGCTGTTCCATTTGTCGACATATGCCTCGAATTCAGGATGCATGGATTCCAGGAAGGGGCCCATGAAGGGTATTTTCCATCGTGGGCCAGCAATCGTGCCCTTCAGGCGAATGTACTGCACTATAATCGCAGTAGATAAATGTAAGTCTTTGAACTTAGGTCGACCAACGCAAGCACTATTTGAACATCTATTGGAAACTTACGCTGGTCATAGGCAACTGCCGCGATAAATAGTGTTAGGAGGAGTTTCGAGATTGTGAGATCGCCGGTAAAAGATCCGATCATGCCAGAAGGCTGAAATACCTGAAGAATGGCTGCCATAATACCCTCAGCTGCTTCTTCGGGTAGATTGAGATCAGAAGTTTTGGAGTCCTGGACCAGGGGGAGAAATCTCAGTCTTGGGGGGGTACAAGTGCCTCTTATATTCGATTGGGTTAATAAAAAGATCGGTCGAATAAGATTTCGGAATAGCGAAATGGTCACTAGCCGCGACGGTCACGGTTCGAGAAAACTAGGTAGGTAATTTCTCGTTTGTGAGAAATGTACCCCAAAAATGAGAAATTTACTTACTTTGTTATCTCGAAATGCGTAGCAACCCTGTCTCCAAAAGCACCTTGTACCACACCCTCAGGGGCCGCTAAGCGTCGACTCATCACCTCCTAAATTTATTCTTCTGCACTCCTAAGTGGCCAATACATGTCCAACCCCCACACGCCATTTCCATCCATGTAGGTGGCAGCAGAAGACTTATTTGCCACCCCAAAATCCCCTGAGACGGTTAAAAACTACTAGGCGGCTCGTTAGAGCAGTACACTGCACTGAGATGCACTATACTATAGGCCGCTTGTGTCTGCGACTCACTGGGAAGAGGAGTTGTATATGCCTTTTTCATCTTTTTTCATTCGTGGCGTCTCCGTACTGGATTCGGTCGAACTGTTGACCTATATCCAATGCTCACTCGCGCCCGCAACGAGATTTACATCCATCGCCACGTACGCTCAGCCTGAGATCTCAAGCAAAAGAAAAGCTGGGTTAACAACCCAGTGCCTACGATGGTACCATGGCTTGTCTTTGGCGATCGCCTCTCTGCAAGCCTTCAAGTCGCCCACCGAGTGACCAGAACTGAACCAGGCTGCAAAATCCTTGGACAAGGCTACGCTTGGCATGTTGCATACTGCCAGCGCGGAGGAGGGGTGTGTGGTAATATGAATGGTTCTGTTCAAGGAACCCGTGCTGTCAGTGTTTTAACCGGACTTGGCCTAGACTAAATATGGTGATATGCTGCGGTGAGATGAGCCGCCTGTTGACTGCCCAAACTATTATCCTAGGAAAAATTTCAAAAACAGCGGTTTCCACGCGGAATACGGTTTATGGCCCCATCATGAAAATCCAGCCTTCACTACCTAGCAGTACACAAGGGGGGAGGCCCGAGCAATGTTAGGGTGACCGTTGCTTCGAATCCAGTATCTAGGCTGGCTGCGTGTGATTTAAAGCAGCAGACATAAAAGCAGACATCGGGGAGCGAAGGCCGTCGCGGATTGTTCCGAGCTTCAATGCTCTCCATATTTTCATGCCCATCTCCACTCTAAAAAACGCAACAAATTGTTAGACCTAATTTTGCCCTATATCTTCTTGCGGCCTGCGAGAACAGGATACAATGGCTTCCCCTGGGTTCATTCAACTGTGGTGTATTTTGCTAGCATTATCAATCCTCCTTACAGCTTCCGCCGCTCCTACCCCAAGCGCTGAGCCTGGTACCGAACCTGTTACTGAGCCTGTTACTGAGCCAGGTTACGTGTCGGGTCCTAAGGAGCGAGGAACCCTTACACTGTTCTGGAGCTGTGTCGCGACATTCATCTTGTGTGTGTGGACAGCCGTTCACCCAGACGTTGTGCCAGTAAATGGACCGAGAGCAGCTAACTTTTACAAGTTCTTCTTGATGACTTGGGCCATTGTCATTCCAGAGCTTGTGGTATGCATGGCAGTGGAGCAGTATAGGCGTGCGTGCAAGATCCGAGATAAGTGGAACGAAGTCTTTTCGGATGATAGCGAAACGCGAAGCTGGCTTGGGCTTACCGGGGCCTTTTTTGTCGTAATGGGAGGCTACGTCGTGGAGACCGGCCCTGCCACTGAGCTACAGCCTCAGCTGACTCGAAGCCATTCTAACACTTCGAAACGGCAGTTCTTAGACAACAATCCTCCCCTGGTGACAACAATTGGGCCCAAGGGGTTTGAGCAGCTCCTGGACAATGGAAAAATTCAGGGCTGGATCAGGGACGGAACGTTGGGAAAGCACCACTTCGACCAAACGCTCATCGAAGACAAGGCGAACGCAAATACCATAAGCAAGCTAATCGTCACGGCACAAATCTGTTGGATGCTTGTTCAATCTGCGGGTCGAAAACTCTCAGGACTTCCGGTTACTTTACTTGAGGCCCATGTCCTCATCCAGATCTTATACTCTGTTGTCGCATTTTGCTGCTGGTGGGCGAAACCTTTGGATATCAATAAGCCTATTCGACTACCTCTAGGACCGGACGACCTGGGCCACGATATAACACAGCTCACCAGAGAACATGCCCACGATCTCCCTTTCTATACAGAGTATCAGGAGCATAGCGGATGGTTCTATATGTTCTATCGCGCATCCTACGATGTTTTGAAATATCTCTGCCGAAAGATCGAGTTCTGGGCATCGGTTCTCGCCATCGCTAACGGAGGTCTCCACGCCACCGTGTGGAATTCTCACTTCCCCACCCCAGCGGAAACAGCTTTATGGCGCTTCTCCAGCATCGGGCTTGGGGTTTTTCCAACGATGGTGTATTTTGTTATGACGTGGAATGCCGGTTTTGACAGTCTCTTCATTACAATATGGTACCAAATGAGGTTTGAGACTGGGTCTCGGATACGAATGTCGGGGCGAAATTTTATACTCGCATGGAATGTGTACCGCGAAAGTATCAATGGTAAGGGTATGAGTGAGGGTATGGCGGCCATGATTCCGAAGTGGCTTCGTTCCGTGCTACTGGGAATCTGTACTCTCTCCATGGGATTGTACGTCGCGTGCATCCTTTTCCTCACCATCGAGGCCTTCATTAGTATGAGGAGCCTACCACACGGAGCGTACCGCCAGCCTTCTTGGTCTGGCGTATTTCCGCATGTATAGTAGGCAGGAGATTGGCCATGAGATGGGATAGATAGCTTTGGGTCCAGTGTTTCTTATAGATTTCCCATGTTGCACACCACTTTTCAGCGAGGTAATTCCCCGCTAAAACGAAAGAATGATAATATATTTTCGGTTTGACTGTAGATATTTCTTCCTGTTCTCACGATTGGGCCATAATCCCTCCCATTTCTGCATCCAAGTCATCTGCATCGGGACTTCAGGAACTTCATTCATAGGGTGACGTCGGGCGATCTGCACGTGTTCCTGTAATGCGGGGCGTATCGTATTGAAAAGCATTATACTTCCAAACTGGGTTAGTGAGGCTCTTGCATGTACCCACTTTCCGCCACTTTCTTTTTCCAGCTTCTCGCTTAATCACCCCAGCTGCATCTCCTTACCGTTGCTTAGCCTTGTCTGTATTTACTCCCCTTTAACCCCCCCCCATGTCTCGGTTCCATTCGGTCTTGCTGGGCTTTCGCCCTGCTTTATTGACCGTGTCGACATTGATGCTTCCCTCGAAGATGTGTGTGCTTAGTGAGGAAGAATCGGGTGTCTTTGCGTGGCTTGTGCTTGCTATTCTACTATCAAAGGATCAATTTGATAGCGTCTGGGGAGAATGCATTGGTGGAAAGGCAAATGATCCAGCCAATTTGCTTCTTTTATTAGGGGGAATCAAATTCAGTTATGACGCTGCTGAGCTCAAACGTGGAGAGAAGGCTAGGTATCCGTTGTTACGTTGTGATTTCAATACTGCTGTGCATGATGGGGGCCTACTGACATTGGGATTTGAATGGTTGATATCCTTCGACCAAGCGGATTATTGGGGTGCACGGCGTATCGATCCGCAATATCATTCGAATATTCCACTGAAGGAACATTTGACAATCATTCCATCGGATCGCCCAACAATCATTCATTATTTGAACTCTGATTCGGCATCCATAGCAAATCCCTCTCCGCTACTGCTCGATGCTCACAATATCATGGTATCACTCTACGTCATGGTTTCAGGTGGTACCACTGTGATTCGACCTCATTTTCCGTTGGATGGGAGTATCTGGACTCCCTTCCGTCGGACGTTGCTATTTCCACCTAACTTCGACAGTTCTACGATTAAGGATGATGCAATGATATCAGCTTGGCTCGACGGTCTTGACTGATTCGTGTTTCCGTTTGTTGCTTGTTATATGTAATGTAAAATGTATTATGATTCATGGATAAATAGAGCCACATGATTTGAATTCTGGTAAACTTCAAGAGGTGTATTACTTACTATGTAGTCGATCTGCGTGTGGAGTTGCTCCATTATTTAATCGGTCGGGGTTCCACACCCCCCACAAGCCTATGTTTATTAAGTGGGGTCCGAGGCCTCAAGGGGGTGGGTCATCTCCCCTTTGTCTTTTCACGCGGGTCGGCCCGTTCTCAAGAGCAACACAACACCTGGACATAAGGCTCCATTCCTATAGCAGGAAACGAATATGGTCGGTGTTCCCCGTAGCTTAGGCTGCGGGAGATGTGTCCGGAAACACATCAAGGTGAGACCTGCATATCAAAGGAGCTTTGAGGATTTGGCTCTACAGGGAGGGATACATTGCTAAGACTGTAAAATATTGTTGATTTTCCAGTGCGATCAAACAAGACCAGCGTGCAGGGAATGCGAGAGAAGAAACCAAGCTTGCCCTGGCTACCCGCAGAAATATCCCTTCTGCAATAGAGATGCTGGGAGTGGCTGGCAACGCCGTCATAAAAACCAATATGTGGTTTCATACAGTCCTGGAGTAGCG
Source organism: Arthroderma sp. MBC 290 (assembly GCA_030411455.1). Classification (NCBI taxonomy): domain Eukaryota; kingdom Fungi; phylum Ascomycota; class Eurotiomycetes; order Onygenales; family Arthrodermataceae; genus Arthroderma; species Arthroderma sp. MBC 290. Next base: position 102,808 of record JAPERC010000001.1, read on the forward strand.
CAAGGAATAGAGCAACAGAGTGCAGTCGCACCAAGCGCAAATAATCAAGCCGCCACGACAAGCATGGATGCTAAAGTGGAACCAACCTTATTAGGAGAATCGCTTCACACGCAGTACCTGGAGATACTTAATTGGTTTGGGTTGGAGAACTGGCTGGGCTTCCAGGCTTGCTTCGGGGCGCGGGTAGAAGTCACTTGGATGAGGTTTACATTCTCCCCAAACCACCACCCTCCAGACTTTCTCCGACTGGCTATACGCTGTTTGTCCACTTTATATCTCGGACAAACTCAGAACCAATCGTCGGTCGTACTGGACAGCCAACGCCTGTATCAAGATGCTCTAGGCTTGATGAAGAAGAAGTCGGTGTCACCGTCCAATTTCTCGCACTTTGCTTATGTGGCAGTGTTTACTATGGCCGTTTATGAGATAAAAAGCGGTTTATCCCAGGGCTCGTGGCTCAATTATATCAATGTAATCGAGACCTGGATGCGATTAGACACCCCTGCAGCATTCAGCTCCGGGTTCGGGCGCACGCTATTCCTAACATTTAGACCATTTCTAATTCGAGCAGCCTTTGCTCAGAATAAAACCTGCTTCCTAGGGGAGGTGGAATGGGTTGATATGGTTGAGTCTACAGTACGTCTCGACTGCCACCGTGGAAATGATAGTATCCTGGGTGAATTAGTTGAAAGGGCCACTATCGAGGTCACAAAAGCCCCTGGCTTGGCCGCCAGAACCATGCTATGCATGCAACCGAATACCCAACAGTCGGCGAATGTGGCATTGACTGACGCAGTACTTCATTTCAAGGATAGGTTGAAGAAGATCCAAGAGCACCTTTCCCCGATTCTCAAAGACATACATGATGCGCCAGTTGACATGACTACCCCTCTCAATTGTCAATCCATTTCGCTTAGCCTAGCGGATAGGTTTGCCCAAGGTTGCCTTGCAGGAATACAGCACGCCGTTGATATTCTCACTGAGCTGGAGTATCAGGTAGCTCATCGTCTTGAACAAGGGAGTCATGTGGCATTCACACTTGACTCATATGAAGGGAGGAATGACGGTGTGATAATTCACTCAACCTCTCGATCCTGTCATGTTTCGTCTGAGATTGGATGGCTAGGACGCTGTGCGCTCTCGCTGGGAGTCTGCCCAAGCCCGTGATGATCCAGCTCCTTGAATTGTGTGAGATTAGTGGTGCCTAACTCCACCCCTTGTGAATAGTGATAAATTATCGGATGAGGTAGCCCACTGTATTATAGGGGTGACAGCAGAATAATGGCCGGTTAACACCATTGCATAGATGGTAAATATATGAGTACAAATATGTCTTCTTTCCTCAAGGTGCTCCAGCGGCCGTTGTCTTCGCGTGTGTGAACTGGGTATCGTGCATCGGGCTGCAATATTGCTCTTCAAAGCCCCAAGAGTCTCCTAGCACCCATCCTCTCACTCTAATCTCGGCGATGGGCGTCGCCATTGATTACCACTGCTGTGGACGACAATTCATTAGCGCAACCGAATCCCCACCACTATTCCCCCCTCCTTTTCTCTTCATAGCTGGTCATATCGTGATATAGCTGGTATTGAATTGCAAGATTCACCATCAGTCCAAGACTGAGATTTATCCGCATTGAAGCGTCCGTTCCAGCTCCAGGCTGCCCTTATCACGCCCTATGACGCTCATGTGCTCCGCCCACCACGCTCTGATTCGGTGTTCGCTTCTGGATACGAACGAAACCTGAAGACCAGCGGGTAAAAGAATGCAGAAATGCACAATTGCTGACAATCAATAAGCAGGAATTACCAAGAAACTTATTATATACCCCGCACTCATCGCGGGATGATTTGAAAGCGACTGTTGCCAGGCACACAGGATAAAAGGCCAGAAGAAAGAAGATAAATCTCGAACTCTGCAACAATTCAAACATCCTCAATTTCAGATCCTCACCGAGTTTACCTAATCTTCACAAAATGGCGTCTGCTTCTCCCATCGTCCTAAGCGGTAGCTGCTGCTGCCAAAAAATCCGTTTCACCAGTACCGCCTTACCAACAACTAATTCCAACTGCTGTTGTGTTCAATGTCGAAAAATCGCCGGCGCACCATACCTTCCCTTTTGTCGATTTCCCCGGTCCGCGGTTACTTGGGTGACTGAACCGCCAAAATACTACCGATATACCAAGATAGCAAAGCGAGGATACTGCGACGCATGCGGTTCTACCTTGACTTTTGAAGTCGATGAGACACCTGAAATACTCTGTATTGCACCCAGCGCCATCGACGATGCAGATGTGAAGGGTGAAGTTCTCAAGGCTGATAGATATATCTATATCGAGGAGAAACCCGACTGGTGGGACATTCCAAACGATGGATTGCTGAGGTTTGTTGGCACCGGGCCTGAGCATTGAGCCAGGATGTGTACAGAAGGGGGTTATAGGCATTGTACTGAGTGGGGAAAATGGATATGCTTGGTGTCGTGAATAAAAAACACTTTGTACATACATGAGTGAACATCGTTGAAGAAAGATATTTTGAGAACAATTTGCATGCAATCAGTCATTGAATTCTGTCGGACTTCTGGCCCTTGCAACAATTGCAGCCCATCGTATCAAAAAAAGACTGTAAAACTGCAACTATATATGGTGCTGATAAGAATACTTTGACTGGAGGGTAAGGGTTGTTTGGTAAACACTAGAGGCTTAGAATGTGCTGGCAGCTAAACGGCTCGCTGCGTTTCTTGCATCGATCCGGTCTTCGTCGTCTTCTTCAGGCAATCCTACCATTCCCGCAGCACTCCGTGAGGTAATAGATGTGCTACCGTTCATCGCATCTTCCTCTTCAGCGCCATGCGACACGAAGCTTCCACTAATGCTCCTACTCAAACTGTCTCCCCGGCGAGGAACACCGCTCCACGCATCGCCTTTAGGCCCTTGGCTTGCTGCTAAGCTTGCTCTACGAGCAGCAGGGTGAGACTCCCTGCCCAGGCGACTGAGGCCGCCTGATCCATCAACAGCTCGGATATCTGCACGTATACTTTCAAGCGTGCTGAGCGTGCGGCGTTCTGTCTCAATTTCACGAAGAGTGTATTCACGAATACTGAAAAGCATGTCATTGGCGGTACGGTTGAACCAACGGCGTTTCTCTTGGAGGAGGTTCGTGGTTACTCGTTGTACTTTCCTAGTCAACTGTTCCTCGTGATTAATTGCTTCTTCCAAAGCAGAGAGAGCATCGTCCACCTTATCTGCTCGAACCGATGAGCCGGCTTTTAATCTATCGGCGGCAGATCGTTTGGTCCTTGCTATTTGTTGCGCGCTAATTAACTCCCGGAGGAGGATATGTCGGTTCGTTAATGTTTCTTTCACAATGAATGCATCTGAGGAATGGTAATTCAATGGATCACCAAAGGTAGTTGCTTCTGCAGTGCCTTGTGCCGCATGGTAATCCCCAGTTGTCTGTATGACCTTTCCCAGTTTACTGTAAGCATTAGCAAGCCCCGGATGGCTCTCTTGTACATGCATTTGTCCGATTTTCACGCCAAGGTCTGATTCAGCGAGTGCCAACCCTATATACGTATGACTTTAGTTTGTATACCCAAAAAACGTGCGCTCCAAAAACCATATGTTATCCTACCTCGTCTTGCTTTAACCACACGGTCAAGTTTTTGGCCAGTATCCATAGTTCCGAGGTAAAACCGCTTGACTATCGGCCGCGCATCTTGTAGTTCTGGAGTATCGTCGACGGGGGCAGCAAACTGTTTTAGATACTTTCTTCGAACCCCAGTAGCGGGCTGCTTCATTTTGACCACCGGGCTGTAGCCGGAGTCACTCTCAACGAAAAGGACCATCTCATCGTCATGCATAAGAATATCATTTCCGCACACGTAGTTTAGCCACCTCTGCATCGATGTTTTGACTCGCGTTTCGTCTTCATCAGTTCCGGCACCAGCCGAAGTCAGCGCAGGCGGTACTGCTGGAACAAGCGCTTCAGGGTTCGCGCCCACCAGGTGATCCGCTAACTTAGAGAATTCAGAGTGAGTTCGCCGTACCTCCCGGAACTGGGTAGTCCTGAATTTTCGAATATTGGTCTGCACATGTGAGATCAAACAGATTAGCGAACAAAAACACCCTCTGGTCCAGAATGGTATAACTTCAAGAGAAATCCTTTAACCGTAGGGAGTATAGCATACGTGAACATCAAACCGCAGAACGGGATCCTTCTTCCCATTTCGCTCCAAACCCACGATTTTTGCGTGAAGCTTGTACTTGGGAGCATTTTGCCTGGCTTGTTGCCTAGCTCCTGTCTGATATCTTGCCGGAGCTTGTGACTGCTGCTGCTGTTGTTGGCCATGGTTGTATCCTTGGTTTCCGTAAGCGAAAGGCGGTCCTTCTACATAGTCGGGGTCTCCGAGCTGGGCACCCTGGAGGCGCTCTGATAGGTCTGGAGAACCTGATCGCTGGTAACCGCCTTCATGTTGTGGGCTGTCATGGTCGTCGCGATTTCCACCCTGGGCTGCCTGTTGGGAATTTAAGGGCGATGAGGGTGGTTCACCGATGGAGGTGGGGACGGTCCGGTCGACGCGAGGGGATCCCCATGGGGATGCACCGGCTGGATGATCAGGATCGTTCGGTAGCGACGAATAATCCATAGTGCTGCTCATTATAGGGCCGGTCTCGACGAGGGAGGTTGCAGGGAGGCCGGATGGTTCACAGATGGGTACCGTCGAGCGGAGGCAGAATGAACGAGATACAACCGAGGTGAACTATGACATTAGAAATTGTGGTAGTAGACTGTATTTTTTGCCGACCTGAATGCGCAATTCGTCTAATATGCTTATCTTCAAACTCAGGGTCTTCAGACAAAGCTTTCGTCTTGCAAGCTGTTCATGTCGACGGTTGCGCCTGTTATCGCTGCGCCTGGAGATGGTGGATGTTCGCTTGTGGTCTGTCCCGCCACCCCTACTACAACGTCACTAAAACTTCGCCGCTTCAAGTTGACATCTTTGGGAGATCTCAAAGGAACCGATTGTTAAACCGTCAACGCCCTTTGCTTGCAATTGCGACTATTCCTTATCTCATATACCCATTTGATTTTTCTCTTTCATTTGGCCCAAGAATATTCGCTTGGGGCATTGGTTCGGCAGCAATTGAGACACACGCGATATGATATAGAACGTGCGCTCCTCGCAAATTTTGACAATTGGATATGCTCATCAGCGCGTTTCCTTCAAGATGGGTTTGTTTGGGGTGTTCCAGGCGATTACAAAATGTCGCTGGGTCGCGGAGGGTGACGATCCGGCACCTGCAGCGCCTCTATTCCACCACTTCCACTGATTCGCAGGACGATCTGAGGAAAACTAGGAATATTGGAATCATAGCCCACATTGACGCAGGAAAGACTACAACCACCGAGCGTATGCTCTATTACAGTGGGTTCACTCGAAGAATTGGCGATGTTGACGATGGCTCTACCGTGACCGATTTTTTACCAGCAGAGCGCGCCCGAGGTATCACTATCCAATCCGCAGCGATTACCTTTCATTGGCCGCCCCAGTCTTTGCAGTCTGATAAGGCGATGTCACTGGAGGATCTGGATAGTAAGGATCTCCCCCTTTCTGCCACCCCTCACACAATTAACCTCATTGATACCCCCGGCCACGCGGACTTTACGTTCGAGGTGTTGAGATCCCTTAGAATATTGGATGGCGCAGTTTGCATCTTAGACGGCGTTGCCGGGGTGGAAGCTCAGACAGAGAAGGTCTGGCATCAAGCGTCAACTTACAATATCCCCAGAATTGCCTACATCAATAAGCTCGACAGAGACGGTGCGGCGTTTGGTAGGACTGTGAAGGAGATCGGCTCCCGACTACATGGCTGGCCGGCTGTTTGCCAAATTCCCTGGTTTGAAGGCGGTGATGGTCGCCTCCAGGGTGTTGGAGATGTCATCTCACTCCAAGGCTTGCTGTGGGAGCCGAATGGGGATGGCAAAAAGATATCAATGTCAGAGCTCAGCACGCTAGAAGGTATTGATAGTCGACTGGCAGAAGAGTTGAAGAGAGCCCGTGTTGCTCTCGTGGAGCTGCTGAGTGAACATGATGACACCATGGTTGAAAATTTCCTTGAGCATAATGAAGACCACCTAGCCGTTACTCCAATGGAAATTCTAAAGAGCCTCCGCCGCTGCCTTCTTAAAGATTCCAGGAACACAATCATTCCAACCTTTGCTGGTGCAAGCTTTAAAAATATTGGCGTGCAACCGTTGCTTGATACGGTAATCAATCTGCTACCCTCTCCCGAAGAGCGGCCACACCCGGAAATCAGTATTGGGGGCGTTAAAAGCGACTTGAAGCAACTCCTAGCTGGCGAAGTCAGCCTAGAAGCTCCACGGCATGGTAAGGCGAGAAAGGGAAAGACTTCTGTCGCACACCACTCTAATCTAAAAACAGAGGTCCAAAAGCTGGAAGGATGCGCTTTAGCGTTTAAAGTCGTCAGCGATCCTAAAAGGGGTGTTTTGGTGTATGTTCGTGTCTACGCAGGTTCAATTACTCGGAATGCACTGCTTTTCAACACGAACCTCAATGTTTCAGAGAGAGGCCCCAGGCTCCTGAAAATGTACGCTTCGGATGCTGTTGAAGTACAATCCATACCAGCTGGCCACATTGGTGTTATTGTTGGGTTAAAGCAGGCAAGGACTGGAGATACCTTAGTGTCTTACGCCAGCAATAAACAGCACTTGCCTGAACCGCTCAATTCCTTGCAACTACGACCAATAGACGTTCCCCCGCCCGTCTTCTTTTCTAGCGTCGAACCCCATAGTCTGAGCGAAGAAAAGAACCTCGAAAATTGTCTAGCATTACTCCTCCGAGAGGATCCAAGTCTCCATGTGACAGTAGACGAAGATTCTGGTCAAACGCTCCTCAGTGGCATGGGCGAGCTTCACCTGGAAATCGCCCGCGATAGGCTTGTCAAAGATTTCAAAGCAAAGGCGTCTATGGGTAACATTGAAATCGGATACCGGGAATGCGTTACTGAACCGTCACCCGTTGTGACCAAAATTCTGGAGCGAGAAATCGCAGGGCGAAAGGGCAAGGCAGGCTGCAGCGCCATGGTCCAGCCGTTAATGGAGACCGAAGGAGTCAGCGATCCAAATCTTGCTGATGGAGAGGAAATTCTGCTCTCTGAAATATCAGACGGCAACCGCATCACCATTAAACTCGCTGGCATGGGGCCGAATGATGACTTGAGTAAAGTAGAGGACAGCCTTCCTCCCCACCTTTCTCTCAGCGCATTAAAAAGCTCCCTCTACAACGGCTGCCTCGCAGCTCTATCGCGTGGGCCAAAGCATTCCTTTCCGCTTCACAGCACCGAAGTGCTCTTAACGTTCAACATTACCGAACACATATTCGGAAATGACACCACGCCCTCTGCACTCTTGGCCACAGCTCGGCTTATAACCCAAACAGCGATCAGGGAAGTCTCTTCTTCATCAGCCCTAATGGAGCCCGTCATGCACGTCTCTATAAGCGTGCAAGAGTCAAGTCTAGGAGCCGTCGTCCACGACATATCGTCCTCGCGCGGCGGACACGTTGTGTCTCTAGACGACGAGAATCCGACATCATCTACAACCGAAGACCTACCCAGTATCGATGTCTCTAGGATATACGCTCCTCCTGATCCTTTTGCTCCCTCGTCAAACAATGACGCAGCAATGTCCGCAACGGCAAACCAGTCCCGTACCATCACGGCCAAAGTCCCACTTAAAGAAATGGTAGGCTACCTGAAACATCTGCGCAGTTTGACTGGTGGAAGGGGAACGTTCGTCATGAGTGTTGATCGGTTTGAGAAGATGAGTGGCCAGAGAGAAAAAGCGGTGATCGCGGAAATGAGCGGATTTTGAGAGATGCTGACACCCAACATTTTGATACCATCTTGTGCTCATTTCAAGGAGAACGATATGTATTTTAGTAGAAAAAGTTTGCCTCGGGGATTATATATGTAACATTAGGAATATTTACGCAGTATATATCTGCAATTTTGAAGTTTTTCATCTTGAGTCGGCTTCTCGAGTAGACGCCCTCCATGGGGATGCATGAGTATTTCTTTCCCAAACCAGCCAGGTATTGAAAATGTAACGGGCGGGATACGAGAGTCATGCTTTTGGAAGAGAATAATAAATCTATGCTCCAGAAACGAAATTATGCACTCATCCAATCAAATAAAATCATTCTGCTATAACTCTGAAATATCTAGCTGCAACACAATAAAAAGGTATCTATGCAATATAGCGCGGTGTAGTAAATCGTAGTCCATACCCCTCCCATCTACCAATTATCATCCCAATCATCTTTTCCCTTCGACGAAGGCGCTGCTGAAGAGCTCGTGCCCATAGATGTAGTTGTAGTAGCAGCCCTTTTCATTGCGCCAGTCCCAATCGCACCAGATCCGCCACGGCTAGCGGCTCTCTGTCTCTCTTCTCCAATGGCGGAGAAACTGTCCCAAAAATCCCGCCTTTCCGGCTCCATTCTGGAAGATTGCTGGCGAGTTTGGCCGTCGGGTCCTTCCACGAATCGGTTGAATGAGTCTGTGGCGCCGCGGGCTCCGGTTTGGATATTTCGTGATACTTCTGTCGCTGCGATGCGAGCTTGGGAGGCGAAGTCGGATTCGGCAATCTGGTCAATTGTATAGTGGTTAGCATATATATAATCAAGTAATGCAAACCCTTTGAAGAAAGGCTGGCAGTCATGTTCTTACCGTTTTTGCTGCCGGTTGCAAATAGCTATCATTCACCGTCTTCGCGCCCTGTCCAACCGTCGACGTAAACCAACCAAACCCTTTCGTCAACGCCGCCATAGGATCCTTTTGAAAATCATCCAGACCCGGTATATTTCCCCCTTGCCCCGAAGACGCCGATGGAGCAGTGGGTTCAAACCCGCCGCCAAACCCAGTAAATTTCCCACCCTGAGAAGGAGGTACGTGTTCTGACCGCGAGAGATTCTGATTCCCCAACCGTGCAAAATACGCTTCATTCTGCTCCTTTTTGCTCTCCCCTCCCGCCGCTGCCGATCTCGATCTGGCCAGCGGCTCAGTCCCCATATCGTTATTTGACACGCCTAAATTCGGTGTGCTGGATCCGAAGGAGTCGTTCGCCGCCATTCTCGCCTTATTTACTGGTGCTTTGGTCTTTGGCTTTTCGCCAGGGACGTACTCCCTCCCTTCTACTTTGGCAGTCAGTCTATCCTTCCATTCCTCGCCGACATCTCCCGAGTAGCGTTCTTGGATAGTTGAGTCTTCGAACGTCCGTCCCTCAGAGGTGTTGATGGTGTGTGAATCGAAAAAGTCCTTCCAGGGTTGGTTCCCACCGTGTTCCATGCGTTGGATCTCTCCCGTCTTGAATGCGTCCATCGTTATACTGCGTACAAAGGAGATGTGCACGCCCAGCCCCCTATGTATACCGGCACAGTTAAGGCAGATGAACGTGCCGAGTTTCGGGGAAGCCTGGACAAAAATAAAACATGTAAGCGTCAATATATTATGCGATGGGTATACCAACGAGCGCCATAAGGCGTCTAGATATGGGGAGAGCGCATACCCATTGCGGCGAGGGCGCGCCACAGTCGCAACACCGGTCATTCCCTTTCGTTTTTTGAATGAGAAGAAGCTATATATTCAGAAAAGCGCATGGTTAGTAAAGCCAAAAGATAGGCAGACTCCAATTCCAATTGCGATTGCTCGTTTGTTGAAGTGACTGGCGAGGGGCAACTTGTCCCTTTGAATGAAGCCATGGCCAATTTCACCGCCGCCGCAACTTGAACATACCTTGCTTCTCGTCTCCGGGTCAACTTCCCATAGCTTCGACATTTGAACGCACTTTTGGTTGTATTTGCGACTATCCAAAATCTAAGGAATGACTGCTAGGTGTATGTATGGAGGTGCGTGTCTGATCCTGCAGCTGGTGACCCCAGAGTTCCAGGTGTGTTTTGCTCTTGGACGGCTCGCTCCACATGAACCAAGCGATCAACCAACAGTGGCCACCAAGCTATGTAAAGGCATGGAATTCTGTAAATTATAAAAAATTTCATATGATGAGAACTAGTTTGAAGGACCGAAAGAGTTTATTTACAACACCTCGTTCTATACCGTAGTAGCACTCGAGGTTCGCTCGATGCAATTCTAATGCTGAGCGAGTTGGCGCACCAGGGGGTGGATATGCGCTTGTCCCAGCTGCCGGCATTGTTACAGTGGATGGAGTGAGAAAAAAAGTAAATTCGTTCCGTAATATCTGAGATCCTTTTAAGATACATCCATGGGAGCGGCCAAAAGCCCTAAGAGAATATTTCCAGCATCAAACTTGAACATGCAGACACTCCAACCATCATTCCAAGGCGTCAAGGCGACACCTCAGCTATAAGAAATGCCAAGTAGTTCAGATAGAAGCATTAACCATTTAAGCCATTGAAGAATACTGAATTCCCAACATCGTTAAACTCCGTTAATCGCTACGCTGGGCAGACAACTCATATGTCTTTTAGCCACTAGATAATTGAAAGTTAGTTTAGGCGGTAGTAGTAGTAGGGGCAGTGGCAGGGGCGGTAGTGGCGGCAGTCTCGGTGGTGGGAGCCTCGACGCCATGCTCATCAACCTGAGCGCCAACACCTTCCTCCTCTTTTCCGGGGCTGTCGATAGCAACCTTGACAGCGATCTCACGGCCATTGACTTCCTTGCCGTGCATTTCCTTGACAGCCTTCTCTTGAAGAGCCTCGGATCCTAGGGTGACAAAACCAAATCCACGGCCCTTGCGGGGCTCACCACGAGCCAACAGCTTCTTGACCATGAAATGAGGGATAGGGCGGAGAGCGATCTTGGAAGAAGTTGGTTCGTAGGCGGCGAAAAGCTCTTTCAACTATAGCACCGAGGGATTAGCATCTAGGGCCTAGTGATAGTATGGATAGCTGGGTTTCGGGTTGTTTACCTGTTCTTCGCTGAGGTCATAGGGAAGGTTTGCAACCATAACCTTGGTCTTGGAAGGAATACCGTCCTCTGGGGGGCCACGGCGGCCTCTGGGGCGGCGAGCTTGCTTAGCAGCTTCAGTCTCATCAGCTGCGGCTGCACCTTCTCCGGCTGTGGCGTTGGTAACATCACCCAAGGGTGCGCCATCCTGAGCGGCTTCTCCCTCGGCAGTTTCGCTTTGCTTCTAGGTCGAACATATGTTAGTAACAGCCAACGAGAGTAAAAAAAGAAGATGCAGAGGACATACTCCACGGCCAGGACGGCCAAGTCTGCCACCACGGCCTCGGCCTCGGCCACGTCCGCGTCCGCGCATTGAACCTCTCTTACGTCCCTCACCGCCACTTGTGCCTTCGGCACCTTCACCTCTGGATTCTTCGGGCTTGCGAGCCAACTGGACTGAAACCTTGCGGTCAAGGATCTCTGATCCAGTCAAGGCTTCGATAGCATTCTGGGCTTCTTGAGCAGTGGCAAGGTCAACAAAGGCATAGCCAACTGGTCGTTCATTGCGAGGGTTCACGGGAATAGAAGTGCTCTCACTATTGAATAGTATGAAGTATTAGCAGTGAATGTAAGAGTTGAAGGTGAGATGTAAGAATAAAAAATATTTTTAAAAAATAAAAAAATAAAAAAAATAAACATTACGTATGACGTTTGTGAGTCTTTCGAAACAACAACAGCAAGATGCCAACACATCAAGTAGCAACCCGGGTAAAAACACCCAAAAAGTCAAGACAACAGAAAATAAAGGCAAAATAGCCAAAAAACCAGCCAGAATATCATAACTTACATGCTGTAGCCCTTGAAAAAGTCCCGGAGTTCCCCCTCAGTGGTCGCATAAGCGAGGTTCCCAATGTACAACCGACGACCCTCATCAGCACTAACCGCAGAGGCATCAGGTTGAGGAGCGGCGGTAGTACCGTTGGTCGAGTTAAGAGTGGCAGCAGCCACGTTATCGGCAAGTTCGTTGACGGCAGAAGACATATTGGACGCTTTTTTAGTATCGGACACGCAAAGATGATTAGACAAGGGGCGATGCCGCAGATTGAAAAACGAGGAAGCTAAGCTGCCTTTTGGGGACTTGAAGAGGGGGTGTAGAAAGGGTGGCTAAGTGCCCTAGATACTTGGAGAAAAAGGGATCCGAAAGATGAAAATCGTACTTTGTCCTATCTTGAAGTTGGGGATGAGAAAGAAAGAAGGAAAGGGAAAAAGGGAAAAAAAAGAAAGGAGAAGGGGAAGAAAGGCCGGCAGAATGAGTTACTAAGGCAATCCTGGGGGGAGCTTGCCGCCGCGCTAGCCGTTTTGCGTTAGCGCCACACATCTTCATGTTGTAGATGTTGATGTTGATGTCGATGCATGTTCAAAGATGGATGTTCATGAGTTGCATGTCATGATGAGAGTGTTGTATGTTGTATTTCTGATGAGAGGATAGTGTTAGCTGGTCCATGACATCGGTCTATGACAGTCTATGACATCGTCGCAATGCTACAACACCACGGAATAGTATCGTCATGCCTGGATAAAGATGCACGGCTGGCTGCATTCACAGCTGGGAACTTCCCTTCGCTGCCTATATCCCACAGTTCTCTGACTTTCTCTTCTCTCAGCCAGCTGATCATACTGCAAAATGGCTGCCATATCTCCAGTCATCATTCTAGATGATGATGACGATGTTCAGATCACCAGAGTGAGCAAATGTCAAGTATCAGGACATGCTATTGCACAGGAGATGCAAAAGTGCCAGTCGTGTAAGTCAAGACTCTTGCAATATTTGCTGGGATAGTACTAACTATCTGCAGTACCATTTCCAGAACGTGTGCAACACGTTCAAGTTACTCCTGAGAATAAGACCAATGAGACCGAAACCCAGGCAGCATATACTTCTCCAATGTCTGGGAACTCGGATGAATCTCAAAAGAGGAGTTCATCCATGTCGCGTACCGTATCTCCCTTGCCTGTTGTTGACACCACTTCGCCAATGAATGAACCTTCTCCCAAGACTAGCCCAACTACCTCAACCGACGGAGAGGGATCAGCTTGCCCATCTACCCCGAAAAAATGTCAACCTTCATCAGGCTCAGCTACTGCAATACCACCAGTAGTTACACGATTTTTCAGTGACCTGGCCGAAGCGATTGCTTTGAGCTTTCCGTACGAGCAGTTTGCAAAGGCTCACCACTGCTCCGTGGAGAATTTGAAACGTACTCTATCAGCCACCGTTATCCGTCCACTAACATCCCAAGAGCCAGAGGATACCATCCCGGACAATAATGGTACCACTCACTTGCAGACAGATGGTAGCGTCGAATACCAACCCACACGACTGGCTTCACCACTGCAAGCCGAATGCCGGCCAAAACCACATCATCAGCGGGCACCTAGCAAGGGTGAGAGGAATTCTATCAAGCCGAATGCGACAAATGGGACAGATGCCCGAGATAGTTATGCTCATTCTCCCCGCATCCAGGAAACTGGTGTTTCATACTATCAACGGGCGAGCATACAAAAGGACGGGAGTAAAAAGCGCCAGCTTACCGATGAGCATAGTAATGAGAAGGGCCATATAGTCACTCCACCGCCATCGAACACAAGACACACTCTTCCCGACTCGCAGTCACCAAAGAAGCAAAAAACAGCACATGGTTGCAACACCATAGCCCTCGTGCATGGCAATCTTCCTCTAGAGCCTCAGCCTAACGGATGCCCACCCAAGCCCAAGGCACCCATTCCTCCCTCTGAAACAAAGAGATATCCCAAACTTTTCACCCATGGAATTGAATGGCGACCATCCACCGATACTGATCGCCCCGTGCGTCGTCCCATCACTATCGATCCCTTTGGGAATTATGAAAATGCGGATAAACCTCAAGGTATAACTCTAGAGTATCTCCGTTTAGGCCCAAGACCGGAATCAAGTCGCCTATCAGACGAGCATATGGGGGTGAATGGAGGGCAGGGAAGCAAAGTTAACCTGAGCTCTCTCCAGCATGCTGCTTCGATGGAGACTCTGCGAGCGGAGAAGGAGGAAAGGAGCCGCCCAGACGAAAAGATCATTAACGAGGGCCACAGCAGGCCATCCTCGCCGATGGAGTGTGACTACACTTGAGCCAAGGGAGGCTTGGTTTGGTAGGACAACGCTTTTGATCCGTGGCTGGAGTATATTGTGCAAACTTGTTCTAGAGATTACATGGAGTATTCCTCATACATGCCTGTAAATCATCGCTTCTCCACCTTGGAGTGTGATATGCTACCCTTTTCTGTACGCGTATTACTAGTGCTCACCATTAGCTAGATAACGCATTAAAATCACATCATGCCCAACCATTCACTGTATCCATGTCAATTCGAGGTGTCAGGCTAACATTGAGCATCAGTAAAACTAGAGAGCCCGCTGTTCTACTAGCCGTATCTGCGTTGATGTCCAGAAAGTCGCCCATGAACCAACCCTCTTTGGGGCGGGCTGTGGATCCTGTAAGGGGCACGCAAACCCGATACGCGGATAACACTTACCATGGACACAGGGCTGAGCTTTGGTGCTAAAACAGTAATCAATCAGGAGAACCACGGTTTGCCTGAACGTGCATACGAAATAACAGATCTTTCCCAAGGTCCAGGTGTACGTAAACACACCTTTCATTGTAAAGTGATAATTAGGCAACGTAACTAAGGTACATCATGGCGTCGGTCTAAGAAAAAGGGAGAAAACAGCTATGTGAGCCCCAAAATAACAAGCCTCGCTAAGAGCATAGAGTAGACACAGATATTTTGAAATGATCAATACGCCGGTACATACGGAATAGGAGTAATAATGACATGAAGAACAGAATTAAAACAAAACAAAAAAAGCACGAAACAACATTCATTTTTTGTCGACTAAATGGAGAGGAAATGACAATTCATAAAGCATGGTGGTGGTGATGACACTTATATGAGGGGAAAGCATAAATATGGTCTACCGCACATATGTAGCAGAGATAATTGGATGGAGAGAACGCTCACGAAATGAAAAATGCAAAATTAAGGACGGCCGTATCCGTAGTCTGCGGAATGATCAGATCGGTGTCCGTATGCACCAGAATAGCTGGTGTCATAGTCGTGTAACGTACTGCTCACAGGTATCGGGGCCTGAGCGGCTGCTGAATTAGGCCCTGTTGGGTCGTATGACGGTGGAGGACGACCGCCCTGAGGGCCCATGTCGTCAACTTCATTGTGTTGGAGGAGAGCATACTCGTCCTCGTCGTGACGCGAACCCAAGGTTGAGTGTTGCTGGTGGCCGCCTGCTGGACGCCCGGTTCTGAATTCAGCATCTCTGTCATATTCTTCATCGAAGTCCTGGGCCGGGTTTGAAGAGAATGCGGCTTGGGAGTGGGCGGCGAAAGTTGGATCTGAGCCGTCATATGGCATGGTGCCGGTTCGGCGGTATTGAAGCAAGTTCCTAACCGACATGTAGGTTGTTATGACAAAGATGACACTGGAAATGGCGCGAGGGCCTCATTAGTATACTTTCCACAAATAATAGAGATTCAATGGTGAAAACTTACAATATTATCACGCCCAAAATGACAGTGCCTGTGCTGATCTCGCATTTTGCTTTGCTGCCATACGCAAAGGAAGCACAGCCGCCTTTCTTTCCCTTGTCATTATCATCATCGTCGTCATCTTTTCCCCGGTTCCCTTTACTTTTCCCGCCCGAAACATATGTAGCGACTGCGATCCATGCCGAAAACCAGAATATCGAGTAGATGCCGTCGACAGCCGCGAAAGCGTATGGATTCCCAAATTTACGAAGACGCGGCCACATAGGAACAGCAGTCAGATAGATTAAGCCCGGCACCGTAAACCAGCACTGTCAGAAAACATATTGTCAGAGAAAGAAATAACACTAAAGAGGGTAGGATAACGGCAGCCATACCAGAACAAAGTACCATACTGTCCGGCCATCTGTCTTTCCCTTTTGTGTAAACACGGCAATCGTCATGGCCCAAGCCAGGAATATCACAAAGGCCTGGAAACCATGGATGATGGTTTTCGTCCTCGAGTTGTTTAAGTTTGGCAGTCTCATGATTGTGGCCCTGTCTCTTTTCCTTTGTTTTTTTCCTCCTCGAGCTTCAGCGCTGGAGCTCTCTATCGACCTATGGCACCGAAAAGAGTAAAAGCTCTTAGGTAGCTATCTTCAGGCTGCGACACGAGATCTTTACCGACTAGTTCTATCTCAAGGGCCGGTGGAAGCAAGTGGGTGGTTGTGTTTGGAATGATACGATCGGGATAATATTGCTGCTGGTTGTAGGGATTTTCGGCAGTTCGGCCAATGTAGGGTTTCTGCGAGAAAAACGAGCGTAGTAAAAGAAACAACTAAATCTGTGGGAAGAAGTGAGTGAAGATGGATTTTTCTGCAGAGATATCAATGTCAGCCGTTTTGTCCTGAGGCTGAGTCCTGTCAAGAAAGACTCGCACGCAAAGCTGAACGGGCGGAACGCTTATCACGGTTTGCTTGGCGCGCTGCGTCAACAACAGCAAGAATCCTTGGTTGATTCTGTCGCTGGAGCGACCATCTGAACTTACCACAATTCACCATCACAATCTGCAGGCCATACCTTGGTGCGCTGAGTACTTTTACACTCGTTGGTCTTGCTTTCGCTATGCAACGTACAAACGGCGCTTCAATCAACCTACTTTGAATCAAGGGCGTCGAGAACCAAACTCGGATGCCTAGAATATGCACATGAGCTATGCGATTATGCCCAATAATGTTCCTGGCCCGGTCGCATCTCTGGTTATGATCTGGGCGCTGTCCACATAAAACTCCTCAAGGCTGCGTTTTTGTGTGTGGCTGGTGTGGCTATGGCGATGTTCTATTTTTAGGGCACCCAGCGATATACTGTCAGGCTCCAAGTTATGCACAGATGCACCAGCAACATGGGGCATGGTTTGTGGCGTGCATTTGATGATGGACTAAGGAGTACAGCCCTATGGAAATACCCTGAAAGTGCGGTCGACTCCCACGCCTGTATGAAACCCCAACAACACCATGGGTCTCTGCATACGATCTCAAGGCAAGCGGCTTATGCCTCAAGCGGTGGCCCAGATCAAGAAGATGACTGAATTAGGTTCTTGAAACGAGATCGAAGATCGTTACTCACGATGTATCCTCTGTGATACGTCCGGTGTTTCTGTAAACGCCGAGGAAAGATTCCACATTGTGCTGCCATCCTTTCTTGAAGCTTTGCCATCAGTGCTGCATAGTAATGGATGAATCATTGCATCTTCGCATGCCTTTCGCAGAAGCTAAGGGTAGAATGAATCATTTTTCAGTATGGAGATGTCTATGGGATAGCCAGTCTTTACCATAAATGGACTTCTATACGACTCATATCGAAGAGTACCGAACTATATCCCAATGTCAGAACGGGAAACCTTTCGGCAACCGATTTTTAAATGGCTTCATGCCTACATGGGACTATTGCAGGCAGAGCTTTCGACTCTTGAACTGGAGCAGAGTGCAGGTGCTAGGGCTAAGATCCACATACAACTCACAGGCGACTTCCCCTATGTTGCGGCATGACAGACTTGCCGCCATAAACCAGAATATATGCCGAATGAGGTGGATTAAGGTGGGGAGTGCGACGGCCTCTCAACACGATCGGAGCTTACAGCCATTTCTGACAGTTCTCCGCGATGTTGATCCGTTATATAGCAGCTGGCATACTTACGTGGTTACTCCAATGACGAGAAAGGTAGTCATATCGGGATGCTTAGCTCGCAGAACCAGATATGCATGGGTAGCCTTCAGGGGCTAGATGTTACCAAGCAGTAGACCCCGCCCTGACGGCGCGACGGCCGGAAGGATATTGGATATCGCGGGGATGGTTTTGTAATACGAGCTGTTTTCTGGATATTGACCACAAAAGCATGAATTTTCCGTTAAACCCAACTTCATGGCAATGGTGTGTAACCCGGAATCATATTAAACCCAGGGTCTGAGGGTAGCTTCCTTGCATCTGACTCGGGTCCTCAACTGCATCAGTTCTATATTTACTCGTCAGAAAACTTCCCGCGAGCCTACTATCCAACCTGGAAGCTTTCTCCGGTGTAATAAATCATTCATCCCAGTCTTCACCATAGCGTGAAGTTTGCGGTGGACTCGAAGCGCCATCAGGATATAATCGGTGTTTAAATTTACAATGTCATAGGTGATATGTGCTTTGAAGCTTACTCAATACACAGGAACATGCATGCCTACTTCCTATACAAACAAAAACATTTCTATGGACTCGCCACTTTGAGATCCAAGAGAACCCACGCGAATGATCGGATATACTGTAAACATGCATGCGTGGCATATCAAGAACAATTACTCCATCTCACATTGTTTTTAGCTCTATAACCATGCGCAAATCCTGACTGAAACATAGCATTGGCGGGAACCAGGAGTATGCGCGGGATAATCATATCTGATATACTATTATTCCATGGAGCCGTGTTGGACAGAGAGTTTGAAGCTGTGACACGAGGGTGGAAAATGCATTGTCCATGGCTTCAGGCCTGTTGGCCAGGCTCGCCTCCTGGCTGAGTGCTGGGATTCAATCCGCCACTCGTGGTAAACATCCCTGAGGTATATTGAATGAGCTTCTAGCTTTGACATATGACCTGTAGATCAAAATATCATGTACTCCGCACTAAGAAAGCGTATGAGGTGGAATTGGACTACGAATTAACCCCGGGAGCATCGTATATAAAGCCCGTCGTATCCCAACCCCAATTATGGTTGAAAAACTACTTTCATATTGCTATCCCAACATTGCACATCCATATTCTACAAGGCCTTCAAGATGCCAGGAAACAATCTGCAAGACGGCAAACTAGACCAGTTTTATCAGCCAAAACCCAAGGCGTCGAAATATGTAAGACAATAAGTTACTATCTTGTGCAGATTTGGGGACTAAATATCTGGCACTACAGTATGATGACGGCCGGGAAATCGAGCTCCTTCATTATGTTTACAGTCGACCCGATCTAGATGAAATCCGCGGCTCCCCCGCAAAGGTGTTGGAGGCTATTGACCAGTTTGGTCGAGAGAAATACTTCCTCATGAATGTGGGAGCGTACAAGGGCAAGATAGTCACAGGCGTGATAGCCGAGCAGAAGCCGTCAACTATGGTCGAGCTAGGAGGCTACTGCGGCTACTCTGCGATTCTATTTGGTGATGCGCTCCGACGGGCCGGAGGGAAGAGGTATCTGAGCCTTGAAATGAACCCTGAATTCGCCGCCGTGGCCACGATGCTGATCGAGCTTGCGGGCCTACGGGACATGGTTGAAATCATTGTTGGGCCATGTGATGAATCGCTTCGCAAGCTCCACGCTAGCGGCGAGATTAATCGTATAGATTTGCTGTTCCTGGACCATTGGAAGCCGGGCTATGTGTCGGATCTGAAAATTTGTGAGGACCTGGGCTTGGTTTCTCCCGGCTGCATCCTGGCAGCCGACAACGTCATTAGCCCGGGAAACCCACCATATCTCGAATACGTCCGAAGCAGCGTTGGGGAGAAGACGAAGAATGCGAAGATGGGATTGCCCAATCAAAGCGCTGGAAATCCCAGCTTGATATACGAGAGCAAATTGATTGAAAGCACCGGGGTAGCTGGAGGACTGGTATGCAGCTCATTCGGTAGTTCCCTCATCTTCTCCAACTATCAGGCTAACTGGATGTATTCATAGGACGGAGTTGAGTTAACTAAATGTGTTGGAATCGCGTCGGCGCTTTGAGCAAAGAAAGGATGTTTGAATTTTTATGCAGGCAAAGTGGTTGGGTATTGCCATCGGGAGCGTCTTTGCCTATGCAATTAGGTAGTTAACATTGAAGAAATACAAAGTTCTTAATTCTCATGGATTGTTTTGCCTCTTTGTTTCATCCACCATGGTCTGCCCCATCAGGCAAAGAAAATCTCAGCTTCTTGTGTGGACTCCCCTAGTCTAACTAGTTGAACTTTTGCGGAAGACGCCGCCCACTAAAGAAGCCATCCCGAGGGGCAAAACTTCTGCCCCGCTCGCCGACATTACTAAGAACGCATTCCAAGGTTCTAGGCTGATCACATACGAAGATCTTAAGAGATTCGTAAAACTTGCATCTGTCAAACATTCAATAGCGGCCATACTGCTAAAATCATCTGTGCAATGGCTTCAAAAACATACAAGTTCGGGATTATCGGATATGGCTTCAGTGCCAAGATCTTTCATATCCCATTCATCAGCGCTGTCCCAGAGCTGAGCTTCCATGCCGTGGTGCAGCGGTCGCCAACAGAGGCGAACAATGCCGAGAAAGACCATCCTGGAGTCAAAAGCTACAGAAGCACAGAGGACATGTTGAAAGATCCAGATGTGGATGTTGTGGTGGTTACTACGGTTCCAGAGAGCCATTTTGAACTGGCTAAATTGTCGTTGGAGGCTGGAAAACATGGTAAGAAATCTCTTGAAATATAATTGAATAGATGTATGTGCTTCAGTCTAACTTCGTTCAGTCATTGTCGAGAAGCCGTTCACTCCAACCTCCAAAGAAGCAGACGAACTCGTAGCTCTAGCTAAGAAGCAGAACAAGCTACTTACAGTCTATCAAAGTTTGTAAACCCTAAGATCGTCTCAACATGTTCAATTCCTGGGGTTCTTACCGTTAACTCGCACCAATAGATCGAAGATGGGATGCCGACTTCGTCACCCTGTCCAATCTCATCAAGGACGGCTCTCTCGGTCGTGTGGTCGAGTTTGAAACGCATTTCGATCGCTACCGACCAGAAGTGCCAAATCCAGACAGCTGGAAAGTCAAACCAATGCCTGGTGGGGGCGCAATTTACGATCTAGGAGCCCATCTGATCGATCAAGCTGTTCATTTATTTGGCTTGCCCTTGAAGGTCACAGGCTTCATCGGCTGTCAGCGTGAAGTAAAAGTGGAAGGCTTTGCAGACTCATTCACTGTGCTGCTGCACTATGATGGACTTTTAGTCACTGCAAAGAGCTCGGTTATCAGCCCGGAAGAGAACCAGTTGAGATTCTGGGTTAGGGGGGACAAGGGAAGCTTTAAGAAGGTCCGTGGGTTTTGCACGCAGCTTCGCTTTGCTCAGCCAATAACTTCATTGCCATCGGAAATATTTTGAGCTAATCAAATTCTTCACAGTACCACCTTGATCCCCAGGAAGGGCAATTGCTTGCAGGAATGCGGCCGAGTGATCCTGGCTATGGGATTGAGACCAGTGAGAAATACGGTGAGTCTTCGTATCTTGTACCTTGAAGTTGCGGCACTTTGTCGCGTGCTTTATGATATGCGTATTTCTTGTGCTACACCAAAAGTGACGCCTGCATTAGCGTAGCCTTACTGACTGGCACCTGCTCCGCGTCTGATCTAGGAACTCTCACACAAAATAAGGATGGGAAATTGGCATCAGGACCAGTTCCAACGTCGCAAAAATTTAATTATACAGATTATTATCGCCAATTCGGAAAGGCCCTGGAGGGTCAAGGCGATTTGCCAGTCAACCCTGAAGTCTCTGCTTCTGTCATTCGATTGATAGAGCTGGCACAGGAAAGCTCAAGGTTGGAGAAGACTCTCAAGGTCCACGATAGTTAAACTGAAAATATAATTTGGTGGAGGGCTCAGCCCCAGTTGAGGGAGCTACTCAAACTTATGGGCATGCCTTCTGCTACTTTGCAGTGCCTGAAATATAGTCTTGGAGTACGGATGAATAGCGGACAGGATATAACATAACGTAGGCCATTCGATACTCCATATATAGAGCAAACAATATATATATACACATATATATACGTGTGTGTGTGTGTGTGTGTGTCTTGTGAACTAGGTATAGGAAGAAAGGAAAGAGAGTGATAAATAGTCGCTGGGGATCCGGGCTGTAGACGAAGGTTAACTCCAACGAGTATAGAACATGTTGGGAGTCTAGCTACGGTCTCGTTTAGTAGAGCTCACTGGCCTTAGCCAGGAGCCTGTTAAGGCTTTTTGGTCTAGTGGTTAAAGCTTCCATTAGCCATTGATTCCACCTGGCTTCTACCCTTGCGTCTGCCCTGCCACTGTTTCTAGGGACTCATCCGAAATTCTTTACGCAAGGTGATCGGTGGAACCACTGGACGCTTCAGATACTGAACTTCGTGACTCATCCTCATCTTGGAAGGAATCCTCGAAGGAAACCTCGGCCGTGGCTGCCGTAATTTCTTCCACATCCGCTGTAATTTCTTCCTCATCTGTTGTAAATTCTTCCTCATCAGTTGTAGCTTCTTTGACGTCCAGACCGTTGGTCCTGTACATCTTCGGCAAGTGAAACTTTGGGTCGCTTGGGTGTTGAGTATCGATTTTGATGTGTCTGTCGAGTGCACGGAGCAAAAACCCCAATAGAATAAGCCGGAAATTCAAAAATGTCGGGTTCTCATTTCCAGCACCGTAGTATGCCATATCCACCGGCCGTCCGTCACCCTGTTCGCTAAAGACCGAGAAGTTGAAGATCACCATAGTATGCCAGTCAAACACTGCAACATCATCGCTGTGCTGGGCATATTGTAGAGCTTGCTGAGAAATGATTATGGCATTATCTTTCAGTAAAGTACCGTTGTTGGCTAGAAGGGCTTTGTTGGAAATTTCTTTTTCTTTACCAATGGCGCACGCCGCGCTGCGAAAATCTTTATGTCGAAGAGTGTTTGTGTTCTTGATCTCTAGAATGGCCATTTTGATTGTTTTGTTGCCGAGAGCCAACTCCCACTGAATATCAAAACGGCTTCCCCTGGCTGGGACCTCACTATTGCAATGGACTGAGGCGCCCTTTGGGAGGAGCGCAGCCAGGGCAATATTTATAGGGTGGATGAGATATATCGAAGCAGCACGGGCAACATCCGCTTCAACCCTGAGTTGGTGGGTGGTGTCGAGCGCAGGGAAGGGCGCTTTTTTGATTGTATCCAAGTTCTGGTTGTCTTCATCAATTAATCGTCGAGCTGGTAAGATCACAAGTCTCTCTAGAGAGTCGGGCCGGTAATAAGGCACACTTTCTTGGTCCTGTTTGACTGTGGTGGTATGGATTTGCCGATAGAGAGGGGTGTTGTGCTTGAGCTTGAGCTGTGGCAGGTGAAGCTTGAAAGATTCAAAGACTGTCTTTGGGTACGACATGATGAATGAAGGATGAATGCAGTGTAATGGCTATACTGAATCTGAGGAGTAAAGTGGGCTTTTAAATATGGTCAATTAATGACTGGGAAAGAATGATTTTTCTGAGGGGAAAATGGGGAAATCAGTGGACTCTTAAATATTTCTCTGGAGCCATGTTGTAGCCAGGGGATGCATGAATTTAAGCTACAATTACCCGGGGCCTGGAGGGTATTCACTTTTCTTTATGCTATTCCCTCCCAGAATAGGATCAAATAACGTCCACCGAATCAATACCAAACTTCATTCGCTCGTTGAAGTTAGATATGCAGTCACTTGTGGGTATAAATAAATCAGCACCAGAATCTTGCCAACTGAAAATGAAGTATATTCATGCAAATTAGAAATAGTAAATAAGAATAGCATCCACAGGGCGAACATGGCGTTTCACCATGCTAGCTATTACATATAATTGGATAACCTGGCGGTTACAGTCAACAGGCGTTGCCATTGTTCATGAAACATCCGTTAGAGTGAAAGTTCCCGATAGCCAGGAAGATAGGATATAAATAGTGTTTCCATACGAGTTGACTCAATCATTGGTTGATGCAACTGGATATTCGGGCGGTTATTTGATCTTGGGATAAACAATAGAAAAACTTCATGCATGCTAAAAAAAAGCAGGCGGTTAACTACAGGTCATGTGACCCGGGAGCCACCCAGGCAGATATCAGAGGAGTTCGCACATGTAGCTTGGTCTGTTTACTCGTGTCAGTGATGTCTTTCTTCAACATCATTTCTGACCTCGATCCAGCATGTCGAAGCCTAAAGTTCCTTACGTGAAAGGCTGGAAGTTCAAAGCATACGCCCATACACCCCCATCTCCGCCCCAGCATCCTGACCGCATCCTCTGCCCTCCAGGCCTATACAAGCTTAACTTAAAATCATATGTCAAGTTTAGTCCAGTCGACAGGTGCATATTATACCCTCCATATAAGGGGACTATTTCAGATTTCAGTGTTGACTTAATTGTCGAATCTGTTATCTATGGCGGTGACGAGGCGAAATCCCAAGTGGTCGTTGTTAAGCTCATTCGCAACTCACAACCATCGTCATCGACAGGCAGAAAGTTGACGCATCAGAAGCGATTTGTGGCGAAATTTTACGACCCACTATACTTTGAGGATGATGAAGACGAAGTGGGAATCCCTTTTCTCAACGTGAATCGCAGCTATATCAACGAAGTGGCCACATATAAAAGATCCGAAGACTTGCAGGGAGTCTTCATTCCAAAATTCTTCGGCGCGTACCAGGTTACCATTCCAGTAGATCCAGATTATCTCACCATAAAGACAAGGGGAGGGCCCCCGCGCCGCACCGTGCAATTGGTCCTAATCGAACACATTCGCGGGAAAAGCATGGACAAAATTACCAATCCTATACAGCTGTTTTCACAGGAAGAGCGAAAGCAAGCACTGAAAACAATAATGGAGACGGACATGAAATTATTCAGTCGTGATATTATACATAATGACCTTTACAACCGTAATGTCATGATCACATTCTCCCGAGCAACACAACAAACCGATGGCTCCATTGGCGCAACCCCCAGGTTCAAGATTGAGAGGGTTACTCTAATTGACTTTGGTCATGTGTGTTTCGACTTCCGCAAGAGTCGCCCGATAATGGAGAATGGTGTTAATTTATTTACACCAGGCATGTACATCTCCCCTTTGACAAGATGGCATGAGATTCACAACGGAGGATTGAGGTTCTACGAATGGGTCGACTGGAAATGGCAGCCCTGGCTTGAAGCGGAATATGCAAAAATCGATGATGAAACCATCCCACCGGCGATGAGAGAGTACCTCCTTCCGCGCTTTATATTAAGGAATTGTTATGACATGAGAACATGGAGACCGACCAAGGATATGTTTTGGACACAGAAGTGGTATGGACCGTTTGGCTTGATCAAACGCAGCTCCCCTAGGCACGGTGATGCACGTACTGGGAAAGAAAAAGGAGTAGATGGCAATGATAATAAAAAATACAACCATGACGACAGTGACAGCGGCAGTGACGACTACCTTTGAGATTTCTCGCAAGAACGACACCCATACCAATACCCCCAAAAATATATTTGTGGCAGACGGTGCTAGCATAACGTGGTTTGTGTTTGCAACTCCAACACTCACCCTTAGGAGTCGCTTCGGTGAACCGATGTTCTCCGTGAAATGAACGGCCTTATCAATTCCAACGAGCAGATCGCTGTGTGAGCCGAACACCTTCCGACTACTTGACTTGGATATTGGCGGCCAGGGATCTTTTCACTAAGAGTCGACCAAACATGTTCGGATACAATTCCAATTCATCAGCAAGTAGCCCCGACTCAAAACGCGATCTTAGTGATCTAGTATGGTGAAGCAATTATTCTGGTTTGACTATCTCTTTAAGTATCATGCGGTCCCAAAACAACAATCACAATATGCCTTCCTAGGTCAGGAAAATATCGATAGATTTGAACCCCCATAGGAAATTCCAACGCATTCTTTAACTCGAGAGACAGTACTAACCCATGTCTTAACCTGATATCTACTCTACACTTGAGGCTTTAGATCCCCCTGAAAGCTACGGAGTGGTGCTTGAATTCCAATTTTCCTTTCAACAGCCTGTTCAGGGTATTAGTTTGACTACCCTTCCCACAATGACAGGCTTTGTTTGAATTTCGTGGCGTGTTGGCTGGCGATTTATACTTTTCCATCACATCCTGTGTGATTTTCCAGCCAAACAGAGCTCGACGTTTAAGCCACTGTGTAACACTATACACAAACATCCCTCCACGTGGTTTATTTCTCCTAGGACAATCGGACTCCTCACATTGCATGCATATTTCATGGATGATTCCCCGTTGAGTCTTCCCATTTCCAATATCTAACGGAAATTTTGTGGGGGTTGATATCCTGACAAGAACCCCTCCTTGCATGCTGAGCATAATGGTGAAGAACACCAGTTATGGACCAGCCTGTCGCTTATAATGAATAATCTCTGTGGAACCACACCCGTAACCCGGAACCTGAAGGCTGCGCACGGGAGAAATCCGAACATGCCCATCAAGACAAAGAGGCCGCATCTATCTCCTAACTAGACGGTTTTTTGCTTTTTTTTGTGGAAGACCGCCATGACAAGCCCCCTTCTTTAAGGGCGGGAGGGAAGCGAGGAATAAGAAAACATCCCCAACCAACGAGCCATGTGTATAATTGCAGAAGACAACCCCGTCTCTCCACCTTCCGTCTCAAAGGCGCCGTTTTATCCATCCCACTGGATACAACGTTCTCCATCCTGCTGCCTCAACCTCAAGAATCTGACGGTCCTGTCTTCTTTGACATGACATAAGATAAGGAAATCATATGGCTGGAGCATCATGATACTTTCGGATTCCACATCATGGGGATCTGATATATCCTCCAGAAGACACCCCAGCGTTCATACTTTCACCGATGGAGACCTAAGTAATGATGGCAAGGGGACTGTGATACTGGGGTTATCAGGCTTCTTCACCGGTTTCGCTTCGCTAGTCGTCTTCCTCCGGTGCTATTGCCGCCTCGTCATCGCCAGACGCTTTGCCATCGATGATTATTTGATAATTTTTGCAATGGTATGCCTCCTATCAGCCGGTTGGCGTCATAATATGGCCATGACTTATTTAGGCCATGGTAATTAGATATGTTCGTACATACTTCTGGGATGTGTAATTGCTGAGTCGCGAAGTGGATTGGATCAGTTCACGGCAGTCCTTACTATCTATGACCTCCAAGAATTGTCGAAATTCGGGTATATCCAGACGCTGTTCCTACCGGTGGCGATCTGTGCTATGAAGCTTTCATTTGGATTTCTGCTGCTACGCCTCACCGAGACAAACAGGGGCGTCTGCGCTCTGAAAATACTGATGGGTGAGTTTATTCAACCTTCGAGGAACAGACGGCATGTGATCAGGCGGTAGACCGACATGTCGACCGTTTCTGCTCGGCAATGCTAACATGCAACTAAGTCTCTGCCCTCATACAAGGCATAGTCCACTGCGCAATCCATATCTTTAGATGTGTCCCAATACCCGCGATCTGGACTTTCTCCTTAAGGGCATCAGCAACTTGTATACCGGGAACGGCCCTGATCGGCTTCAGGATAAGCAATAGCGGTTTGCCCTCCATTTGATTTGTTTTACATACCGCCCTGCTCTCACTTCCTTAAACCAAGGCTGCTAACCAACGGTGGCGTGGAACAGGCGTTGACGCTATTATGGACGCAATTCTCGTAGCCCTGACGTTTCATCTTTTCCCTCAAAAACGGGCCGGATGGTGTCGGTTGGCCTTTGCGGTGATGATAACACTTGGCTCTCTGTATAAATTCCGTTTCTGTCAAGGCGAAAGTGCAGATCTAACAGCAAGATGGCAGGACGTGCTTTGCGGCTATAGTCAGAACTGGACACTCGATCTTGGCTTTAAAAGTGAGAGATGCTTATCGGTGAGTTGCCTCGTTACCGAGCCTGCGCGGCGATAGTGATTGCTAACAAGAGCTGTTCAGAGGGGATCTATATTCATTGTGGACTCAGTGCGTTTCCATTGTCCCCAACGCACTGTTTATCCCTGCGGCCCCATCACCAAGAGCTAGGGTAGCTCAAGAATTTGAGGCTAACTGACAGCCCGAACACCAGCATCGAACTCCACGTGGGCATAGTCGGTTCATCACTACCTACCTTGAGGCCACTTTGCAAATCCTTGTTTCCCCCATCATCAGATCCCGCCAACGGCCCAGCAATCCCGCTTGCAAGAAATCACGATGGAAGCTGCATCCGTATGGCGTCACTTTCACAATATCCTCTAAATAGGCTCACACACGACGACGATTGCGACCCTACTCCGCGGCTACGGTCAGGCGCGGCTCCGATATGCGAATACAAGGTTGAAGTCAGTGCTTCGACGTTGTCAAAATCGCATCACTATTACATTGGGGGTGATGGGGAGCGTATTGACAAGTCCGACGATAGTGAGGCAGGTCATCACACTCCATGCCCAGGGATCATGCGGACAACGGATGTATATGTACAGATGGACACGCAAGGTGAAAGTGATCGAACAGATACTGATACGACCCAACCACATGACATAGTGACGGCTAACTCGAGGCAGCAGCAGAAGCTAGATTAAGATGGAAAGAATTTTTGTTGAGTAGGAGTAAGCCATTGATGGGCCATAAGCCCATTTCGACCTGTATTCAATGACAAAAATTCATCAAAAAAAAAGGTGCATCTAGTTGGACACAGTGGTGGTCTGTGCGGTTTGACGTGCTACGAAATTTAGGCAACAAAAGCGGGAGAGAGGGTATTATGCATCAACGTCACACCGTTTTAGGCCACTACGGCCTGCCTAAGGATCCAACCTCCCACCAACGGTGAACGTTATGGGTCTAGCTTGCTTCGTCCCTGTGAAGTGGAAGCTTTAACCGCTAGCCAGACCAAAAAGCCTGGACAAGCTAGGTCCAGTGAACTCTGCTATACAAGGAACTAAGCTAGGAACTTTCCAACAATAAATATCGCTGCAATTCCCATTGAAATGGAAGAACTTTCGTTCCAGCACACATCACTACGACAAAGCCCCAGTGACTAATCTCAGATAATTTGTTTCGATAAAAGCATTCTTCCAGCAAGACCGTTCAGCAGGGCCGTCCAATTCCCCATCATGGAACCCGAACAAATGGATATTGAATACAAGTTGACAGAGAAAGAACTACAGGAACTCATCCGGAAGACGCTGGTCGAGGTAATAATGTCATGGCCCTTTGTTCCATTGGTATTCCACTTATATTTATAAAACACGACCTTCTAGGATTGTAAAATCGACGCCTGTTTGGATAAGTTTCTGTTCGATATGTACAGTCTCGATCGATCTAATAGGCGATGGGACATGCCTTGGATTGATCCCAAAACGAACCGCCTTGTTGATACGGAGGAATGTGTTTCCTTGAGAAAAGGCCTTCTGGCTGACCTCAAAGCCCACGTCCCCAAACAATCGCAGGAATGGTTTGATGGGCTAGAATCATCTGCCGAACAATTCATGGCTATCCGTAGCAGATTGGAGAAGAGAGCCGAGGAGTTCTCGATTAAGGGTACGCCAGCCATTATTCTTATCATTTTGGGAGGACTAAGCTAATTCTTCATAGACATTGACAGCTTTCAAGCATCAATATACCGCGTATTAGGCGAGAAAAAAGCTTATGACGCATTGCACTTGGGACCTTCCGATGCCAGCAGTGGTTCTGGTTCAGCATCTCTCCAGGCAACGGTTAATAAGCATGTTCTCGGTGAGCTGGCCTCCGCAGTAGAGGGAGAGGTGAATTCGTCTTTCTTTACTTGTGGAGGTACAATCGGTGTTGCCGAGCCACAAATCAGGCCGAATGACCAGGAGCCAAAAGAGCCGACTTATATCCTCTCAGAATCAACACCAGTCTCCTTATTTTGGTTACTTAACAAGGAGAAAGGTCCACAAAAAGTGACCCTTCCCCCAAAGGATGGAGACCCTAGTACTTTAGAGGATTTAGCTAAGGACTGTGCCCCAGCAACATTTGGTCGGGGTCAGGAGGATGTGTTGGATCCAACCTATCGACTTGCGGGAAAGCTCGACCCAAGTTCCTTCAGCACGACTTTTCACCCTGCAGATTTTGGAATTCTAGATTCTGTAGAGCAGATTTTGCTTCCGAACATCAGCACATCGATAGGTAACAGTCTCAACTTTCGCCGTGTCCGGGCAGAGCTTTACAAGCTTAACGTGAGTTATTTCTTTTCTAGCCTGTTTAGAGCAATGAGTATTTACATTGAATAGATATATTCTGGACCCTCTGGAATCTTTCGGGCCCATGTTGATACCCCGCGATCTACGAACCAATTTGGCTCCCTGGTCGTCTGTCTTCCGTCCCAGCATCAGGGGGGTGCTTTGGTTGTTAAACATAACGGCAAGGCCACGACATATAATTGGGCCGAAAGCAGCGCTTCAACTATCCAATGGGGTGCATTTTATAGTGACTGTGAGCACGAGATAAAAACCGTGACTGAAGGACACAGGATAACCCTTACATATAACCTCTATGTAACGGAGCCGGCTGAAGCGGGGTTTTTGCCGGTTTCCATCTTACAGCCCAGCGTATTCCCGCTATATGGACAACTCAAGGATATCTTGGAAGAAAGGGGCTTCTTCACACGCGGTGCGTATCTACCAATCTTGGCCATTCTCCAGCCCCCGGTACGTAGTATGTATACTTTAGTTGCTGACCAGCTATTTAGGCGGTGTCCTGGGTTTCCATTGTGCTCATTATTACCCCCACACAAACCAAGAGGCAGATTTCAATCTCCCTCGGAACCTTAAAGGGTCTGACATGGCGCTATTTTCTATCTTCAAGTCTTTGGGCCTGGAGGTCAAAATCTTACCCGTGCTTGACTGTGATGACAGTGGTAGGTTTAGCTCGTTCGGCAATGGAAGACTCACAGCTTACCTTGTGTCACAGACTGGGACGAATCCTATCATGAAACCGAACTTGAGCATTACCGCCGAGATGGTTACATGTCAGGGCGCCGCAGGAAAAATGGACATCCGCTACCATTCTCGCTCCAATATGACAACTCCTTTCCTACTTCTCATGGCTGTGAGGATATTGATAAGAGATGGAGAATATTGCTGAGCGCGCGGCATCCCAAAGGCACTGACTTGTCCGAGGATCAAACGTTTATCGGCACTGGCTTCCACAGCCTGACTATCACTGATATGGGTGAGGGTGAAAGAGATGAAGACGTATGGCCATACTGCGACCCAAATAAGCTTGACTGTTTGACTAACACGTTCAATAGATCGCGAGGGTACATTGGAAACACACAAAGGTTTCGGGTATCACCTGGCTTACCGAGCCCAAACACTCAGAGGAGGCTTTGATTCATCTCTGCTATGGGAATGAGGCATCCATCGGCACCCAATATTCATCAGTAGCGATATTTGCTGTTGTCCCACCTTGGGCTCAACGAGTTCATTCTAACTGAGCCATTGTGAAAAAACGCGGGATCTATGCCCTGCATGCTCACACTGACCTCGTTCGCGGGGTATTTGGTTTCCGGGCTTTAGTGTTGCTTTGATTCTGACTTTACTTTCCTTAAATCCAAGTCTATCGGAATAGCCTAACAATCACAATTTATTCAGGATTCAGCCCTTATACCAGCTTCAATCATTCCCTAGTAGGGTGTAGATCTAGCCACACATCCCCCACGGTCACACGGCTGACGGCCAGGAACTTCTACCACCCTGGACTATATATATGTACCATACAAGCCCATCCCTCTCTCTGATTCATCTATAACCTGGCAAAGCCATGATCTCAGTATATGCAACGCGCCAAGAAAAACCACCAACCAAGCCTTTTTTAGCGTTACACTTTACCATATCACAGAACGCGCCACGGTCGATGCAAGTCACTCCAAGGCAACGTGCTAACTTTGTGTGACTTCCGCGGAAAAGGTACAAATCGCGACATCGTCAGGATAATTATATTAATTTTCAGCAGGCTTTTTCTTGCTCTTTTTTCTCTTTTTTTTCTCCCCAACCGGCATCTTGAAAGATCTTCGGACTTAACCCCTCGGGATGGCGGACGGGCAGAAATGATAAAGCCGACTGTGGATCCGCTCTTTTTTTGACTCCTCATCGAAGTTGCTTCTCCAACTTTTTTTTTTATCGAGTTGAATATTTTGTCGTATTATTTTAATTCTCTTTTCTCCTTCTTTTGTTCCTTGTTTTTTCTATAATTTTTTATCTTTTTTCATTATTTCTTTTCTTGCGTTGTTCCTCGTCTAATCGCTCTGATGAAGTTCTCCCGGCTGCGCCAGTTGGAGGTCGATATAGACGTTTTCCTCAACAAGTATATCCCCCATCCGCGATGGCATCTGTACCCACGCCCCTTGGCCCATTTCCTCGGCCATAGGCCCCAACCGACAACGAAAGTGGGAAATGTATTGGTGATGTTCTGGTCTTTTATCGGCGTGTTCTGCGGGCTGTTGATCGTAGCGGCAGTATCTCTCCATACACCATCATTTAGAGAGCGGGATGCGCCGCTTGTAGTAGGCAGTTTTGTGAGTCAACCGATAGCAACAACGCGACACTCCCCCAACCCAACACCGTTAGCTTTGAACTTGTCGCAAGTAGAATTATTTATTAACTGTGGTTTTGGTGATTTGGATTAGGGTGCTGCTGCTGTTCTGGCCTACTGTGCAGTTGAATCTCCGCTTGCGCAGCCGCGGAATGCGATCGTCGGACACTTCCTATCTGCCCTCGTTGGGGTGTGTGTTACGAAGCTTTTCGACCTTAGTCCGCGCCGTGACGAGCTGTACTGGGTTGCAGGACCGTTAGCATGTGCGATAGCTACTGTAGTCATGGCGTTTACCAAGACCGTCCATCCCCCAGCGGGCGCAACCGCGTTACTGGCAGCTATTGATCCGGCAACGAGAGGCCTGGGCTGGTTCTTGCTCCCGGTCGTTCTGATCAGTTGCCTTCTGGTGCTTGGGACGGCGCTGCTTTTCAACAACATTCAGCGACAGTTCCCACTCCATTGGTGGACGCCGGCGAACCTCCAGCGCAAATCGGAATCGACCAAGGACGTTGAGTCTTCCTCATCCTCGGTTACCATGGAGAGGGCTGGACAGTCTCTCAGCATCCCGGCGGACTCGCAGGAGAAATCTACGGAAGTGAAAACCACAGAGCTACTCATCAGGCCAGGTGAGGTTGTGATACCAGACACAGTGGTTCTTTCAGCGGAAGAGAAAGAGTTCCTTGAGCGTCTCAGCAAACGGCTATCATGATAGACACAGACGTGATAGAGATAGAGATAGCCATTACGGCTTTCAAACTAGACCAAGACTATACTAATATACACTATAATGAGAATGCCCAACCCTTTGCTCTGCGTAACGATAAAAGCGTGGATGAGCTGAATTGCATAAATCACGTGGCCCCTGACGTGGTGGCGGCTTGGCTTACGTAACGATGCTAAGAAATTTTTATGGCTTTCTTCGTTGGCTTCGAGTTTTATTTTTCTTTTCTTCTGTCTTTTAACAACTTCCAACCTCTCTCTGGCTTATATCCTTCGTTTCTGTGATCCGAGAGATATATATCTGAGAGGATCAAAGATATTTCACTCGTCGATCAGCGTCGATTCTCTTTCTCTTTGTTGCTGTTAGACAGTCGCCCATCTCCATCCCACTATTAGGGCTTCCTATCGATAAGGCCAAGCCCCCACCTCAGCCTGTACACAGAAGAAACCTTTGGTTTCCAACTAGATTTTCCTTGTACTTTTTTACCGTTCCTTTCTTTTTCATCGACAACCTATCTTCTCCCCCGTTTCAACACGACTTATTACTGACCGGGGCCTTATTCCTTCCTTTGAAAAAAGAAAGCATCCAAAATGGTGTCTGCATCCAAGGCCGCCCGCCAGGCAAAGCGTGCCGAAAAGAAGAAGACTCCCACCTCTAAACTTTCCTCCAAGGCTGCCTCAAAAAATGCCTCCGAAGCCTCATCTGTCAACGGAGATGATGAACCAGCAACTACCGCCGCCAAGATGACCGACGTCAAGAAATTGACTGCCCAGATGGATAAGCACGGTATATCGGATCGAGTCACCACCGGTGTCCTGGCCTCTGTACCATCCAGCCGCGACGTGAAGATGACCTCCACCTCCCTTGTGTTCCACGGCAAGGTTCTATTCACTGATTCCACCATGGAGCTGACCTACGGAAGACGTTATGGTCTTTTGGGAGAAAACGGATGCGGAAAATCAACCCTCCTTAAGGCGATCGCTGAACGAGAGTATCCCATACCAGAGCATATTGACATATATTTGCTTAACGAGGGTGCCCCTCCAAGTGAGCTCGGAGCTTTGGAATGGGTCGTGACAGAGGCACAAAATGAGCTGAACAGACTAGAAAAATTGGCCGAAGAGATTTTAGAGCAGGATGGCCCCGAGTCTCCTGTTTTGGAGGATATCTATGAGGTATGTATATCGACCTTTTGAAACTAGTACCGCCATATGCTAAGTTACTTTTACACAGCGCATGGACAATATGGATCCGTCAACATTCCATACACGTGCCTCCCTCATCCTCACTGGTTTGGGTTTCAACAAGGTTACTATCAAGAAGATGACAAAGGACATGTCTGGTGGTTGGCGAATGCGAGTTGCGCTAGCCAAGGCACTTTTCGTCAAACCTTCTCTCCTTCTCCTCGATGACCCAACTGCCCATCTTGACCTCGAAGCTTGTGTGTGGCTTGAAGAATACTTGAAGAAGTGGGACCGAACCCTCATCCTGGTCTCCCACAGTATGGACTTCTTGAACGGTGTCTGCACGACCATGATGGACATGCGCATGCAGAAATTGATGTACTATGGTGGTAACTACGACTCTTACAACAAGACTCGCTCCGAAAACGAGACCAACCAAATGAAGGCCTATCATAAACAGCAAGAAGAAATTGTCCATATCAAGAAGTTCATTGCGTCTGCTGGTACATACGCCAATCTTGTGAGACAAGCCAAATCTCGCCAAAAGATTCTCGACAAGATGGAAGCCGATGGATTCATTCAGCCCGTCATCCCCGATAAGGTCTTCACCTTTCGCTTCGCAGATGTCGATAAGCTTCCCCCACCCGTCTTGTCTTTTGACGACGTCACATTCTCGTACAGCGGTGACAGCAAGGACAACCTGTATGAGAACCTCGACTTCGGTGTCGACATGGACTCCCGCACTGCCCTGGTAGGACCTAATGGTGTTGGAAAATCCACTCTTCTCCGCCTCATGACTGGAAAGATTAGCCCAACGAGCGGTACAGTTACACGACACACTCACTTGAAGCTCGGAATGTACAGCCAGCACTCCGCAGAGCAACTAGACTTGACCAAATCCGCTCTCGATTTCGTGCGAGACAAATTCGCTACCGTCAGCCAAGATTACCAATATTGGCGTCAGCAGCTTGGTCGGTACGGCCTTTCCGGAGAGTCTCAGACTGCTCTCATGGGAACTTTGTCCGAAGGACAGAAGAGCAGAATCGTCTTTGCCCTACTTGCTATCGAGAGCCCTAACATGCTTCTACTCGATGAGCCTACCAACGGTCTGGATATTCCCACCATTGACAGTTTAGCAGATGCTATCAACGCTTTCAGCGGTGGTGTTGTTGTCGTATCTCACGACTTCAGGTTAGTACCCCCCTTCTTTCCCACTTTTGCTATCTTCCATCGCATATACTAACGACCTTTCACAGGCTTCTCGACAAGATCGCCAAGGACATCATGGTCTGCGAACACAAGACCATTCGACGATGGGACGACACGATCGGAGCATACAAGAACTATCTCCGTAAGAAGATGATTTCAGCCGGTCAAGTCTAGACAACCAAACCCTGTTCTGTTCTTCAACGCGCATACAAAACTTCGCCTTCTTATCCCGGGACCTGGCATCCGACGTCCTTAAGAGTACCAAAATGTTTTTTTCCGTCCTTTGATCGTTTCCATATTTTGTTCTTGATTCAGGCCCCCTTTCTTTTTTTTTCTCTCTACCGGGGTTTCACGTTTCCGAAAGGCCTCATCCATATCATTAATGGAATTTACAATAAATCAATGACGCATACGAGGTTAGACAAATTATCACTACACCCACCATCATCGCCACCAACAACAACCAGCCATGACCACCTTGACAATCGATATCATATTCCTACCCACCATGTTTGTTTTTTTCATTTATACCTACATCGTCTTGTTCCTATACATTCCTTCCATCTTCTTACCATTAGACTGCAGTTTACCCAGGATAGGGCTTTGGTTTAGTTTGGTCTGGTCGGGGGGAAAGAGGGAATGTTTACAACTGTCATAAAAAATGGATACTCGAGTTTTTTTCTTCTTCTTTTCAGCCAATTGGGATAGAAATGTTAGAAACCCACAAACCTGCCCCGGCTGGCCTACCTAGCTGCGAATAACCCTGCCCACACCACCACGACACGGTTGGCTTTGCAATTGACCAGCAGCGTAAGATTTCGAGATCTGGGTATTTCCTGGCACATTAGATGATGTGTACGGAGAACGATGGTCACAAGTGGAACCAGACATGAATTTGTTGCACCCCGTCGAGTGTTTTGTGATCCCTACCCCCAATTATGCGTTGGGTGAGATATGATACAAGGGTCATTCACGCAGATGACCTATATTTCTGCACCTCGATTGAAATGGTAGAAGCAAACAGTTCAAGCTCCTCCCGCCATATCATAAAAGCCCACACATCTGGTCTGTTCCAAACCGTTCTCCTTCCACTTAACCCAAAGCCGAATTACAACCTTTAAGAGATTAAACCAACCAAACACTTTTAGCAAGCTGTCTTCTGAATATATTCTATGAATGGAGATGCCAAGGTTTGATCGAGAAATACGCCTACATTCCGATTATGTTCATCGTTATACTAATACCTGCAAAAGATGTCCGCAAAGTATCAAGCCTACGAAACCAAAGACCCAACTGAAATCGTCAATTCTACCAGAACTACATGCTATCATGATGAGCACGAAGGACTGTACATGATTAAAGATACCCACCTCCTCGGCTACTCTTGGGATGAAATTTAGTCTTATGAGAACGACAGCGAGACTGATTACTGCAGGGTTGTCATAACTACAACATGCGCCAGAGTTAAAGAGGGTGCTGAATTTGACACGAACTTCAATGTTAGTGCTGGGTTCAACGGTTTAAGCCTCTCCCTTAGCACGGAGGATGGTGAGGAGAATAAGACTTTCAGCGAGTCAGAAACAACAAATCCCACGACAACGCCAGATACCCATACCGTGAAACCGCATACTTCTGTTGTCTTCTACCAGAAAGTGTACCATTTTAAAACAGATGTTTGGTTCCGACTGGACTCCTACGCTCAGATGTGGACGGTTGGGAATTACAAACATCCAGGTGTTGCGCTGGTCAGTTCTGAGGTTGATGTCCATTCCAATAGCTTTTGGGAGGTTGGTAAAAGTTTAAGTGGGAAGGGGGATTTAATTGCAGCTACTACGAGCAGTGTGGATGAAAAGACAAACCTCCTGGCATTTGAGAAATGCAGTGAGCGTTGTCAAGCCTGGCTCCATGCTAGAGGTGTGTGAGCTGAGTGGGTTTTGCTGCTGGTCTGGATAAAATCATCAACCAAGCAATTTCTCGCAATAAATCAAATTTTCGGGTTGTTCTTTCGTTTTGATTTACTATGTGAAGGACAAAAAGTGGCATTGATCATATAAATAGTCTGCCTTTCTCTGGCCTGTTTTATTCTGCTCCCAACCCTTTCTTCTGAACTTGGAATTATTTGGTGGCTACAACAACTCTGTATGCTCTCACGATGGCAAGGCAACCAACACAACCACTGAAGTCATACAATTGATGACATGTGCTGCTAGAAAGAAATATATTGGCTCTTTCATCTCGGGTTTGATGCGTGAGTTAAAGTTTCAAATCCAATAAATAGGCCATTATGGGCGGCGGGCCTTTTCTTTACTGTATACTTTCCTGTCTTTGGCATGTCATATCCCAACCGGGTATGTAGAGCATTGTATCCAACTTCAGTGATAGGACATAAAACACCCTTAAGGTAGCCATTACACAACCAGCACGGTGCTGCTCTACCGTCCTCAAAATCGGTATGAAGCTCAAGAGCATACATTAACCGGCGCCCAATATCCGTAGTGAACATGTCTTCGTCTTGAATACGGGATGTTTCTGCAATGTGTGAGATAGACGCGAGACCATACCCTGTATGTTCGAGGTCGCGGCATGTCTCCTGGGCTTGACCATTCAACTGGAAAACCGACTGTCTCCAGTATTCTTCAATCTCGCGTCTACTGCAATTTGGACAATGAACAGATTTGGGATAGAGGCCGTCCAACGTAAGATAGATTGTGGCTGGAGCACGCGCTGCAAACATTTCCATCGCTTTGGTGTAATTTGACTTGTCCTCAATAAAGATAGAGATCCCCATGGAGGCTTCGATCATCACTGGGATATAGCCGGTCAGCGCTCAACCTCTATCTCAGGCAAATGTTACATATCGGGATAAGCCTACCAAGTTGCCAGTTCGAAGCATAAACAGAGCCTTTGGCAGTGAGGGGGAGATAAACATCGCGCAGCATAGACTCAA
Organism: Arthroderma sp. MBC 290; assembly: GCA_030411455.1. NCBI lineage: Eukaryota > Fungi > Ascomycota > Eurotiomycetes > Onygenales > Arthrodermataceae > Arthroderma > Arthroderma sp. MBC 290. The sequence goes on from JAPERC010000001.1 coordinate 141,180, forward strand.
ATCGTGCAATATTTTCTGGTGGCCAAGGTGCATTTTGACCGCCTACTGTTGCATGTCGAATTATCTCCCCGGCGCGCGGCCATACTGAGCCAGCCCAACCTGACTGTAGAGGCGCATTTGTATTGCTACGGCTTTGAAGAGTCTGCGACCATGCATCCATGAATCTTATAGATTGAAGAGCATAAGTCTCTATGCCGCTAATAGCCCAAGCAAGAGCATTTCCATATGCTGCTAGAGCATCGTGCGTTTCGTTTGTACAGCCGATGTTGGGGTTTGAGCGCGGCCCACACTCAACATTTGTGAAAGGAGTAGGCTCCAGCAAAGGGGAAAGAAGTCTGTCTTCTAGCATGATCTTGTACGCATAGGCCCATGGCTCTTCTTCTGCTGCTACTTTTGACCGAATGAAATCGAGTTGTGGCTGACTGACCAAAACACCGGGGTGAATCCATTCGGCTGTTGGCTCTGGAGTATGAGTATCTTTTATGCCTAGAGGCTTCTGACTACTCGATGATAGCGTTGGAGAGAGCAAAGATAGCACCGCAAATACGGTACTCGATTTGAAGAAATACATGGGTCACCAATCAATCGATTCAGCCGATGTAATAATAGGATATAGGGGTAGCGAGGAGAAGATAATGCTATGGTGTCAATTGTAAAGTAAGGGAGAGGAGCATATAGAACTTGATAGATGCCCTTTTCCCACCCCTTGTACAGCAAAGTGTGACATATGATGCAGAGATCTGCATTAAATGTGTCACTAATGCATTTCACCGGTCTTCGTGGCGCCAGCCACCCAAGTCTCCTGGCTTCCTCTCAGCTTTGAGAGGCCCGGGTGGCAAGAATGTGTGTCTAAGATACTGGTGGGATACACCAACTGGTTATTAGCTATCTGACCAACTAGTTACAGTGTGTAAGCAATAGCGGTGAGACAGCGAGATAATATATTGGCAACTCTTGTTACATCCGGGTATTTATCCAAAAACCCTGCAACCATTTTTTCTGTCTTTTCTTTTCATCACTCCCCACCAGCTGTCCGATTTGATTTCTCACTCTCAAGCTTCCTCTTCTTAGCCGCACGTTCGAGCTCAGTCTCTTCCGCGGGTTCAGAGATAGGTTGAGACTGTACACCAGTCGGAGTCGGTGTGGGTGCAGCCGAAGATTCCTCGCGTCGCTGTGCCTTATTTAGCCCCACGAGATGACATTGATAGAGCTTCTTCCCGATTTGCTTTAGTCTTTTCATCCGCGCGGGATCGGATGTCGTGGGAGTGTGGGATTGGGTGTATGCGGTTAGGAGCGAGACGCAGGAATCTAGGACGGAGGCGAGCTTTGTTCGGAGCGCGGAGAGCATTGCTTGTGGCGAGGATGGAGATGGTGACGGGAACTCGGTGTTCGAAGCTGCGGGACCAAGTTTGGTATCGAGATAGAATTCCGCGAGTGGTCTGTCGGCGATTAGGAGTGCGGAAAGCCAGATTTGGGATGGAGTGAAGTGGAAGTAGGCGTCGGTCATTTGGGCGGCGTGTTTAAGGATTTCTCGCGTATTGTGGTGTGCTTTGGCGATGCGTGTGGGGAGGGATGTGGTGGGAGTGCTGGGTTTGGCGGAGGAGGTATCAGATGTAGATGCTGGTAGAGGTGGGATTGATTGTAAAGCAGCTTTTAATCCGGCTGGAGTCTGGCTGGGGTGATGCGGTCCAGGAGCTCCTTCGCCTTGAGCTATCGCGGCAAGCTCCATTATCCCGCCCTCCAGGCTGCGGAACGGGTGTCGTACGTCGAATGTGAAACGTAGGCCCTGGGTGAGGAGAAATTCGCGCGCTATGATATCTTCTGCCGTTGACTTGGGTATGTTTTCGGCAAACGCGCGGAGAGACATATAGAAGTTGTCGGTTTTGGTAGCGAGGAAGAGGGCGCATGGCATGATTGATTTGGGATGGTAGGTCATTGGAGAATTTGTAAGGTAAAAGCGACGCAGGTATTGGATTGCCGTTGCCTGTAGGATATCATTTATACAGAGGTTAGCTAGGCACTGTTTGAGCGAAGAAGGCCAGAGCTTGCTTACCCGCACGGCTGTAGGTAAAGGCGGTGTATACTCATCACCAAGCTCCATTGTCTTTTCACAATAGTATTGAACGAGGTCCAGCTCCTCTTCTGGCGTCAGACATTCAATTTCCGGTTCTGTCGCTTCAGTGCCAGCCGTACTTCTTGGAGTGCCCGCGGCTTCAGGTGTATCGCTCGGCGACAGAGCTTGCCGTCGAGCATCTCTTGCACGACGCGCATCAGCTCTCACACGCTGACTAGCGATAGAATTCGTATTTGCACGGATTTCTTGGAGCGAAGCTTCAGTAAAGGACCATAATTTGTATTGAGTCGAGGTTCTGTAAATGTCATCTTCAAGCATCCTGGCGGTGCGCTAGCCAGCTGCACGGAAGACAAGCGTTCTGCACGGTTTCTAGTCTGCGAAAAGGAATAAGGTAATAAGAAAAGATAGATACAGCTTCGAGAGCTAGGCTGTGTCGCAGTTGTGAGCGGTAAACATGGAGTTGATACAAATTTTGGAGCTCAGAAGTGAGGCTGGAAGTTGTTTGGGCCGAGCCGCAAAGCTCTCCCAAGCTTTTGTTCCCACCAAAATCCTGTCGATCTGCAAAACACTCCAAATATCTAATGATAACAGCCCAAAAGAGGAATTTGATTTGATTCAATACTAAACATCGCCTAGGCTTCCAGCCAGTGTTACAACTCTGCTTCTAACGCCAGCAAATTTACCATTCTCCAGGCTCCTTGCGCTGTCCCCACCGCCCCCGCCGACTTGTTCCAAATATTATGACATCTCAAGAGAAGAGAGGACGGATAGCAAAACGATCAATGAAAACGAAAATGCAAAAGAAAAGGCGAAAGGCCGTGTATCATGCGACGGGAACAAAAAGAAACCAAAAAAAGGGAAAGTGTGAAAGTAGAAATAGTGAACATAGTAATATCATGGCTCTCCCAAAAGACGGGCTGTGATATCGCCCATATAGGCCTCCTCGAGCTCGTAGTCTTCCCCGTCGTTTCTATCGATACCAACGTATTTGAACGCCGAGACAACTCGAGGGACATCGAATCCCATACTGCAAAAGCGGTCCACGAGATCCTTGTTATACCCCTCATAACTAAAAAGTAAAGAAAATTAGCAAGTTGAATATGAAGGGCTCAAGGGATATATATAAACTTACGCGGCCAACTCTTCACGTTCTTCAGCCGCTTTAGCCAACTGAGCATCTCGCTTGATTGATTCTGTTGTTGCACCTCCGCTACTCTCTCCTACGTGCGCTCGGGGAGCACCCGCGTGGACAGCAGACCATTCTCGCGCAACGCGATCAAACTCCTTTGGGTTTCGAAGTAGCATGGACGCAACCTCTGCATCCTGGGGGTCTTTAGGTTCAGGAGTGCTCAGGAGCGACTGTAGTGAGAGCAGGGCTGATTTAATGGTCAGGACTGGCGACCAGGCGGTAGAAAGTGTGTCTAGACAGATAGCACCCTATCGCTCGCATGGTTAGAAAGACCCATCCCGCCGTCACATCCAAGCATGACACTTACAGTTTGGCTGCTGACATTCGGATGCCACACTTTGGTATCAAATTTCATGACGGGAGGTCGAAACGGATACTCGGTTGGTATTTTGATGTCTACACGAAACGTCCCGCCTTCGTAGGGCGTACCATCCGGACCTGGGAATGTGCCTTTTAGATGTGTGAGATCATCTCCGCTGCCGACAGGTTCGATAGTAACCTGGGAGTGTCGGTCCGAATGGACGTCCGCAAGTTCCTTTCCGATCCTACGCGAACGGTTTGAGGCCATCCTGGTCGACAAGAACTATATAAATCGGTCTTTGGTGACGTCGAATGGTGGTTGAGCACTATGAGGTGAGGGGAGTAAGGCAAACGTGGGATAAGATGATTAGTCCTAAACAGAGCACCCAGGCCTTGTTAGTCTTATATGAACCTTTAGAGGAATCAAGACGCAAAATAAACGGAGGGAAATGAAGGATAGAAGAAGCAAACGGCAACCACTAAAGCTATTGTATAAAATCTACGTGCGAGAATATTGAAAATTCGGGGATATATACCGTTTATAACTTCTGTTCTACTGAGGCACGTCGGATATCCTCCCGACCAGTGAACCGCGCGGCTTGAGGATGAGTTGGAAGACTGTTGAACAGCAGAAAATGAGTCAAAGATCCACCAGGATGGCGCCCAACGTGGTTGGCGATTCGCGCTTGGGCACTCGAAACGGGAACCGCTGTTGTCAGGTATGAAATGGCGTATCACCAAGTAACTGTCCCTTGCACACTTGAGACGACGAGGTTGGATTCACGATTAGAAGCTGTTATCCCACGTCGAAGGTGAAGAGGAGGAGGGGGATGCGGCGTTGCTTTCTCGAGACTTCGACAAAACTAGGCTCCGACCGAAAGTTGCAGGGATGAGGCGAAGCTGCAAGGCAGAATGAGTGGAGAAGAGGACAAGCGTTGGGGTCCTGATTGGCAGCGATAGAGCAGATATTAGTGCGAATGAAGTCGATGGAGTGTATGAAAGACCAGAATGAAGACGAGATAATGAATGTGACGATGACGATGAAGGGTTTGGCGATGCTGTCCAAGGCTTGTTGTCTAGAAGGATACAAGTATAGTGTCAAGACGAAAGAGAGCACACCACGTACTCCGACGTAAGAAATCTTATCAACAATCTTGCGATGAGATGATGGAATAACTATGCAATTCCAGCTCGTCGTGACGCTTTTTGCTTGTTCTTCTTGTCTTCTTGACGTGTTTAAAGTCGAAGAATCTCGACGACGCTAACAGCCTCACCATGTCGCGGGTTTAGAGGAGTCATGTGGTAGGCTTGGTAAGCAGCAGTTGGGAGCGCCAAGACTTTTAGGTGAGCCTGAAAGCTCTCTAAGAGCACCAGAGGAACGTTACGACTGTCTGCATCACAACAACACAGCAACATCTCCCAGCACCTTCATATCGGTTGTAGCATCTGTGTGGTCGCCATCTCGTGGTCATCAATAGATCTACTCTTACTTTTCCAAGCTTACCCACGTCTTTACTCCGTTAAAGCGCTCTTTCTTTAGGCTACCATAGCTACGTCGCGGTTAACTTGCCACCATGGTATGACTTCCAAATCACCACCACTGAAGAGATAATCTGGCATGAGATGGTCTAACTGGTTTGTATGCTTAGGGAAACGCACAGTCGAACATGGGAGGCCCCGGGGGGGATGGCAAGGATGAAAAGGACAAGAAGGTACAGAAACTCTCCTTCCAACCTGCTATACGGCCGCTTCTAACATATACCTATAGAAGGATAAGCCAAAGTACGAACCTCCACCACAACCTACCACTCGAGTTGGCCGAAAGAAGCGTAAGGCAGCCGGTCCAAACGCCTCCGCAAAATTACCCGCGGTCTACCCAACCTCCAGATGTAAACTACGATATCTACGGATGCAGCGTATACACGATCACCTACTGCTTGAAGAAGAATATGTTGAAAACCAAGAACAAATGCGCAAAGCCAAGGCACAAGCTTCCGTCACACCCACTACCACCGATGATGACCTTGCCGCCATGGACCGTAACGCCGATGAGAGAGGCAGAGTGGACGACATGAGAGGTAGTCCGATGGGAGTCGGAAATCTCGAAGAGATGATTGATGATGACCATGCTATTGTTTCCAGCGCCACGGGGCCAGAATATTACGTATCGATCATGTCATTTGTTGATAAAGATCTGTTGGAACCTGGCGCCAGTGTTCTTCTTCACCACAAGTCTGTTTCGATTGTTGGTGTCCTCACAGACGATGCAGACCCCCTAGTTTCCGTCATGAAACTAGACAAAGCCCCTACGGAGTCATATGCCGATATAGGAGGGTTAGAAACGCAGATTCAAGAAGTCCGAGAAGCTGTCGAACTTCCGCTGCTACACCCCGAGCTTTATGAGGAGATGGGTATCAAACCACCCAAGGGTGTCATTCTCTACGGTGGTCCTGGTACCGGAAAGACACTGCTTGCTAAGGCTGTTGCCAACCAAACTAGCGCCACCTTTTTACGTATTGTTGGAAGTGAGCTTATCCAAAAGTACCTTGGCGATGGACCGCGACTAGTTCGTCAAATCTTCCAGGTCGCCGCAGAGCATGCACCGTCAATCGTGTTCATTGACGAAATTGATGCAATCGGTACAAAGCGTTACGACTCGACTTCCGGCGGTGAGCGTGAAATTCAACGGACAATGTTGGAGCTCCTCAACCAGCTCGACGGATTTGATGATCGCGGCGACGTGAAGGTTCTGATGGCAACTAATAAGATAGAAACATTGGATCCTGCCTTGATTCGGCCAGGCCGTATTGACCGGAAAATCCTCTTTGAGAACCCTGATCGTAAGTTATTGATGGCTGGAACCTACAAGACAATGATAGCTAATCCTTTCTCTAGAAAACACCAAGAAAAAGATCTTCACACTACATACGTCCAAAATGTCACTTAGTGATGATGTCGACCTTGATGAATTTATTAGCCAAAAGGATGAACTCTCGGGCGCTGATATTAAAGCAATCTGCTCTGAAGCTGGTCTCATGGCGCTTCGAGAGCGGCGTATGCGGGTGCAAATGGCGGATTTCAGGTCGGCAAGAGAGCGTGTCATGAAGACGAAGTCGGAGAACGAACCTGAGGGTCTTTACCTGTAGTTCTGACTCGCTTCACATCGTGTATACTATTTGACCAGACCGCACCCATATAAATCGCAAAGAAAACATATCTTGGCAAGATGACTAAATAGTAAATGCAAACGTAGCAAACAAGTAGCTTTGGAGCTCCAGCCTTACTTTTATTGTGAAGCTTCAACTTTATAGAAAAGAGACAACGTCTTATTGTTGATTAAAATAGCCCAAGCTGTATGTTGAAAATGGAGGGTTTTGACGAAGATGCGTTCAAAAAGTTCTTTCCAAGCGGCTTTGGCAAGCAGACAAAAGATACCGACGTCGGCGCCCAGATCGATCGGACAAAACGCAAGGAAATAGATAAGCCAACACCAGATACCAGCGTGAAAGCGACAGACGAACACCAAGCGGTAGAAAGCAAACCAAGCCCTGATTCTTCATCTGATGATGACTCCGACTCTGATGAATCGGATGGAGACGAGTTCCCTGTCTCGCATAGTCTCATCTTCAAGACTCACGACCGCCCAGTAACTACCATCACGGCCGACGCCGCAGGCGCACGAATGATAACCGGCTCGACAGACTGCACCATAAAGATACATGATTTCGCCTCCTTAACTCCATCCACGCTCCGCGCTTTCAAGTCGGTAGAACCGTCGGCTCAAAAACATTCGGCCGCCCTTGAAACACACCCCGTCTATGCGGCGAAATTCAATCCGCTTTCTCCAAGCCAAGTCCTCGTTGTGTCAGCGACTCCGCAGCCAAAGGTGCTAAGTCGAGATGGGGATACGATAACGCAATTTGTGAAGGGAGATATGTATTTGCGTGATATGCGCAATACCAAGGGCCATGTATCTGAGGTCGTCGGCGGGACGTGGAGTCCGACGGATTACAACCTGTGTGTCACAGCTGGAACGGATAGCACGCTGCGCATTTGGGATGTTAATGTTGGGAGGTCTCAGAAGGAAGTTATTGTGCATAAATCCAAAGCTGCTGGGTCAGCAGGCAGGAGCAAAATGACAGCAGTGGCGTGGGGTTCACCTGCACAGGGAGGCAGTAGTATGCTGGTTGCGAGCGCACTTGACGGGAGCTTGGTAATGTGGGGAGGCGACGGGCCGTTCACAAGACCCAGTGGTGAAATTCGAGAAGCTCATACCCGAGATTCCTGGACGACGGGCCTGGATATCAGTCCGGATGGAAGATTAGTGGTTACAAAGGGCGGCGACGATACGATTAAACTGTGGGATACCAGGAAATTCAAACACCCTGTTAATACGGTCTCCCATATCTCTGGCTCAAGGCCGTTCCAAACAGCAAACATACAATTTTCCCCAAGTGGTGCGAATGTCATTACTGGCTCTGAGACAGGCGATCTCCATATCTTAAACCCGGCTACCCTGAAACCCGAACTTATCACGCCCGTCACGCCTGGCTCGCCGCTTGTTTCCGTATTGTGGCACGATAGGCTCAACCAGATACTCACTGGATCCGCGAATGGCGAAACACATCTTCTCTACAGCCCTACTCTCTCCCGCAGCGGCGCGCTACTTATAATGTCCAAAGCACCAAAGAAAAGGCACATCGATGATGACCCTAGTCTAACGACCGACCTGTCACAGGGATTCTCTGGTGATAGCGTTGTAAGCGGCGGCGGTATCTCTACCTCAGCCGCAAGCTTCGCGAGCCGGCACCCTACCATCGGTCTAACAGCCTCTGGCCGGTCGCGAGATCCTCGACGCCCGCACATACCGGTACAGACACCTTTCGCCAAGAGCCAGCCTGATGAAAAGCACATCAAAGAGAATATACCGCTGAGCTCGATGAGAGATGAGGATCCACGAGAGGCCTTGTTCAAATATGCAGCAGTAGCGGAGAAGGACCCTATCTTTACGAATGCGTGGAAACATACGCAGCCGAAAACCGTGTATGCGGACATTAGCGATGATGAAGAACGGTCAGGAAGTGGCGGCCCTGATACAAAGAGGGTTAAGAGGTAGTGAGGATGAATTTCATTCCTATCGTTGTCTGAATAAGTATCTATGGAAGGGTAGTGGAGTTCTGGTATATTGAAAACGGTGGCGTCGGCGTACATAATATTAGCGATTTATCTAATGATACCCATGACTCTCAAAGATCTCTATGAAACCATTCAGCAATACTACTGCATCCTGCCATATGTAATGTTATCACCCATGAGTGTTGTCTGGTTCAAGCCAAGCGGCGCCAATTCTCAGATCTCGGCACCCGCCATCAACGCTCCACCGTGCCGTCAGCCAATAACCCCGATTGGCCGCCGCTGAACGAGCTTCAGCCTTTCGACATATCTCAGCTTCAAACCGCGTTACACCACCGCAAGACCCTGGTAAAAAGCGATTTTGTCCTACACACTTGTAAACTGGACTAAATATTCTCGTTGTTCAGTCAGCATATTTTTCAGAGCACGCATATGGATAGTGCTATCGCTGTGCCGATTTATAGTTCTACCTCCTCTCGCGATCGACCATCTCCTGCACGCCTAACCTGACTAATAGCGGCGATCTAAACGCCTTGGAGAAGAGGAGAGAACGAAATCAAGCCGAGCGGAATGTACTTTACATGATCACCTAGTCGACTGAGCGCTCGCGGCTGGGGTTGCTGGTTGCGTTTGCCCTCGAGTTCCGCGTTTAGAGGAGCCCTTTTACTGGTCGAAACGGTTTCGGTTCCCTCGCGTCGATGAAGGAGGAGGGAAATCAGGCTGTATAAATATTTTTTTTCTTCCTTGCTCTCCTTGCTTAACGCCGACTCCCTGTTCCCGATGGGGCCGTTAGCCACCCTTATCCTCTCCATCCTATTCGATCGGGGCCTCTGCATCGCTACACCTTCATTACTACTCCAGGACAATACGACCATTGGTCTTACCGGTGAAGACCAAGGTGGAGGTGGAGGCGGAGGTGACGATGACCCGATGAGCGAATGGTCTTCGACGATAGGAATAGCAACTTCTATCGTTGGTAATGTCCTCATATCAATTGCCTTGAATGTGCAACGCTACGCGCATGTTCGTATCGGCCGTGAACTCGAACGGGAGAGACAGCGTCATCGCGCCGAATGGAAGCGAGCATCCCCTGTAATCGGCAGCGGTGGGAGTGGAAGTCATAATTACGGCACCCTTTCGGCATCTCTTGATGAGGATAATAGTGGTGAAGATAGATTAGGTGATGATGGAGATAATAACGCTTCTAGGGCGAATGACGAGTCTCGACATACGCATGAAAGGGAGGTCAATGGGAGTCAGTCATCTCATGATTCCAATGACGATGACCCTGCCGACCGATTACAGCGATCCTTCTTGTCAGATCGAACGGTTACTTCCCTGGAAAAGAGTACTGCCTCGATTGATCGGAAATCATACCTACGCTCACCCTACTGGTGGGCTGGCATCATTCTGATGACAATTGGAGAAGCTGGCAATTTCTTAGCCTATGGGTTCGCTCCCGCATCTATTGTCTCGCCCCTCGGCGTGGTGGCGATTATATCAAATTGTGTCATTGCTCCCTTCATGCTCAAGGAGCCTTTCCGTCAGCGTGACTTCTGGGGCGTCTTGGTGGCAGTTGGCGGCGCTGTAACGGTCGTCTTAAGCGCAAAGACAAGCGAGGTTAAAATCGGCCCGGGGGAGATATGGGGGATGATTACTCGCTGGGAATTTGAGACTTATCTGGGCGTCTCCATCGCCTTGATCATAGTATTGATGTGGGCGAGCCAGAAATATGGCCGGAGGACTATTCTGATCGATCTTGGCTTGGTCGGGCTGTTTGGTAAGTGATTAATTAATCCATCTCTTCCTCTCACTTGAATCGTATTCTAAAGCTATTCTTGTAGGTGGATATACGGCTCTTTCTACAAAGGGTGTCTCATCTCTACTTTCCTACACCTTATGGCATGCCATCACGTTCCCAATTACATATGCCCTGGTCTTTATCCTTGTCTTCAGCGCGATGATGCAAATTCGTTATATCAATCGATCTCTACAAAGATTCGATTCAACGCAAGTCATCCCGACTCAGTTTGTGATGTTTACGATCTCTGTGATCATCGGCAGTGCCGTCCTCTATCGCGACTTCGAGTCTGCCACCTTGGCCCAAGCTCTCAAATTCGTAGGCGGTTGTGCCCTTACATTTTCCGGCGTCTATCTTATTACGAGCGGTAGAGCGTCGATAGATGATGGCTCGTCGGTTGACGAAGACGAGGAAGAAGCAATTGGACTTTTCAGTAGCGAGCCCTATCGAGACCATGTCGATGGCCCCATATTCGAGGGCAGACAAAGCCATGATCAACATGGGAGTAACATCGTTCAGAATGGAAAACAACCTTCAACCCACTCGCTATTAAGCGATGAGGAGGTTGAGCATGATGATGAAGATGATGGTGATGAAGATAGCCAGCGAACCCCTCGGGCGAGAAGATCAGCATCTCCTGCTTCCATCATCCCTTCTATTTCCGATTCTTCCTCGCTTCTGAAATCGCATGATGCTAGCCCACATGAGAACTCTTCCAACCCATGGGTCACCGTCGAAAACGAAGAGTCACCCACGGAAAACACAGAACACCACGCAATAAAACGTCCCGCTACTCCTCCGCAACCGTCTGTTTATCCTCCCCCTTCAACAGTCCTCCTACAGTTCCCATCCGCCCCTGGTCCCGGTGAATCCCCTACACGCCACGGGCCACAAACTCCCACAGGAAGCCCGCGTCGCAATTCCACACCGAAAACAGACCCGAAACGCGCCAGCCGCCAATCCAGACCTTCCATATCCCGTAACAGGGAATCTTTCTCACGGACTCCACTCTCATTACGCTTCTCACCTGGCCCGCTTCTCACTCCACTTCCCGGCGGCTTGAGTGCCGTCGTGGCAGAATCCCTCAGGCGGGGCGAAGGCTCTCCCGCGCATCGTGGAACCCTCCCAATAGGCCGGCGGAAAAGGAAAGGAAAACCAATCGACGCAGAAGCATTCCAGGATCATCCGAATCTAGACCCACCGCTCGACATTCGGGGTGGGATTGAGACCGAATATGAATCTGATGGTCATGAAATTTCTCGGCGTGCGACCGTCGACGATACGACCCCGGCCATAGCCCACGCGGAGCCTGCTTTGGAAAGCCAAAGCCAAAGCAACGGTGGTAATCACAGCCGTTTTCGCAGTCTAAGTGACTCTTGGAGCGCCAGCATTGCAAGGTTCGGTGGCGAATTACGGAAAAGTGGCGATCGCTCACCACAAAAATCACAACCCGACGGCCCTTCAGCTTCCCCTGCGGCATAACGGAGTACAATGCCACCAGGAGAGAGCCTTCCCCAGGTTCCTGGGGCCTTATAAAAGGCCATCTCACTCTCTCACTTATTTCGGGTGTACCATACAGTTCAGTTTGGCGGCGGGCTGATACTTTACTTTCTTCTGTTACTTCTTCCCCGTTTTCTCATCCTCCTGCTGAAAGCCTCCTAGCATAGCATGATACCAGATCCCCTGTTCATATCGACTCGCACGCTATTTACGCACTGCGTTTTGTTCCTTACTTCTCACTTTCGCTGGTTACGAGGGATCATGTGTGAACATCTCTTTTCCCCCCTTTGTTCTATACCACCGAACACATACTTTTCAGCCAGCCCGATCTATTCTGGCATTTTCACTATATATATAATTTTTAGTTATGGGAGTTATTACTACATTTAATTTGAATGCTAATCGCTTTTGTGTAATGGGATTTGCATTTCTCTATGTCGCCCCTCCTACTTGTATATTGTAGATTTTACTGCTTTAAATGTTTCATGCGTGATGGACAACTCTCAAATTCTCTTCAATACATTGGTACTTCGATGGTACAGATAATTTGTGTTATCAATGATTCTTGGGTAACCCCATACTGCAATACCGTGGGTTGTGTGCCTAAATGATACCCCAGGGAAATTGCTCCTGGTTAACGGGTTTACAAGCAGTAGGATAAGCTCCGAGCTCCGAAAGCAAGTCGTGCATATTCGACACTTGATCCTTGATTTCAAACTTCCTGTAGAGCTCCCGGCCTTTCGTCATCATCCTGCCCCTCAGTGTCCCCAGGACCGCTAGGCAGAGGACTTTTGCTAGCATCGGCACCACTGGCATTATTTTCCCTCCTAACACGAGCCCCCTCTTTCAACTTCTCCCAACGGTCTCGATATCTACCGAGAACAGCTTTAAGCTTCTCGTTTTCGCGACTTACTCTTTCTAGCTCTTTTTCGTTACGTTTGGTTAATTCTTCGAGCTCCCTGACCCTTGGGTCAGTTTCGCCACTTGGAGATGGTGCCGCACCCGGCAATGGAGGAGGATGGAGTGCAGAAGCACTTGGCGATACATGTCGTGAAGCTGCATGATTGTGCATAGCTCGAAGGGACTGCTGGAGCGCCAACGAGGAAGACTGTGCATTAACTTCCCACATATGTAGCCGTTTGGCAAGGGTATCAGATAGGTGTTTAAGAGCTTCATTTTCCATTTGTAGTTCCTCAGCGGTTTTGGGTACCTTTGGCCCACCTCTTTGAGAAATCATTGAGCTACGACCGCTTTGTTTTCGAGACCTGGCACCCTTTCCGTAATTTATTTCCTCTGGGGAAGGAGGGTTTTCATTTGCATCGACAAAATCATCCTCGGCCTCATCAAAGCTACTATTGCGGGCCCGAGAGAGGATGCCAGCGTAAGATATCATGCCGCCTGCTGTGGGGACGACATAGAATGATTCGGCTGCGTTGTTAGTATTAAGCTGGCCATCTTTATCCTTGATAGCTCTTAGAGCAGCACTTGAAACCAATTTGGTTACATCTGGCTCCCTCCGAGAATAGCTGGTGAAATCTGCGGCAGCAAATTCTCGGTCAAGCTTCGTATCTGCCGCAGATTTATGATCTGGCGAGCTGGGTTCTACTCCTAATGGAAGACTAGCAAAAGCCAGTGGCGCTGATAGTTTTGATATTAACCCTTCAAATGTGGAGTAAAACCGGCGGAAGGGCTCATCCCCTGCTAGAGATTTAAGCCCGGATGTGATGTTTTCCCCTGTGCCGGAAGGCACAACCTGTTGGGATGTGATTTGTGTTGGACTAGCTGGTGGGATCCAGGAGCGTTTTGGCCCATCCTCGCGCTTACCGGTGTTGATTAATAGCTCTGGACTTTGACTCTCGGAGAACTTTGACCTCTTCGGGGAATCGACCATGCGCGCTTTTGCATTTTGAGCTGATAGTGCCGGAGACACGGGTGCTCCTCGTGATTGACGGGATGGTATCCCACGGGCAGAAGCTAGATTATTTGCGATTGTATTTGTATCTCGAGGCTGAGTTGAGGTATGCCCGGAAGGCCGTGGAGCGTGCTGATACTGCTCAGGGGATGCCACGACGGGAGGCGATGGTTTTGGAGATGGCAAGTCGGAGTTTTGCGTAGGAGATACATAGGACGTTGCGGGTGATCGGTTGGAGCCGGCATGAGGCACAACGGAAGGGTTCTCATGTTGGAATCGGAGGATCTCAGCAAGACGCTTGTGATGTGTCTCCAATAGCTTCAACGTGCGAAGGGCCTAAAACCAAGCTCAGACCCGAAATTACTACCAGCACAACAGGCGCAGGGGGTGATTTACATCTGGATCTGAAGTAGACTCTGCAGCAGTCGCAAATTCTCCAGCTGCAAGATCGTGTTCTTCGCTGGCAGCGACAGGGTTGGATTTGCGCGTTTCGGACAGTGCATTTCGTGCGTGGCTGTGAGCCTAGGAATTGTTAGCTTCGTCCCATTCTCTAAGTGATATTGCATACATGGAGGATGAATGGCTTACCAGCGTTAAAGGTGATGATTCCATGGTCTCAGCCACTGCCAATGGTATGGTCAGGCTATGGGACGTAGGGTTTCTCAGAGTGTTCCCGCAAAGAATTGTCGACACTCAGCCTGCCGGGTGTTAATGCTAGAGCTAAGCAGTGATGTGTGACCTGGAATTCCTGAGCCGCTTGACAATTCGAGCTGCTTGAGGTTGTCTTTTGAGGTCGCCGTCGCGCAAAGGACAACGCAGTCGGACCCCGTGATCTTGGCCGTTGGTGATGTCAAGCTGAGCCTCACCAGAGGGGAAAAGGCGGCTCTCCTGGGCTTGGCAGCTTTGATCGCCGACTCTCTCTCTCTTGTGGTTTCAGCCTTTCTTGTTGCTTCAAGTTTAATTATAACAGACTGCGCAAGAATGTCGATCCCATAAGGCTGCAATTTTCGAAAAACCGCTAGCTTCATGTATTTTGTTGTGTGAAGAATCCTGGGGCCTGCCGTGTTGCGTGCTCAACCTATGAGCGCAGAAAACGCTAGACTCCTACTTCCCTTTTTAATGGCACTGACTAGGTGAATTGACACTGATAATATCTAGCTAAGGCTTGCTATTGTCGAGCTATCAATTCTACTGATAAAGTACAATTTGAGCGACGTCGTTGAGTGTGCATCCATTCTAGAGCTCGACGACGGGATCGAATAGCTCGTCACAAACCACCTCAATGGATCAAAATGGCAGCGAAGCCTCAACCATTTCTTCTTCCTCTAATGGCCTGAAGAAGGTGTTCTCTAGGCCGAATCGTAGCAGGACTACAATGAACATTACCGATAACTCCGTGTCTTCCGGCCAGAAGAATGGCCACGATACACCCTCTGAGCTGGAACGGCCAGCAACAAGCGGTGGACACACCGCCGATAACACGCAGAGCGGAATCTCGAAACTGATACCGGGGGCAAAACGACGGCAACGCAAGAAGCTTGAGCTTGCATCGGCATCGAGTCAGAGTCTTGAAGAGACCAAGGAAGCAAACGGTTGGCAATCTGGGGAATCAAAAACGTCTTTGCCACAGTTGGAGATAAATGGTCGGCGACGTCGGTCCATGACGGACCCCGGGAGCGCTCCCATCACTGACGAGTCGGATACCGATAGGTGAGTTCTCAGCCATGAATCCCTCTCTGCTCTCATGGACTTCTTCTCCTTCGCCTTGCCCACCTTCGGTTCCTCTTCTAACAGGGTCACTATCAGGCACTCCTTTCAAAAGAAGCCGTCCGTTTCTTCACTCGTTATCTCTAGGTCGGATACAGCTGCAGATAATATGAGCGCCTCCAGTAACGGGTCGTTTATACGTTCGGATCCTTCGAGGCGTGCTACTACAATGGGGGGATTTGAACCGGGCTCGGGCAAGACAAATGCTGGCTCATCAAAAGGTCGGAGACTACGAGAAGCGTTCACACCTCGTACTAAAAGCAGAAACCCTAGCCCAGATCGCACTTCGGTAACTTCCGCGGGGAGTAAGGGCGGAAAGGGTAATCCTAGGAAGTCAAGCGTATCCTCTAAAAAAGGGCCAAAAGCTATAGCAGAAGACGTCCCACCTTTACCTACCCAACCCGCTACAACACCTGACGACACCGCCGCTGGAAACCAACCTGTCAAGGGGCTTACACCCGTTATTACCGCTCCGACCACACCGCCCTCCACTAGCAATAAAGCCAACATACTTACTACCCTCACACCACCAACCCCGACTGATCACAGGTTCAGAGGAGAGCCATTACCACTGAGCGATATTGGTAATTCATCCGAGTCAGGCCAGAAGGACAATGCCGCCCTACCTCCGAACGTCGTGGTAAGCCCGTCTGGGAATATGATTTCTCACCGTCGTGTCCGCTCGGCGTCGGCCGCTCACCAACCGAGTAAGCTTTCCAACTCGATGAATGCACCGCTCTCACCTGCAGTAGACGAAAATAAGGTCTCCGGTTTTTTTTCTTCAATGTTTTCTGCTGCACAGAATGCTGCATCCACTTTGGGCAATACTTTGAACACTCAACCGAAAGGGCAAGCTTCCACAAAATCGACAGATGAGAATGAGGACGAGCAAAAGAAGGAGCGTGAAGATGTAGAGAATGCATCTGGGGACGCAAAGGAGACAGCAGAAGAGAAAAAGGAGTTGGCTGTCGACACTCTCGGAATGGGCGATTTAAATTTCAGCCATCTTGGAATTGATACTTCATCGAATGCGGTAGTGACCACAGAGGATGGAGTTGTGTTCAAAAGAGCCGACCCGCCTGGCGCCTCGCGCAGAAACACAGTATCTCAACGTGATGAATTGGCGGCCAGGATGGAGGATGTCAGAGCTGCACAGGCAATTTCTATGGCATACTCCAACCCTGCTGCGAATGACTCTGCGGCTCAAGTTGCGACCGGTGATACCCAATCGGAACCTCGTTCCCGCACAAACACAATTGGATTCGCAAGAGACGAAAATGGCGATTATACCTCACCTGGCGGGAGCATCATAAATGGCGAGATTGCTGATGGCGTTAACAGAAGCCGCCGGCGAAGGCACCGAGGGTCTTCGGTTGCGACTAGTGCGGCAATTGGGGCGCTGGGTGCAGCAGCAGTCGGGTTGGGTCTGCCCGGGCGAAACGGAAGTGTTCCTCGGCTGACTGGCTTTGCTGTTGCGAGTAAGAAGAGAAATCGTGATTTTCACCAGTTGTTCCGAAGCGTACCGGAGGATGACTACTTAATCGAAGATTACAGCTGTGCGCTTCAACGAGAAATAATATTGGCGGGCAGGATTTATATATCTGAAGGCCACATTTGCTTTTCAAGCAATATCCTAGGATGGGTGACGACGTTAGTCATTGGGTTCGAAGAAATTGTGGCTATAGAAAAGGAGTCTACCGCAATGGTTTTCCCAAATGCGATTGCTATTCAGACTTTGCATGCTCGACACACGTTTCGAAGTTTGCTTAGTCGTGAGTCCACATATGATCTGATGGTCAATATCTGGAAAATCAACCACCCAACCCTAAAGAGCTCTCTTAATGGTACACGGATAGCCCAGGGGACAGGTGACAGGACCGAGAAAGCAGACGCATCAGCTGACGATAGCTCCGCAATGTCGGATGAAGAGGACGAAATATATGATGAAGACGAGGACGCGGGCGGTGCCACTACCGTTGTTAATGGCCACGAGAGCATGGGTAGTAGCGAACATTCGGAACCAGTGCGTCGTGTTCTTCGCAAAGCATCCACCGCCCCAATGTCTGGGATGGGAACACCTGCTGCCGCTTCCACTGATAATGGCGAAACAAAGGCAGTGGAGAACGTGTCTGGAGCAAAGATGGAATTTCCTGGCCCTAGAACGCACGCACCAACCGAGTTTAATGACCCATCGGGACGCTACGAGAAGGTCATAAAAGATGAAACTATCATGGCTCCGTTAGGCCAGATCTATGCTTTGATTTTTGGATCTCAGTCCGGCACATTCATGACGAAGTTCTTTCTCGAGAACCAGAAGGTCTGGGATCTCCAGCTTGAGGACGATAAAAAGGGCCTCACAAATGAGAGTAGGACCCGCTCGTACAATTACATGAAACCATTATATGCGTCTCTTGGACCCAAACAAACTCGCTGCATAAGCACAGAACAATTAGATTTCCTTGATTTAGAACAATCGGTTCTCGTCACTCTTACGACTCAAACCCCAGACGTTCCCAACGGCAATTTGTTCTCAGTGAAAACCAAATATCTCTTGACATGGGGGCCGAATAACTCAACTAGATTCTACATGTCATGCACTGTAGAATGGACAGGCAAGAGCTGGATCAAGGGTATGTCAATTCCCGGATAAACTGTATGACAGCTACGTTTTACTAACGAATCCTGTAGGCCCCATTGAGAAAGGTGCCAATGAGGGACAGCTAGCCTTTGGGACTGAGCTTGTCAAAGCACTCAAATCGAGTATAGGTCCCACAACCCGTGCAGCGGGTGTGAAAACTGGAGGAAAAGGAAAGAAACGAAACAGACCTAATGCGGACTCACCCGAAGAAGCACCAAAACCCGAAGTCTCTGTCAGCTCCGAAAAGGATCAGGCCTCCAAGTGGGGAGTGCTGGCACCCTTATATGGTCCTTTAAGCCCCCTTGTCAATGTCCTCCAGTCACTATTGAGCGGAAACCTTGCTCTTGGTGCGATCATTCTTCTTTTATGTACCCTATGGTTGCGCTCTCCAAGTCAACCTCACACCGGCTCTCTGGGCGTTAGATTCCCTATCAGCTCCATACCTGACCGACACGTTGCCTATGAAGAACTGTGGCAGAAAGAGGAAAGTGAGCTTTGGAATTGGCTAGAGGAACGGGTTGGTCTGGATGGATCAGCTTTCCCGGTCACCAACAAAGCCTACGCAGGCGCAAGGAACTTCCAAGAGAAGGAATTCACAGCCCGGCTTCGAGACGAAAAGATGACACAGCGTGAAATCGAAGACGCCATTCGCATCACTCAGCAGCGACTAGAAACTTTGCAGCACGTCGTCGAAAGGCAGAAGCGGGAGAAGCAATCCCCAGCCGAGCAACACCAGCCAGACACGGTATCTGGTTCGAGTCACTCAACCGCCATGAGATTATGAAAACTTATACCTTCCTTTAGAAACATTTCTCGTACTTTATTCCCCAAATTATTCCCACTGTTGGACATGCATTCCTTTCTAATATAGTTCCCCTTTGTGTTTTCCTACTATGTGCGTGTGTGTGTATGTGTGATTAGCGACTGGGCTTGTTAGCGATGTTCTTTGCACCCCCTTTACTTTTCTTTTGTTTAAATTATTCTAACTCTGACATATATGTACTATCGTCCCTTTGTATCCATTTACTAAAATCAAAGACAATGTTTATACACTTGCTTGTGGGGTAACACTTTTGTAACGGGCTTAAGATTATGCATGAATTGTTACAATTACTGATGAAGGTCAATAACAAGGCAAAAAGCTCTTTTACTCCTCAAATCATAAAGTGATATTTTAAACAAACCACCGAAAAACGCCAGCATAATGCAACCGTATCAACCGGAGCAAGCAAACACATCTGGGGAAAAGCAAAGCAAAATCAGACGAAAACTTGGGTCGAGAACATTTCATCTACGACTGGCCAACCGCTTCTCTACATCCTCCATCAAGCTAGCCAGCTCCTTCCCAACCTCACTATTCTTCCCTTCAATCTCAATCGCCTTTCCAACAAAATCACTCGCCTCTTCCCACCTGCCCATCTCCGCAAGACATTTCCCTCCTCTCCACCACGCCTTGCCGTTCTCCTGCTCCATGCACTCCACGCTAGTCTGGGCATCCACCCAACCCTCCGGCCACAGCTGTTGCGCCATATAAGCCTGGGCCCGATTAGCGTACAACGCACTCAACTCCTCGCGCACTAGACCTGCTGGCTCCCACAGCGGCCTCTGCACAGCCATATCGATGGCGAGGGTGTATAATCTAGCGGCCTCCGCGGCGTTTGATTTTCGGTAAGCGGCATTGGCCGATTCGCGTAATTTGTCTATTTGGGCGCTCCGCTTGGGGTTAACGGGTCGAGGAGGAGCGGGGATGTTGGGTGGGTCGAGGCTGATGAGGGCGCGGTGTAGTTGGTTAAGGGAGTCGAGCTCTTGCGCGAGTTCGGGATCGGAGGATGTTGGGGCGGAGATCGCTTTGGTGGTTGGGTCGAGTTGGAGGGGGTATTGGATGAAGGTTTCGGAGTCCGTCATTGTGATGGATAGAGGGTATGGGTATCTTTAGGAATTGATTCTGAGGACTATGGTGAATTTCGCGGTATGGCTGGGATATTGTATATGTACTTTCTTCGAATTGCTAACGATGCACGGTTAGTTAACTCGGTTGATTCTGTGACTACGGGTGTGAAGCATGCCAGACTTACCAGTCAATTGAAGCGACTCAAGTATATCAAACCAGCAGTGAACAGATATGTGCAGCTCGACTGTTCTCTTGAAGATGAGCATCGCGGAGTTTCTTCCTTCAGACCAACTGGCCAGATGCACCTGATCGCGCTAGTCTGTTTTTGGTCTAGCTCCGGGTAGCTAACCGCACGGACCACTTCCGACAGAAGAGGAAAAAAAGACGACGAGGAAAAGATGAAGAAGACGACATGGAGATATGAAGAAGATGCAGAGACGAAACTAGCACTTTGCACGCTTGCTAGACTTGAAGATGTCCATCTACATCATGGAACAGGGGCAGGCATAAAAGGCAATTCCTGGGACCTGGCTCTACTGGTTTACCTGGCAATCAACGTGCGGACAATTGCTATGGCTGTCTTCCTACACTCCTAGACAATACTAGGACAGTTGCTTTCTACTTATTACAAGGGTATCGAGTCTGATATCTAGCTAATTGGCTATCACTATGTTGTCTTTTGTTTCAGAACTTACCATGAAAACCTGCAGGCTGCCGATCGCGCCATGCATCTCTAGTCACACCTGTGAGATCACCCGTTTGTGACACAGTCGTTGCACAAGACTGGAAAGTTGGTTTACCGCCAGTTCCTATCTACCAGCAGCTCCATAGCTATGTCACAATATGTTTATGAAACTTAACTGAAGCATCTGTTACTGGAGCAGATGCAGGTCGGCGGGAACTGTGGACATCCGTTCTTGCTCCCGTAGTTATATCAGTTCTATACCCACCGTGTTCTTGATTTATATTGCTTTTTCAACTATTCTCTTGTAAATTTGACTGCAGGTATTGTCGCCTTGGTTCCCCTCATTGACACGAATCTTACGTGGAGTGTGAAATGAAAGCAGGTACAGAACACGCCGCTCAACGTACTTAACCAACTCTTCATCCGCTCCTCAACTCATAGAGAACTTTCTCTTGTCTTTAATTTACTTTCATTCCAGGAGACTTTCCCAGTTTCTACATTCATTTCTATGCCTGCTTAAAAATGGGGCTGTCTACCCTCCTTGTTGCCTCTGTTGCAACACTCGTTTGTACTGCTGAAGCTGTTTCTTTCGTCGATACCCAGGCAAGCCACTTCACCATCACACAAACCCCTAGGTCGCAGGCCATCTATCGCTCGCCAGTGGCTAAGTTTGCCAATACACTCCGCAAGTATCGAAATGCCGATCCTTTCAGTGTCGAAGCAGCTTCCTTTGGCCCGCCAGAGCTTAGCGCAACTGTACCCGCGACACCAACCGATTACGACTTCGAGTTCCTCAGCCCAGTGACTGCCGGAAACCAAACTCTCAATGTTGATTTTGATACTGGGTCATCGGATTTGTGAGTCCATTATACCCTATTACGTTACGGCGTGCTAATTCAGTATAGCTGGGTATTTTCGTCGGGACTAGAAACGGAACAACAGCAGCAGCATGATATCTACACCCCCGGCCCAGACGCGGTTAAGCTCGAAAATCATACCTGGAAAGTCACTTACGCCGATGGCTCCATGGCAAACGGAATTGTGTACCTAGATAATGTCACTATTGGTGGGATGAGCGTAGAACGCCAGGCAGTCGAGGCTGCAGAATGGGTTAGTGGGCAACTCGCCAAGGACGTTCACAGTGATGGTATTCTCGGCCTTGCTTTCAGCGGTGCTAATAGAGGTAAGTTTATCCCAGCGTTGCTCTCTCTCATCAGTAGGTAAACTATATGTTCGAAATAGCTGACTGACATTCCCTTAGTGATTCCCACAAAACAAAAAACTTTCTTCGAGAATATCAAAGAACGCCTCGCCATTCCTGTCTTTGCTGCCAATTTGAAACATAACGCGCCGGGCAGCTATGACTTTGGTTACATCGATAAGAAGAAATACAAGGGAGAAATCGCCTATACCGCAGTAAATGCTTCCGAGAATCATTGGATTGTAACTTTCACCGGATTTTCAGTGGGGGGTGTTGATAATTCGACCAAAATCACAGGTGTTGTCGGTATGATCACGTTTATATGTATATCCTCCATTCCTCGACCATGACTTTCTAACGTATCCTCCACACAGACACAGGGACTTCCTTCCTTCTTGTCCCATCGGACGTAGCAAAAGAATACTACTCTCATGTTCCCGAAGCTCTCTATGAATTCAAAAAAGGCGGCTGGAATATCCCTTGCGACGCCAACTTGCCTGATTTCTCCCTCGAAGTCAACGGGACTTACAAGGCTGTAATTCCAGGCCACGAGATTCGCTACCAGCCCCTAAACCCTGGCGATTCAAAGTGTTTCGGGGGTATTCAGGGAACTAATATTGAGCTGTCGATTCTAGGAGGCCCGTTGCTGAAGAGTCAATACACCGTGTTTGATTATCGGGGGCCATTGATAGGATTCGCACAACAGACTCACGAGAAGAGAGATTAATGGGGAGGGCAGGTTTCTAATCAATGTTGCTTGGTAGGCGATGGCTAATTCTCGGCATTTTTGTTGTTTCGCGGTGATAAAGACGGGTTTAATCTTCTACGAGTAATTATGAAGGGGGGTTACACGGGAGATTGATAGAGTAAAGATTCCCATCGATAGATATCCAATTTAATCGAATTTTCACGGCACTATGTATCATTCTGACGAAGTGAGACACTTGATGCAAGTAAATAAAGGTATGCTAAGGAAAGCAGTTGCTTAGCCTGAACAACCTGAACTCCCGTTTTCAACTTACACAACCTTACTAGAAGAATCGCCACATGAACCTCCACAGCCCTTAGCTCCCTTGAGCACCTGGCTCGGCGTCCTAGCATAGCTTGGTTTCACATCTAACACGGGGTTACGGTCAAAGAAGTTTCTCGGCCTGAGAAGCAACGACATGGGCTCTGCTGGCATGATAGGGAAATCTTCAGGGGCTGGGAAATGGGTAACACCAAAGGTATGCCACAATACGACATCAGTGTTATCAATCGAATCGTTTTCTGTCGCGGCGATCCACGCTGGCAGACCACGGGAAGGTTGTCCGGAGGTTTGTGGGACATGGCGGCCTGCAGGGTGGATTTGGTCGTCGGAATCTATAAGAGTAGTTAGAGATATAGCACCACGAAGGCAATAGCTCATTTATATCAGGGACGTATAGTTCGGGTACCAACTTACATTTAGTGACGTGGATAGCATGTCTCGCAAACCCTGCTCGCTTCCAAACTAGTCCCCCTTCCCGTGGAAGAAGCGCAGGAACCTCACGGCTTACTAGCTTGTAACTAACAGGTTTCTTACTGTGGGGGTTTAGTTTATTTGTATTCGCAATGTCCCAGGTGCGGCTAGATGAGCCGTCGTAATCTGCCACTGCTTCTTTAGGGGTTTCGTATTTTGTTTTCTTCGCATAAAACGCATTTCCGTACTTATTTTCGACGCTTCCCGCATCACCAGGCCCACGGGTTGCGTCGACTTGGAAAATAGTATTGTTGGGACCATCAATGTTGGCATCGACACGGAGACAGAAGAGATGCTGGTGGTTATGGGCGTTGACACCTGGATATACCTCGGTTCCCCAGCCGTGTGTATCCTCACCAGGGTTCATTGCGTATGTGTTAAGGATGCCGGTAAGCTTGATATCGAGCTGTATGGTCCCGTCCTGGTGAAAGATCCAGTACACGCAGTATTCATAATTGGCTGCCGTGAAGATATGGGAGACGATCAACTTCCGGCCGCGGGTCACAATCACGGAATCATCCCTGAAGTCGGTATGCTTGAATAAAATGCCGGCATCCTCTTCGTGTATACAAATTGCGTTCTTGATGACTGTGCTGGCTCCTGCTGCATTGACGAAAGCAGCATCCATATAGTGAATAGCGCCCTTGCAGTCGCAACCAAGAGTCAAGCTATTGGTCATATAGCCACCGCCATATTCGCCCAAGTCAAATGCGTGCTTCCGCTGGTGAGGGTGCTCAGGGTTTCCGTATGGGACTACCATCTCAGCGAGCGAAAGGCGGTAAAATACGGGACGGATGTTGCCCTTGTCGCTGAAGGTGATGTTGTTTAAGACAATGCCTTCTCGATAATTGAAGCCAACGTGAATGTTCCAGTTTTCCCAATCAATAACACGCCCTTCAACCTTGAAAGAAACCCCATCAGGCTGGGTGATATGTATTGGTTTTACGTCATCTCGATATCCCCCTTGCTTCTCAATTGCTTCAACATGGTAGTTCTGTGGCGGGGCTTTATTGATCGGTCTTCGCACAGGGGGTACGTCAATGTGGATGAATTCCTTCGTTTCCGCGTTGTAAATGGGGCAAAAGTCCAATGGATATGCATATTGACAGTCATCGATGTCTGGCCGGTAGTACATCAGGGCCTGCTGGAGACGAACGCCATTTCCAAAACGTTCATCGTACCCGATCGTCCAAGCTTAACAAGAGCATTAGTATATGAAATGCAATACGTCAATACCTCATAAAGGATGGCTACTCACGGTCACAATAAACCTTATGCATATCTTCTCTGGGTATTCCAATGATTTCACACTGTTTAATGATATTAGGATCTTTCCGAGCCAGGTGTTCGACTGCCTGAAGATCTTCCATCGTTATAAGGGGCTGAACCCCTTCGGTGTGCACCCATTGCACAATAGCCTTGTCAGTCAAGTCAACCACCCCATCGTATACTTTTCCGCCAGGAGCAATGGCCACAACGTCCGCGACACGGTGAGGTCTTGGGTTCTTTTCAGGATCCTGTAACCAGGCCATCATTTCCATCTTTCGTGGCTCAAAAAGACTCACGGCGTTGAACCTGAAGGCTCCGCCATGCTCGTTGCGTAAGATTGCAACAGCTGCATCTATTTCAGCCGTAGATAGAGGATCCAATGGGTGTGGAGGCGGGGAAGAGCCGTCAACTTGAAAAGTGAGCTGCTTCAGTCGGTTAAGCACCATTATGGGCGTATCAAGGCGGACCAAGCTGGGCTTTTGGATAGATATTTCGATTCTGACGTAAATAGTATATCGAAGCCAGATGGGGAGGGGGAATGTATATCATTATATACGAGGAGGTGGGAGCCGTCTACATCGCTTTTGATACGGGCTTCATAAGCTCCGGGAGAGAGCTCTTGTGAGGGGAAATGTTGTAGCTCTAGAATCTCGATGCCGACCAGCATAGGAGCATCTCGTGTCACCCCCGCAGAGAGATGCCAGGGAGCTAGGGATATCTGGAGGGAGGACCAGATTCCTAGAACG
Source organism: Arthroderma sp. MBC 290 (assembly GCA_030411455.1). NCBI lineage: Eukaryota > Fungi > Ascomycota > Eurotiomycetes > Onygenales > Arthrodermataceae > Arthroderma > Arthroderma sp. MBC 290. The sequence continues at coordinate 166,787 of JAPERC010000001.1, forward strand.
GGCTAACTGCTATCTCATGCGCTATCGCCTTGGCTGATACTGGGTGATAGGCTGACGCTTCAGCGGCCAGAGGACTCTGAATATCCTTTTAAGGCTCAATGCGGTGAAGATAGCGATGGCTTGTCGCTCGTGAGATAGCGTTGGTCATGATATCAGAGGATGCCTACCTGAGTTGAAAAGTCTTGTTGTTGCGTGGTTGTAGATGGAGGTTGGCGATGTTGCAGCGTCGGGATAATTTTTCCTAGTTTGGTCTGGCTTTCCCATGACTCTACAGCCACCACAGAATCAATATCTAACAAAGATAATAGACAGCTAGCTGCTCCATACAATTCGGATTGCCTTTGGCCAAGAATAATTTATAAACGTCAACCGGAAGAAAACATTCCAACATAACAGCATAAGCGAATACATAAAACGCCACTTTCATTAGAAACAAACGCCAGCTCCTTATACACGCGAATATCAGGATAGTTCAAACTCCTCAAGCTAACCGGGAAATGGGGAATTTTGACAACGAAACAAGAAGCTCAAAAACAATATGGGAAGCTAGGTTACAGCTGCCCTTGAACACAGCTTATTTAAGACCTGCTTGCCTGGAAAGCGCCGAATGCCCCAGTGCCCGGTGTTAAAGCTCCCATCCCGCCTTGACCACCGGGTGTCTGGCTAGTGTTCCCTCCTGTATATCCAGTATTAGGTGTACTGGGTGTTCCGGCGGTGGAATATATCGTTGCACCGTTGAGATTGGGCGTTTGATTTGGAGGATGGAATGGCATGGTTGGCATTTGTCCGTTTAGTCCCCAAATCTGCCCAGAGTATTTCTGCTCGTCGATCAATCCGCCAAAAACCACTTGTCGCATCTTCCAGAAGATCTCGCCAGTTACTAACGAATCCGAGCCGGCCTGATGTGCAATGCCAACTCGTTTAACTCCTAGTTCGTCAGCAATATCCTGGAGACCTGATTTCTGACCAAGGTTCGCGAGAATCTGCGCAGCGGCATGACTTAGCGGCGATCCGTTGACGGCCTGATTGCGACCAGCATGCTTCATAAGATATTTAATATCATAGAGGGAAGGGAAGAAGATGGTTAGAAGTTTGTGGAAATCTTTCTCGTCTTCTGGTAGCGGGTTGCAGAGCATAATCTTCATCAGATAGCCAAAATCATAGCCTGAATGGAACGATATCCAATGGACATCATCTAGAAGGACCAATCCAGAAGTGATAAGTAATGCCCCGAAATCCATAGGGTCGATACCGTTCTTTTCGTGCATAGCGAAATCAATTCCGGCTTTTGCTAGCATGCTTGTCGATTCTTGGGCATACATGTCGTTCTCGAGCGAGAAGTTAAAATTAAACTGCCATGTGCAGGGTGCAGGCACGAGGTTACCTCCGTATGCCTCTCCATTGGCGTCTGTTGCTGTGACCGGAGGAACTTCACCGTCTTCAGAGAAGAGGGTGATGCCAAGTTGTATCATCTTCAGCAAATCAACATTACATCGAAGCGTTTGATAGTGATAATCTGCCTTTGTCGTGAATGTGCCGATAGGACGCGCAACGATACCGGGAAACTCAGTATCCTAGGGAAAGGGATATCAAAGTCAGAACTTCACCTTGTCTCGAGCTTCATGCAGCCTCTTGATGACTTACCATGCTGATATACGGGTACTTTTCCACCAATGCGCGTAACGCTGCCATCTCTTGGGCAAGGTTATGTTTCCACACGTCACGAATCCTCGACTTGATAGCACCACCCTTTCCGTCCGCAGCCAGCCGCCCATCATGACCTAATTGTGCCTGTTGCTGCTGCTGCTGTTGTTGCATTTGGGCACCTCGTACAAATCCCATCTGAGCTGCATGACTAGCCAGGCCAGTTCCACCTCCGTCCGCAAGTCCACCGGCGCCTGCGGATGCAGTAGTGGGAAATCCCGCTAACCCAATTCCATTGGCACCTGGTATATTGAAAGGATTGATGTTTGCATTGGAAGTACTTGGGCCAAAGCCAGGATGGCCGCCTAAAGATGGAGGGGGTAGACCCGCATTCGGCGTTTGCGGGTGGCCTGCGTGGTGTTGTTGGGATTGCTGTTGTTGCTGTTGTTGAAGATGAGCTTGTTGAAGGTGAGGGAATGGAGCAACAATGCCCGAAGGCCCGAATCGATTGACAGGAGGTGGCATGGTCCTAGGAAACGCGATGTCTATCACGGCGTGAGGGGAGTGGGAAGGGACAGCGCATGGAGGAAAGGTTGCGCCGCGCTAAAGAGGTGAGGGACTGGACTGACGTATCCGTCCAAACAGTAGGAAGAAGTAGCCCGTATTTATTTGATTAAAGAATAAAGTGCTTACTCTCACAGGATCGAGAGAGCGCCGGCGAGGTTGTGAGGCAGCTTGAGCTTCTGCTTCGTCTGGATGAATTTCGCTATCGCAGAACCGCCAAGACTTTGGAGAGCACACCGAGACGCTTAGCCCAATACAGTTAGCGCCGGCTGCCCTTTTGACGATGTTCACGTGACATGGAATCAACCCAGCATCTTTTGTTTGAGCATCACCAAGTCCGCCGCCTCGCTTCAAGACCACAGCGCCGTCTCAATTGGACCAACAGTTACTGAGTTCGATTATATACAATTCCCACGGCAGTGGGCAGTCTACTCCTAGCTTAAATCTCCGAACTCTACACCTCGCCTTCATCCGCATACCCCACATCACCAGCACAATGTCTGCTCCTAACCCAACGGGCTTCGATATGAAGACCTTCAAGGCCGCGGCCTCTCCCAAATCTGTATATGCCCTACGTGATCCATGGAAGCGACAGTATGTCTTCGCTCTGCGAAACTCTTTCTTCCATTCTTACTGCCTCCTGAATGGTCCCGTATTGAATCACTTTCTAACATGATATAGTGAGGCATGGCGATACACCGGGCCCTTCTCGAGATTTAACCGATTCAAAGCTAGCTTCCCAGGTTTGGGAATAGCTACCGTCGCATTTGGTGTATACTGCGGATACGAATATCTCTTCCTCAAGGGTGACGACCACGGCCACGGCCATGGAGACAAGGAGCACCACTAGAACACTAGACAATAATCCCCTGTATTTGTGTGGGTTGGGAGTGATCCAAGAAACAAGGACAACAAAAGGGCATTTTGCCGGCGATGAGTCGAGTTAGCTGTTGAAAATTCCCATCTATTACTCATCGGGCCAATGTATGGATGGGGAGGTGGGATTGGACTTGTATATATGTGATGGCGTCATGGGTTCTTCTTCATTTCACCCTTTATGCTGTCGACTTTTCAAAGAAAAAGAAAGATGTATTTTATCATCCAGTTGCAATTAGAGGTTGGTTTGGAGTATTCAACCCTTTCAATGGCATTGGAACGTTCGGTTGAATTCCCGTAATTCAACATCCATTGCAGCCTACGTCTTACGCCGTTGCCCAAAGAAGAATTGTGAGCACGTGAATGTATATCGTATAAACTATTTACTCTTCAAATACAAGTGACACTCCGTCGTCTCCGGCTGTGACAATTCGTTGTCCACCTTGACCACCTTGGACAAAACCCAAAATACCCCCCGACTGCTCACCCTCTTCGTTAACCGACACATCAAGGTGACCTCTCCATTCATTCAACATTCCATAGTTAGCGGCAGCTGTACCTCCTCGAGTATCCCACCGGCGCACAACTCCGTCTAAGCCGACGGATGTGAGCAACCATGGCCTTGCAGCACCGATACCAGGAGCGGCCACGGACGATTGGTTATCACGAACGAAATCGACTTTGACAACGGCAGATTCATCATGAGCACCACGGATATGGCGCCTCACGGCAAATCTGTGTGCGGTGTCAAACAAAACAATGGAACCGTCAACAGATCCGGCCGCGAGGAGATTGAGTGGAGCCGAAGAGAAAGAAAGGCTCTCAACTCCGTCGGATTGGGCTTGTAGGGAGGCTAGTAGTGTCCCTGCACCACCGCCGGCAGCAGCTGGGCCTGCCCCTCCACCTTTCTGTTTCGATTTCGGCTTGGATGAAGCCACGACACGAGGCAGGCCAACGACTTTGATATGCCCTTCTGCACCGCCGACAACCGCAAATGCACCGGTTGGAGAAACGGCCACCGAATATAAACCTCCCTCTACCGCAAATCTCTGATCTTGGACAGTTAACCCAACGACGGCCTGGGTACCAGCGGACAAAGCAATTCCAGCAGTCGCGGCAGCGCCAAAGACATCATACACATAAAAGCTGCCGTCTTCCGAGACAGTGGCTAGTAATTTCCCATCTGGCGTCCAATCGCCTGCAGTGCATGATGCAGTGTGCTGGAAATAGGAGTTGACTATCGACAAAGGTTCTGGAGACTCTCCAGTCCCGTCAATTCGGTAGACCCAAACGCTTCCATCATTTGCACCCAGCGCAATTACGTTCGCATTCTCTTCATTTCCCTCGACGTAAGGACACGGTGCTATCCAATTAATTTCCTCCACTTCTTGTGCCTCTGCTAAAAATTCCCATGATCTCCCTGACAGGTCGGAAGATTTATCTTTCCAGGCGCGTAGTTTTCCATCCAAACCGGCAGTTATTACATATTCTCCCTTGGGCTCTGTAAAACACACCGCATTAACGGAATCTTTATGGCCATCCAAATGAGCAATTGGAGAAAGCGATTCGCGTTCTTTTTTCGGCTGAGGCGTAGTTTCGTAGCTCTGTGGCAGGACTGGTCGATTATCTGCGGGGTTCGAATCGAAGATATAAGCTGTATCGTCACCGGAGCCAGTAATTATGATCTCGTGGTGAACGGGGTGTTGCGCAATGCAAAATATAGAGTCGTTATGAAGATCGAAATGTGCCTTGGAGTCATTCTGGAATTGTATCTCGTCCTCCTCACCGTCTGACATGTCCATGGGATGGTCTTCGTCGAGGGCAACCTCTTCTTCAGCATCTGCGGGGTCGAGGAACTCATCCTCATGCTCTGGGTTCTGCTCTTGGCCATCGTGAGACTGGCCGGGAGGATTATGGCCGGACATTCTGGCGGAAAGAAGGGAGATCAAGCTCTTTTTAGCCGGTGGATTGTGGTTATATGAGATGCGGAGGGGTATGTCGTGGGGGAGGTTCGATATCACCAACAGATTCCAGACAAGTTTGGAGGTTGTTCCACGGGAGGAGAGAATCTATTGATTTGTATATTGATTATATAGAGATGCTGCTTTGTAAAACGACCTCTATTTATACTCGCAAATTCCAGAATCGAGTAGAAAGTGAGATCAAAACTGTTGATTATAAATTCCACGATTTTTTTTCTTTGGCGGCGGGACAAAGCAATTATCTCCGATGATAACACAGACAAACACTGCAAACACCTTCACAGAGACGAATCCATCAAGATGCACCCTCTACAAGTATATTCAGGTCTATATTTGATTTCTAGCTGTATATATATACTGGGTGAATATGTACAGGCAAAGCGTAGACATCACAGCTTGACACCTGCCTTACGTCTCCTCTCCTTCTCCCTATCACGCAACAGTCGCCTTAGGATTTTCCCGCTGGGACTCTTGGGGATGACATCGATGAAGTCCACGCCTCCTTTCAGCCACTTATGTCGAGCCTTGTTGGCCTCGACGAATTTCTGGATCGACTTGATAGTTTCAGCATCATTCGGTCCGGCCGATGGCCCTTTCACCACAATTGCTTTGGGAAGTTCGCCAGCGGCTTCGTCAAGGACTGGGATAACGGCACAGTCGGCCACGTCGGGATGGCTGAGGATATGAGCTTCTAATTCAGCCGGAGCAACTTGCATTCCCTGTAATGCGGTCAGTTTCATCAGTATTTTTCCGCTTTCTAAAACTTATCCGGTACTCAGCATACCTTAACCTTGATAAGTTCCTTGATGCGATCCACAATGAACAAATGCTCATGTCCGCTGGGGGCTCGACGGAACACCACTTCGTCTCCAGTGCGCATCCAGCCATCTTCGAAGGTTTCTCTCGTAGCCTTTTCGTTGTTCAGGTAGCCTGGGACGATTGAAGGAGATCGTACACAAAGTTCTCCTGGCTGGTCATAGCCTGTCAATTCCACTCCATCTGGAGACATAACTTTCGCCTCAAACCCTGGCAGTAGCGAACCGGATGAGCCTAGCCAGATATCGCCCGGAATGGTTGTGGAAACGACGGTGCATGTTTCAGTCAGTCCTAGAGCACGTTAGCATGGCCAATGGGGGGAAAAATTAGGAGCGAGTATTGGAATGGAATCCATACCATAACCCTGTCTGATCTTCCATGAGGGTAACCACCCCATCAGCTCCTCCGCTGATTCCTTACCCAATGGCGCAGCTCCGGTAAAGGCCGATTTGACCGACGACAAGTCCCATTTGCTACATAATTCTCTGCTTCGCAGCATGTTGATGAGAATCGGAGGTACCTAAAACGATGCAGTGCTTAGTGACCCAACTTTGCCGACCTTGGATATCGCTGATTCCAGCCATTCGAAAGAATAGTTTCATTTCTTACCACGTAGACAGTCATGATTTTGTGATTCTGGATGCTGTCGAGATACTGCTTCATCTCAAACTTCGGAAGAATGATTGTCTGGTCGCCTCGGTATGGAGAAGCGTGACATATCACGACGAGAGAGTAAATGTGGCTCTGTGGGAGTAAACCAAGAACGGTATGCTGGAGAGACACATTGTCATTTTTACGCAGATCCTCTCGATACTGTTTTTCATAAAGCGAAATTTGGATGGTATTGGCAATGACGTTGCGGTGGGTTATTCTCACTCCTTTCTGTGTGATGATGGGAGATTAATTTTTTGAATACTTGCAGGTATGAAGGAAGGATTTAGGGAGTATATGCGTACCGGCAGTCCCGAAGTCCCACTGGAATAGCATAAGAAGGCGGTTTGTCTCGCTGCTTGCCCGGGAGCCCAGTTCAGGGCATCCAATTTTTGCAAGGTCTGACCCTCTTGTATGAGCTGCTCCACAGTCTTGAATCCTTCAGGTGCATTTTCAGAACTGGGGAATTGAGGAGGGAGATCGATGATATAAACACGGTTTTCGGGGATCCCTGCAGCTTTGGCGGCCTTTAATGCAGCTGGCAAGGATGGCATGCAGGTGAATAGACATCGTGCCCCGGAGTCCTTCAGCTGGTGGGTAAGCTCTTCTGCGGAGTAAACCGCATTCGCTGGACTGGCAATGCCAGAGCACCTGTGGATAGCCCAGCATAGTGTCAGGTAATCGATCTAGCATCGGAACGTATAATTAGTAGCCACCAATAAAGTGTCTGTCAGGTACGTCGTATTTATATATTTGACCTACCGAATTGAAGCTGTAGATTCCAGCGACTTTATCCCATTCCGACCCCTGGTTAGGATGCCAATTGAGCTCCTTTGCTAAACCACGGGAAAGAAAATCCACGCGCTCAGCTAGCTTTGAGGCCGAATAGCTTCGACCAGAAAGCCCGCAGGTAAATGGGTCCTTTGAGGAGCTGATTGGAGCTCTGCCATGCTTCTCATCAAGCATGAACTCACAGATTGGAACATTGTCTGGGATGGGTGGCAGTTTAGGCACCCAGGCAGGAGGATAGAAAACCATGTTGACCGAAACTTCCAAAAGACAATTGCAAGTAAGGGAATGCTCAGGGTCTACCTTGTTTTATAGTAGGGAATTGATCTTGACCGGGCAAATCTCCGGCAGCTCTCTCGTCCTCGGGAACGTGTCGTTATGACTGTCGGATATGGGAGGAATATAACCGCAAAAGAAAGAAGAGCTGGGAACCCCCAGGTATTTCGAAGCGACCCATCGGGATGTATTATCCGTATTGCTTGCCGAGCGCCATCCCACGCCAGCTGCAACATGCTCAATGGCACGCATGTTTTGCCTCTCGCGCAGCCGGGCTCGGTACTTTCGCAGGCACCGCCAGTTGGGGTAGCCGAGCTTTAAGCATACCCCGCACGCCGGCACCCCTTGGCGCCCAGGGGGTCGCTGTCATACTGAAAACTCCCTGGCGACCTCGTTGGACCCTTGAACGGTTGATATCACACTTCTCTGTATGGAAACCAGTCATATTGCTGCTATTTTAAAATACTGAGCAGTTTAAAACACCAATCTCAACGTTCCATTTTCCAAACGCCAAATGTCCAGAATGAAAGCGCCAAAATCCAAGGCGATGAGCATATAGAACGCAGTTCCCCAATCACCAGGAAGGCCAAAACCATAGATCTAGTGGTGTCAGGCGAACCAAAGTGTCTGTGCCATATCGATCTTCAATAGATAGTTTTGTTGCAAAGTAGGCATAATATCAGTTTGGCTGGGAAACCTTGAAACCACCAAGAATATATAACCAGAGAAACTGTCAGACGCAAAAAGGTAATCATATGATGAAGCCGCTCACTCATCCCCATCATACTCAAAATCTGGGTTCGGGGTAAAATCACCCTTCCAGTGCTCTGAAGCTTCGACCTGGTCGGGCTTCACGAACCGCGCCGTTAAAGCGAAACGAAGCTTGCCACTGGGAACAACGGAGTGCTAACAGGGGAACAAAAATAGAGTCAGTCATTGAATATAATGCCATATCTGAAGACTTCAGTAAACAAACCTCGTAATATTTCTGCAAATTTGGGCCATGCATGACGACCAAGTCACCATGGTTGAGCTCCATAACACAAAGTGCAGGGGCTTCCCTTTTTGTAATCGAATGGGAGATCTCTTCACGCGCATCTTTGTATTCATTTGCTGTGATCTCGCCGGCATTAAACTTCCGTGCAAGTTCGGTTCTTCGCTCATATTTGGCACAGCCCGGAAGAACAGGGTCATTCTCAAGAAGAACCTTTTTACCATCACGACGTCTAAATCCATTATAGTATTGATCTTTCATCCGGATGTACATCACAGCAGGGCCTCCGAGAGATAATGTCGCGATTGTGGGCCCAAGTGAAGACTCGCCGTCGTCATGGTACTGCATAATTGTTAGCGGAGGTAGATAACATTTCCATTTGGTGATATACTCACGCCAATCGACATGTCCTCAAAGTATCCAAGAGCAAGTAGTTCATTGGGTAGCTGGAAGTCTTCCGGCTTCACTGTTTGTTGTGTCGCCCAAGAAAGACGTGCAAGAGCACGCATTATCACTGGAGGTGCTGTATTAAATGGCCGAGAGGCGACACTCACGACATATTTATATGGCATTCCCTAGGCCACCCACCAATTAACAGGTGCCAATAATAATATGATGAAAATACTCACATAGTTGACTGCAAAATGGGATGTCAGGGTTCCAGTTACTTTAGAAGAATGATATAGTTAGCAGACACAACATAGAACCGAATTTGCTGCCTCTATCTCCATTTATCGCATTAATGATGCGGGCCGGTTTGGGAATAAAGGGATGGAAGGACAAAGAAATAAAAACGCAGTAATGAAAGTATCCGTACAAAATATACAAGTTGTATATTCACAACGAGAACCTACCTGGACTAGGAGTAATAGGATAGCGTCGGAGTCCAAGATCTTCCATCTGCAGCTGGCTGAAGAGGTCGTTTGGCCCACCAGGACGACAGTTAACTGTAGTATTTGCTGCAAAATGAGTGATCACACCCACGTCGCAAAGCTCAAAAGTGTCTTTTCGATAGTTTTTCATATAATCCATGACTGGAAAGAGTGTACCATCCTTGCCAAAATATGGGAGTGCATGTCCAAACGCACCCATCTCAGGTTCCGGTAGCACCGATCTCAGCGACACTGGATGGGAATGTTGTTCATACCGGAAATCGCAGTTCTCAGTCTCGCAGACCCATCCCCTCCAGTATTTGCGGGAGGTGCAGTGCTTGCATTGTGGACACACGGCACCCTTCCATACCACCCGTGCTGATGCAATGTCAACGTCCTCCTTGCGAAGCGTAGATAGAAGGTCTGGAACTAGCTTATGAGGGGGCTTCACCAGTTTGGATTGCTGAGAGCGTTTGTTAAGGAACTCAGGGGCATATTTCAGGTTCGTTGGCGGCGACGATCCGTTCAACTTCCAGAAATCGGGACAGGCTGCTCGCAGGCACATGCAGCCTTCTGAGTATACCCTGGGACTTTCTTCTGAGCAAATTTCACAGACATGGAATTCTCCAGCGATCGTCCCCGTGCGCTGTTCAAAGGGCAGCGGGTCTGCTGTATCTTTGGCTGCCCACCAGCTCTTAGAGGCAAGGTCTAACTTCTCAAAGCGAATCTTAGCCCCAGCAAATTTTCCAACTCTCTCATACCAAATATCTGTAATTCGGAAGTAGTCCATCACGTTATAGTTATAGGGAACTTTTGTTGGACATATTGTATTCTTTCCTCCTGTTTGGCAGTCAGAATCTAAGAGATAATGAGAGATGCGCAGAAATGTAGGATATGGCATACCAATTATAATTCCAATAGGAATTTCGCACCTCTGGGAGTTGTAAAGGGAGCGAAGAATTGCACCTGCAGGGTCATGATCTTTCTTCATTACCAATGATCCATCGGTGTCCTTTCCGCATGAACCACCACTAGGTAAGATTAGCCTATGGTGCACTGGAAGAATTTATTTCTCAATGACTTACACCCTTGTTATGACGACCTCATCGTCTATATGCGAACGATCACCGGAGTCACCATCAATCAAAACTCCACGGCATATGCCACCAAAGTAATAGCAGCCCCCTTGCACTGCGCGAAACCAGGGCAATGCCTCACTCAACTCAATACGCGTTTCAGCCCATGCAGGCGGCAATCCACATGGTTCAGACAGCACATTGACTGGAGAAAACGTTTTGACGTTGGTTGATATCGGTTCATCGGTATTCGACGGTGACATGGATTTCGATTTGACCCATGCCAACAAAGTACCAACTGCATCATATTATTAGTCGTTAACGAGCAGGGGCATATATATTGGATGCATAATGAGAGTTGGACTTCTGTGCGTCAAGTAGACAAAAAAGTGAATGTCAAATTGAAAATGCTTTATATGCGGCGCTACGAGCCACACGACCCCTCTAGAAATGGTATAAAGAACCGCATTCATTCAAAGTTTGATGCGTCATCAGGCTGCCTTCTAGATAGGCGGCGCGGAGGTTTCTAAAAGGAGAAAATCAAAAAGAGCTGAAGCATTGCAGCAGCTCATGGATATCGGGAAGCCAATAGAGAACAATCCAGCAAAGAATATATGATTGGGAGTATTCTTTTAACTAGAGGCCCAGAATGAAACTGCAGTATTTTATTTGAGATATTTCACTTACCCTGCTGTTGGTTTTGGGGAGCTGTCGTAGTCTTCGATCCCCTTGCTGGGCCGACCCTGCCCGTCGCCTTTCGTATGCCGTTCGCAGCTCGAGCCATTTTGTTTTTTTTGAAATAGCCAAGATGAGTCTTACACTGACGTCGAGAAGTGTTCGCTCTACGACTTAAGAGCTTTGAAGAGGTAGAAAGCGTGCGTCATCCAATAGAGCAGAATAACAGGGGCGAATGTGGAGAAGGAAAGGGTATGCTGATGATGGATATAAGCCGGTAAATCGCTGGATTTCGAGGAAGAGACCTTGGAGGAGGATATATATCGAAAGTTGGAAGAGAAACGGCGGCAGAAAGGATAGGGTTTAAATAAACCCATGAACGGAAAGTATTCGAGCATAATGGTGACTGTGGTTGTCATAACGTTCACTAAAAGTTAGATGATGACGGACTGTGAAAAGATGAAGAAGTGAAATCAGCGAATAGCTGAAAGCCACCGAGAGGAGTGCATATATAGATCTAGGGCTTGATTAATGGTAGAGCGTCAGGCGGTGATGAAAGTAGCTTGGTATAACAGCGTTGTATATGAGCGAATCTTAAGAGCGACGAGGATGAATGAAGAAATAGTGACAATGTATCCAGAACAAGTCATCAAGATAGAATTCACCGTTCATAGGCACGCTATATGAATCGAGGGCAATACTATCGAAGCAACGCACCGCCATAGTGGGGCATATAGCGATATAACGGACAGAAGTCTCCCGGAAAATACACACCTGAAAAGGTGTGCGCTGTATATTAGACCACTATGCTGGATGGTACGAGTTCAAGAAGAGAGCCCGGTTTTAGGTGAAGGTTTAGATTGTACAATAACCCTGCGGAAAGTCGATGACATCAATAGCTGGGCCTTGTTTTGTGAACCTACAATAAGCTTCTGAAGCTCCTGGAACGTTTGAGGAGGATAATCAGGGCAGATATAACCCTGATCGCCTTGTAAACAAAGTCTCGGAAGCGGCGGTTTTAAACCACGGAATGCTCTTGTGAATGCCATGGTTGCGAAAGAAGTGTTTCCAGTTGAAGTGAGAAGTCTGTGCTGTATCGAGGTGAGATATTCAAAGCTCTGTACGCGTTGGGCCCCCTGGGAGTGAGTGGTCCAGGCGTAAAATAGGGGGTATAGAAAATGAACGAGAGGTCCAACTTGTTGAAATAGACAACAGACTACGTCATGCTCTTCGTAATGCTGGCGCTGGGTAAATGCCTCATGATTTTGCTGAAAAAGAAATAGTATGGTTTTTTATGAGCATTCAATCCGAAATTGTAAGCACTGAGGCTCACATTTACCTGGCTCTTTTCGATTGGGATGCCTTGATAGAACAAGCCTGGTCGTGAAGCGCAGAGCAAAAGGATGGATGAGGCAACGTCGAACACTCCTCCTATCACACAAGAAACCTATTCCTTCCATCGATACCGTACATCGAAGCTAGTTGGAAGATACCGCAGCCCGCCGAGTTGATGCAGCTTTGATTTTCAACTCTGTTATTAATAATGGAGAGATGTAGGCTTGTACGCGTGGGGAATAGGCGGATTGGCTAGCATTATTAATGTTCATCGCCTGTATAAATCACTTCAACTGAGCTGCAATTAGTAGCAGCGCTGGTATTGCTGTCGCAAGATCGGATTTTGAATGGAAGCGTTAGCGTTAGGACTGCTTCGAGGAAACAAGAAGGTATTTACGGAATCCTTTTCCCTCGAGAGAAAGTGGCCTGAAGGGATAGAGGGTAATTAGCCGATTTGCTAGGAATGATTTCTACTGGATCATTCGCCAGCTCGGGTGAATCGGGTTCATCGAGTTCTTCTTCTTATTCCCCCCTTTTCGCCTGTCCTGTATGCTCCAAGGCGTTCGGTAGAAGTGAGCTCTATATTGTTCCCCAGCCTGGTTACCATTACGAACTAACAATTCATCGTGTAGGGGACCTTAGGGAGAGACATCGCCGCCGTTGTGAAAAGGCCATTGGCAAAGCCCGCCTCTCCAGACAAAAGTCATGCTCTTCTTGCGTTGTATCCAAAACACGATGCGATCTTCAAAGACCATCATGTCAGCGGTGTTTAAGCCGTGGGATAAAATGTGTCTACAAGAACCAAACAATTACTGATGAAACGCCTGCAGATCCTGGTGTTGATGCTTTTCCTGCGGTGAACTTCGATAAGGCAGGCCCCGTTTTTCTGCTTGGCGATGGCTCGTATTCAGGGGCGGGTGTCAAGTTGACACCCCAAAGTCCTCAGTTCCATCATTCCCTTGATGAGCCATCCTTTGATCTGCTTGACTTTAGCCAAGTAGGCCAGGAATATCATGCACCCATAGGAGATTTCACCACAAACTTACCTCGTCTTCAGCCAGAGTCAGTCTCCGTGAATGACTTCACAGATTCGTTCTTTCAGGATGCATCCACACAGCCGTTCTTGGAGCCACCTCTTGCAGATGTATTGAATGAAAGTCATGATCCCGCCGGAATTCCTCAGACTAGAGACCAGAGCGGTTTTATAGGCTCGTCAATAGATACCAGCCAGTCAGAAATCCAGTTTGGTAGAGCTAGCGTGCTCGGCATAAGCAACATCACACATAGCTTATGTGACTATCCTAAACAGATGCTGAGCCCAGACTTCTCTTCGCCTTTCCTTCATCCAAATCTCTACAGAGCAGATGGCGGGTATGTTGAGAGCTGGGCCGTTTCGCTGTGCTGCATATCTGCAACATCATTGTCGTTGCAGAGCAGCGTACGCTTCTTGCGAGATACGATTAATAAGGAACGCGAAAGACTAGTAAAAGGATTTGTACGTACCAAGTCTATACTCGTGGAGACAAAGCTGTACACTGACTTGTAGCCACTTGGATGACAGCCAGTTCATTGCACGGAGTTCGCTGAAACGATTCCCTTCCTCCATGCAACCTGCGTCTACCAAATCATATCTCTACTTATTCCCCATTCTACGTACAAACCAGAAAACAAGCCCGAACTATCGATGCCGGAACTTCACCATTCTTTCCTAGTTAAGGTACCTACTTCTTCTATGACGCTCGGTTACTGGGTGCTAACTCGAGAATTATAGATGGCACGCTGTCTTTTGAAAAGCGTCACCCATGACCATTTTGATACGAACAACTTGGAATGGTACCGGTGGGTTTTGTTAGAATCCCTGCGGCGAACGGTATTCTTCGCGAACCTCGTCAACGAGATGTGTTTTCATGCGAAGGCGTTGACGGACTTCTATTTCGAGGAGGTTGATGACGCCCGAATTAGCCGGCTGCCTCTTCCAGCCCCCGAATCAATGTGGTCTGCTCAAAACTCTGCTGAGTGGGCAGCTGCACGAGACGCGTCCAATTGGGTTGGTTCGCGAATTCCGACAATAGAACGGATTTCTCGTGGGGAAACGACTCTGGAAGACAGCTATCTTCCTGGCACCCGGCCTGAGATCGTCCCGACTATTGTAAGCTGCTATCATTGGAGAGACCGGACTTTCTAGCTCGCGGGAAGTTGGAGTGTTCATCAAGAGCAGCAGAAATGGACACACATGTCTTGGTAGTTCGTAATTAGTGTATCAGCGGCGGGCGCTTGGCTGGCATGTGGAGAAGGCCGCGAAGTTACAACAAGAGCACATTATTATGCCACTGTAAACCCTGAACCAGCCATGCGTAAACATGACCGGGGATATAAGAAATACGCAGGTAAACCCTTCAGCATCGAAGAATAAGAGTGTTTATCTGTACCTTGCAAGGCGAAAAAGGTGCCTGGCGCGTTGTTGGAGAGTTTCGGGGCGTTTCATGCGGCTGAAACCCACGAGGCTGACTAAGCTCCTGACGACGCTAACTAAAAAAAGATGGGGGTGACAGCGACCGCCACGAGATTTTAGTCGACGACGACGTGCTCCTCCAGACCAGCCATCACAGCATCGGAGGAGTCCTTCAACCTGGCGTTTCTCTCGTTTCATCTCCAGGCTTGTTGACGGTGGCGGGCCCTATCCCCTCGTTACGTTAGCTCCCGTGTAAGTTGATCGGCCGAATTTAGGCGCCCGGGGTTCTCGTGTGCCATCACCCGCTGTTGTATCTATCGACGGTTTGTGCCTGACGGGAATTTGCTCGCCCGCAGTGGCGAGAAGATTGACACGACCAGGCACATTTTAGCGTCAGGCAGTTCGATCAGACGACGTGTTATTCACCATGTCCTACCCAGACCCTCATAGATTCTATACCCAGAGCGGGCCGCATGGCCAGTCGTCTCAGCCTCACTCCCAGCCGTCACCGCAGATGTCCTCTCAACAGTACCCTCTACATTACCCAAACGACCCCCACGGTGCAACACAGAAACCTCAAGCGCCAATGCGACGAACGTCTAGTTACAGAGCGGGCGACGATGTGACTTTTTTTGACGACTCCGCTCACAGTGCGGGCTACTCCGACAATACCGGTCAACCTTCTCAGATCAACCCCTTGGGGTCAAGACATTCGCAGTTCTCTGTTAGCAGCTCTCAGCATTCTGCAGTCAGCCAGGTCTCGTCACACGGCTCTTCCGCCATGTCCGGTTACCAACATCAGCACCAAGCCCCTCAATCTGCCGTTCAACCAGCCTACAATCCCCAGCATTTCGTCCAACCCTCGCCTCCATCGCAAACTCAACCTACCTACAATCCACCATATACGCCCAGCTCGCCTTACGCCGGACACTCGTTTCAAACATACAACCCCGCCGCATACCAGTCCTCCACGCCTACAACTTCATATCAATCCAGCCCAAATGCTCCATGGCAGGCGGGTACTCCAATACAATCCTACGCTCCCTCGCCACAATTCCCGTACCAAGAGCCCCAGTCGGCAGTTTCAACTCGGCCTTACGATGGATATAACGGATACTCATATGATGATACTGGGCGTCCCTCAGTAGGATACTCTCCGAACACTCCACAACAGACTGTCAGCAGCTCTTTATCGGCGCAATCTATACCACACCCTACTCTCCCTCCACCGCCACCACCCCCGCCGCAGGGAATCTCGCCTGGCAGCTATGGTACGGACACGTCGAGCGAAAATCATGGGCGTAATTCATATTCCAGTCGATACGCAAACATCTCTCAAGCCACCCAATACCCATACCCCGCTAGCCCCCCTCTACATGGCGTGAGCGCTCAGACACAGTCTCCTCCGCAGTACAGCTCGTCTGGTGAAAGTTATTTCACGACCATCCCCGCGGCCACCTCTCAATCCCCGCATGAAAATTCAGCTCCTCCACCTCCAGTGCACCAATCCTCAACTTTCCCCCCGAGGCGTGCAGATACGCTTAACCGACACCCTCACTCGCGCCCACTCCCCGGTCCACCTTCGGAATCCACCGCTATCCCGTCACAATCACATGACGCGGATGGTTATGATGAGATCTTGAAAGAGATCGAGGCTGCAGTTATGGAAGGGAGACCGGCTAGCACTCGGCGTCATAGTTCTCGAACCAGCCGTGCACAGCTCTCCCAACCGCCGATCCCCGAGTCGGATGACAACTCTGATATTCAGACCCAAACCAACGGCGGCAACCGGAGGAATACGGATGAGGACTTTTGCAGCGATGATAGCGATACAGTGGCTGCTGCTGGGCTGGCGGCTCTTAAAATGGCCGAGGAGGAGGAAGCCGCAATCATTGCGCGACGTAATACTCATACATCTACTTCCAGCTCATTTGGGTATCAGCCGCCAGAGCAAACTCCTTCACACTCTGGCCCTCCCCCACCCGAGTCAAACAGTGACAGCGATTTTGTCGTCCAGGATGTCGGGTTTTACGGCGGCTACGATGCTCCCATGCATTATGGGAATGATGAAACAATACCACACGCACATGATCGTGTTGCTGCTACGTCCGGCTCCCACCGCAGCTCCAACCAATCAACCGATGACCCCGGAGTTCGTTCTGGCGAATTCGATTATCCCAATTTCGATCATGACGCTATTCACCCTTTCCCGCAGTTTACACCAACAGCTAGAGTGGATAATATTGGAACTGGCGGATTATCGGAACCATCTCCACAAGAAAGGCGGCTTAGTTTCGAGAATGGTGAAGAAACCCTACGTAACCACCAGTCTCAATCCAGCTTTACCAGTGAAGCAGCCGATGAAGATGGAGAGCTCCCGGACTTGTTCTTCCACCCAGGAATGAGTTCACGACCCCTACCACCACCACCTATTCCCTCTGGAGCTCAAAACTTGATCCCTGGCCTGATGCCTGCTGGAACATACAGGTCCAATGAACAAGGCGGCCCGGCAGGATACGAGCAATATTACCAGCTTTCTCATCCGGCTTCATCAGATGGTTTTCAACCCCACCCCAACTCCTCCGCTGTGCCTCGTTCAACATCGTTATCTGACCATACAACATCGCATCGCGCTGACCCAATAATACGTTCGAAAACAGATGCCGAAAGAACGAAAACAAAACAGTCAAGTCACGACTCTGCGATATCCACTCCCTCGGTTGCACTTGACCTTCCTGTACTTCCCGCCGGTAAACGGAAGAAGTTCAATCCGGCCAAATTGTCCACTGAACAGTTCAAAAAATGTAAAGAGCCATGGGCCTTGAGTGCTATCGTATATTGGATAAAGGACTTGGCAGAAGAAGAGGCAGATTTGAAACAATCTTCCATTGTCAATGCCATAGTGGCTTTGTTCACGCACAAAGTCCCCACGATGAATACAGCTGATGCTGAAACACTTGGGGCTAGAGTTGTTCAAAATATGTTCGACGCTGGGGCCTTGATTAAAGATGAGGAATGGGTCAAATTTGGCACAGGGTCTTTGTCCGGTGTTCTCTGGCAGATTACCGGACAAGGCTGCTATTCGTCGCGTCTTCATATTGGGGAGTTTGACGGATTTTTCCGCTGCTACGCCCACCATTGCATGCGAACTTTGAAAAAGATCAATCTTCAAACCCAAGTGATGGAACCTCAGAAAAAGGCGGAAGACTGGGCCACTTTTTATAATATCGGCAAAGAAATCTTTGATACTTATAGCCGAAAGGAAATCGACCGCCAAAACAATCTGCATGAGATTGTGACTACGGAGGATTCGTTTATCGCCCAGCTTGATGTTCTAAGGACTCTCTACCGAGACCAGCTTCGATCCATCCAACCGCCTGTCATAAACCCTAAGAAACAGGATAAATTCTTAAGAGACGTATTTGGCAAGGTAGATGAGGTCAAGAAAGTGAATGAGGAGTTTTTGCTGGCACAGCTCAAATATTGCCAGAGGGAGCAGGGGCCGTTCATTCTTGGCTTCAGCCATATATTCAGAGAGTGGATCCGAAAAGCCAAAGCGGCTTACATTGACTATGCGGCCACATTTCCCTATGCTAATTACCTCGTCCGCCGAGAAGCCGAAACCAATATACTCTTCCGCCAGTTCCTGAAGCAGGCTCGGGAGGATAAGCAATCCAACAGGCTCAGCTGGGATACCTATTTGAAAGCACCGATCACGCGGATTCAGCGATACACACTTCTTTTGTCGACAGTGTACAAAAACATGGAAAAGGACTCTGAAGAGAAGATCAACCTACACCAAGCCATTGAGGAAATCAAGCTTGTTGCTTTGGAATGTGATAGTAAGGTCGGCGAAATGGCTAAGAAAGTTGACTTGAAGGAACTCGGTGCGAAATTGCAGCTGCGACCTGAAATGAAGCGCGTTGTTGAATTGAATCTTGAACATCTGGGGCGGGAGATCATTCATCAAGGCGAGTTGCAACGACCAAGAACCAAAAGATTTAACTGGGTCGATGTCCGGGCCATTCTTTTCGACCACTACCTTGTGCTAGCCAAGATCGTCACCAGTCGTGATGCCACAAGATCCGCCAAGTCTGAATACTACGACGTCTCGAAACTGCCAATCCCAATGGATCTTCTAGTTCTAGCGAGTACCAACGATGACCCAGTGATCAAATCAACCGTAAAAGGCATAAGCTCCATCGCTCCCGTACCCGCCCGTGCAGCCGCCCCTGGCGCTTTGAACCACGTTGGGACAGGCGGTTCAGCAAACTCAAACGCCTCAGCAGGATCTGCCAAAACCATCACCACCACCGTACTCGAAAATTCCCGCGACGATAAGATTTTGTATCCCTTCAGAATCAAGCATTTGGGCGAGGATACCTATACTCTCTATGCCCCAACGGCACAGTGTAGGCAAGAGTGGTGCGAAAAGATTATAGAAGCCAAGACAAAACATGCGGCCTCTCTTTATGCCCAAAACGCGGAACCTTTCAGATTACGAGTTCTCTCAGATTCTGCATTTGCATACCCAGACCATGCGGTCGTGCCAAAATGTGCAATTATCAGAGGCACTCCTTTGGACAGAGCCATTCGCGAGGTAGAAAAGAAGTACGAGGGCAATTTATCTAGGCCTCTCCCAATATGCCGGGCTTCTGTCAATTGCGCCACTGTTTTCAGCCAACCGCAAGGACGGATGATGTGCGCTGTAGGAACCGATTACGGGGTCTTTGTCTCTGCCTATGACGACCCTCGAGGCTGGACGAAAGTAAGTGGCATTTACCTACCACCGCGGAGACTTTTTCATGTTCCTGGGTGTCAATCAGTGCAATCAGTGCTAACCTATTATTTTAGACTATCAATATGGTGCGCGTGACACAGATTTCTGTTTTTGAGGAGTTCAATCTATTCCTTTTAATAGCGGATAAATCCTTAATTGCCTATCACTTGGACCAGGTGTGCCCCGTTAACGGGGTTGCACCAAGTGATTCACAACGACGAGCGCCGCAAAAGTTATCCGGAAACCGAGAAGTAGGGTTCTTTGCCGCTGGACGGATGAAAGATAGAGCGTTGGTGTTCTACAAGAAGCGGGACGGTATTTCATCCACTTTCAAGGTATGTAGCCAATCCTATAAGGACTAAAACCACATTCTTTCGTTGACTAACGTATTCTGTCAGGTATTGGAACCCGTCTTACAAAGGGCTTCAACCTCACGTGCTCGTTTCCTTCCGCGTCGAGGACAAACGGAATTTTTCCGAGAATACGATGAGTTCTACATTCCAGCGGACAGCTACAGTATCAACATTTTCCATACTTCGCTTGCTATATCTACGTCAAGAGGGGTTGAAGTTCTCACTTTGGACAAGAAGCAGCCATGGTCTGTTCCAAATCTTCGGAGCGACCAGGCAGAAGTTCAATCACACCTCAATATCATCGCCGCCCGGATAAAAGAGATGCGCCCGCTTGGGATGTTCCGTCTCAGCGAAGCTGAATTCCTCGTGGCCTTCCAAGAATGTGCCGTATATGTGAATAAACACGGGGATGTCAGTCGCAGTGTGATTATGAAGTTTGTCGGACACGCCCAATCAGCTTGCTTATGCGGCAAATTTCTCCTCCTCTTCAACGAAGACTTTGTCGAAGTCAGAAACGCAATGAACGGCCGTTTGCGTCAAGTCATTTCGGGAAGAAATGTCACTCTCCTGGATGACGGTGGCAACGGCGGCAGCGCGGCGGATAGCTCAACCCCCACCAGTATGAATTTCAATCAAGCCGCTTCAGGTCGTAACGGTCTTGGTATTTCTTCCGGCTTTTCTACTGGTCGTACAGTGAAGATCTGTATGCAGCATCCTGAATATGAGAGAAGCCAGGTCGTTCTTGAAGTGGTAGAGAACGAGGGCCAAAAGGATTGATGCGACCGTTGTTACTTTCCTTTCGACCCTAAGAGCCAGTGAATGGTATATATGTACAGGTATAATGGGAAACTAAATGACCATTTGACGCGGTATGATTTCTATTTGGGTGATATTTTTTGTTTCTCTTGTTTTTACATTTCGTTTCTTGCCTTTGTGATTCCATCGGCTTTATGATTCTTTTTGGGTATGTCGACTTTCATCTGCAAGTGAGATGAACCCTGATGATTTATCTAATTCTTGGCCTATTTCGAGCTTGTCTATACCTTTATGCTGTTGTTCACTTCCATGCCCCCCAACAACGACTTTGATGATTGCGTTTCTTTAGTTCTTTCATATCTATTTTTGTCAGATTTCCTAGTTATACCCTAGGCTTGTTTGCGGCTACAAGCAACCCGAGGAATTTATAATGACATATGTCTTAGAAAATACCCTAAATAGTTAATCGGCATGAGTTTTTACTCCCCTGTTAATATTTGGTGTTTGTATGATCACTCCAATTTTGTACAGGTATTTTTAGCTACAATTAACAAGCTCGGCACCTATAACAATCCAATTATGCTACAGGTCTAGATTCAGTATGCCTTTATATCATTGCTGTCTATCAAGGCCTACAATGGCAATTATAACATGCAAGGCAGGGGAGGAGTATCCCTTAAGGCTAGAACAAGGCCGAAGAAAATGAGCTTCGACAGAGCTGTTAACGACATTGGATGGAAATAAATATCACCGCTTCATCTTGCACACCGGCATGGCATCATCTTAAGGCACCCAAAGTAGATAAAACAAAAGAAAATCAACAAGCAGTATTAAACACAGGCTCCCAAAGCATTGTATACAAATGAATAAGATAAGTAAATATTGCGAAATAAGCCGTTACTGTTCACACAGTCTTACGACTCAAACTCTACCTTACTAACATTAGAACTATTCGAGGCCGCCCCCGCATTCTCTCCTGAAAGCGGGATTGAAGATCGAGATGTGCGGCTCATACCACTCGTAACAGCATCGTTTGCCTCACCTTCATCCTTCTCCTTGAGACTGGCCACTTCAGCGCCCTCGAGGAGATCATGGTCGGCATCAAGAACTGATGATCGACCGGTTTTCGACTGTTCGCCTTTCCGTTCGTCGAACCCGCCATCGTCATCTTCATCGTCGTCTTCTTCATCGGCTCGGTTTCCAGTGGCATTGCGTTCGAGCTCTCGCTGTGCTTCATCCATCTTTTTCCGAACCTCGGCGGCCATGCGCATACCGTCAGAAACGATGTTATCAAGGACACCTCGGAGACCCTTGTGGCCTGGTGGGACGATTCCACCGGATGCTCCGGCTACCGTTGCACCTAGTGGAGCGGCTTGTCCGGATATACCAGGGACACGGTTGGATCCGAGATTGGCGAATGTGGTGAGGTTGGAAGAGAGGGACGTGGAGCGTGTAATAGCGGCTTGGTCAGGGCGGTCAGAGAGATGGAATGACTGTGGGAAGAAGGTTTCAAAGAATTGTTCGAGCAATTCATCTGCCAGAATAACCATGCGGAATGTGGGTAAAGTTATATGTAATGGATGAGCAGGGTCAAGGGCCGCGTTTGCTGATTCGGATACTTGTTTAGCTGGGGTTTCTTCTGGCTTGGATTTCGATGAGCTCGACGATGAGGCTTGGGCATTTTCATTCAAGGTAGAAGGATCCTTCTCAGGATCTTCGTTAAGCTCTAAGAGATCTTCTTCATCCTCTTCCTCATCCTCATCATCTCCAATGGTAAATGCGGCAAGTTTAGACTCTTCTTCTGTAGGCTTGTCCTGGTTTTGGGGATGGCTTGGATCTGCATATTCGAAGCATCGTTTGATAAAATCGCTGACACTGCCTAGGAACTTTTCATCCGCGTTTGGTTTTGTTTGGCTTCTCGCTTCTCTTTCTGAAGGTGGCATGGATGATTGGTCGCGGTCCTCGGTATGGTTAACGGTTACAGTTCCTTCGAAACCCCGTCTAGAAAGAAAGAGGAGTGCCTCAGACATGCGTAATATACCTTCTCGATCGACTTCACCTGTCCCATTATCATCATAAAGATCGAAGAAGTAATTAATCGTATTCATGATGTCTCGGGTCCCTTTTATATGAGCCAACCCGTTGACAATATTTTGCAAATTCAAGCCGTCGTTATTCCCTGTGTCCCATTTGCGAAACAGGCGTCTCATAAAGTCATGGTCTGCGGGCTCCGGGCCACTTTCCCACGACTTACTTCGCCCTCTCATGCTCGAGCTGCTGTACGAGCCTTTCTCTCTCTCAGAGCTCGATTGCTTTCGCGAGTTACTCGGGGAATCTGTCACAGCCCATTTAGCGGTAGCCGCAAGGAACTGTCGGAAGCCATCATAATCCATAAGGGATGGGCTAGGTCCGAGACCAACTCGGCCAACTTGGGATTCTGAGCTTGGAATTAAGGCTGAATAACGCGTAGCGGCCTTTGCGCTTTCCCTATTGCGGCGACGCTTCTCTTCTTCAATCAACTTAAGTTTTTGCTGGCGGTCATATAATACTTCGTAGAAACGGTCGTAGATTGCACCCAAGTCATCGACGTTCAACTTCTTACTGTCTGGGCCTAGATTGCGGATGGAAGTCCTCTTGGCAAAGCTCTCAATGCTATCAAGGACTGCACCTTTGTGCCTGTCTCTTTCTTCAGTTATTGTACCGTGTGTGATACCGGAAAATTCTTTAAAGGCAACGACCATAAGCTCCTGAAAGCGCGTGATTGCTCGTAGCTTTGGGTTTTCAGACCGGGGGTGGGCAGACTCGTCTAACCGCGAAAAGTATGATTTCAAAATGGATATAAACGTGCCGTCATCCGTTACATCCAACAGTTCCTCGCCGTTTATGCGAAGTATAGCAAGACCTACCTGGAACAAAACTTTGGGTCCTTCCAGGAAGAAGACGTCTAGAACACGAAAAGCAAATACAAGGGGCATCGAGTTGATATACAAGGAAAGGAACCAGGGGAGGGAGACAACGGAGAGTTGGACATCCGATTTAACAAGATGGTCCCAGAGAACGGGCATAGTTTTCTCAACAAGGGACTCGAAGACCTTCTGATCTAAAAGAGTGCCGTACATAGTAGTTGAATAGTAACCAGGCAGCAGGCGATCACATAATACCGATAATAGGAAAAAAGCTTGGTCTTCAGACGTGTAACTGTTTATACCAATCAGTAAAGAGTTTCTCGGGAGGCACCAGGCAACTTACATTAGTAAAGCAGCAACGACGATATTCATCGCTTGACAATAACCAATCTCTTCATTTATCCAGCTGTAAGCTGTTAAAACCCGTCGGAGCCGGCCAATTCCTTCCTCGCTCTGAAATCCTGGGTATTCGGGTAGACTGCGGTTCAGATCCTTTTCAATCTCGTCGATCGCAAGGGATTCACGACCGGAGAATTTCGACAAGGTGTCTTTGTATAAATTCGGGTTCCTCAACCGAACATAAAAGGAACCAGATGTAAGCTCCCATATTTCGCCTCGGAGTCGGTTGGGCAGTCCAACCCTAATCAGTTTGTGGAAAGTGGGTTGTCGAATGATGGTAGCATTGCGTCCATTCTCTAGTGTGAAAGAATCAGTAATTAGCACTGAGGGGTACACCTATACTGGGCTCAAAATGGTGATCATACCTCTCATATACTCTCCCCACAGTCTCATTTTACTCCGGTCTCTCAGCTTCTTAGCGTCACCTGGATATCTAAATATCATGCCAAGTCCTGTATCAGGCGGTTCTCGAGGTGGACCATCAGCTTCTGCACCTTCCTTTGCCTTTGTTATTCGGCCTCCGGTAAGTATGTATTCCGAATGGCAACCCGCAACCACTGCCCGTAGTCCCTCCAAGTCCTTCATCCCTTCTCTCAGGCCCTTTTTAAGCCCATCGCAAAACCGCTCACAAGCGTGCCTTGTACCGACCAAATGCAATGTGAATTTCTGAGGAGTAGTCTGTGTATCTTTAGACGTAGCCTTGCCCAAGCCTCCGTTCCATGTTGTTATTGAAAGGGAGAATATATGACCAAAGGTATTCAGCCTTTCGACCCGGCGGATCGCGCATAATGGGAGCGTAAATCCATTCCCGGAAGGTCCGGTCCCATGTGTCTGGCCAGTGAAGGCTGAGGAAGTAGCAAAGCTGGCCGAGCTTGCAAAGCTAGTGGGTTGTGTAGAGAAGCATAGAAAACGCTCACTCAAGTGTAACTTTCCTGCATATTGGTTGCCCACACGTGCATCCCGAGCACGCTCGCCGTGGGTTGGATTGGGAGAGGGAGATGTGTACGGTATAGGTAAAGCGAGCTCAGCGGTGATTTCTTGCAGAGGGTTCTGTGAGTCTGGTAGTCTGAATTGTTGACGGAAAAGGGACGCTTTTGAGGGAGTATCTGACGAGGGCGAGGACGGGAAGACAAAGTTGGCCGGGTCAACCAGAGACTGGGCTTTCTGGACGAGCGATGAGAGGTTAAACATAACTGCAAAGAAGCACTCTAAGCATGCGTCCTCAACAGACTTCGGACGTCAGTGACACCCTTGGGGCAGGGTGAAATCTACTGGAGGAGACGGTTGCCTGTGAGGGGGAAGATGTTGGAGAAATGTCAATAGTAGGGCACTTCCTCGGCCATTCGGTACACCCAACTACCAAGCCAAAAGAATCTAATTTAGACCATCTCAAGAGCCATGTACTGGGTAGTCCTCGCAAATGAAGCTGTTATGTATGGCAAAGTATCGCTTTGCATAGTCATGCAATGGGATCTGATTGGTGGCGCCGTGCTGTAAGGCAAGGTTGGGGGAAGCTCGTCGGCCAAACGTTAATGCCCTCCGCTATGCGCCCTGTCCGCCCCCTGGAGCCGCCCTGAAGCTTCGTACGAGAAGGCGTTGGGAACATACGAGAGGAAAGGGGCTCAGCTACCGTTGGAATCCTAAAGTAATGAAATTTAACTAACTCCTAATGAAAATAACTAACTACCAAAAGCTAACAAAAGGAAAAGAGCGACGGAGCAGTACCCCGAGAAACGGGCCGTAGCTATCTACTGAGATATCAAACCGCAATCAATTTCATATGAGAGGAGGGTCGTAATTGCCTGGCTTTCCAAGCGAGTTTCATGTAATTTATTCTTTCTCAGCTGGGAGGCTGATTTCGCCACGGGCCTCATCGTCATACCGTGGTGGAGCTTCAGCATCCTCGGGTTCCATCAGGACTTCTTTCTCGAATGCATCACCTTGTTCTTGGTCGACTGGGCGGTCACTACGACGACGGCGACCATAAGCCCATAAGGCTGCCAGGCAATGGCCAATCAATATTCCAAAGGTGCAGGCAGTAAGACCGGCGGTAAGACCCAGGATGACTGGAACAACCACCATACGGACCGCGCGGGCTACTAAACGCCCAAATTCTTTTTGTCGACGGCCATCATAAGTAGGACCGTCATGAGAAATTTCTCCGTATGACTTCCCTGAGCATCCCTTATATGTCAACTTGTTGGCAAGCATGGAGGCACGAGTCTTTGCCGCGGCGATGAGGCAGCGAATCCTGGCAATGAGAATCTGTTTCAAGCAAGTTGGGTTGCGACGGCATTGGCGCCACGATCGCTGAGGTGGAGCTGATATTTGAACCTTGGGTTTCACAATGTAGAGATCGCCATTTGGTGTGCTAATCACGGGGATGTGAATAGTACCAACTGGGACAGGGAAGGCCTCAACCTGAATAGCGGTGAAGTGAATTGAGAGTAATTGAGTGCCGTCTTCAGATTCTTCGGCTGCTAAAAGATCCAAGATATAGCCAGTAGAGACCGGTGAACTCTCCACTCCATCTGTCACCCGTCGAAGGGTAGTATGCAGCTGGGCTGAGTCCACGGGTCGAGGGAAAACTTCCTTGTCATTTACGTATAAAGCGCCGGCCTCGGTCGTAAAATTAAGAAGCTATCGTAGAACAAAATTAGCCATGTACATTCCAAGTCCCGGCACACGCTGGTTAGAGAGCATACCATCCAGCTATCCACCCCATCCGCAAAGACTTGCATATCATCTACAGCGATGGGAAATGGACATTCTGCACACTTCACTCCAAGAGATAGCCGGTTTGCATCCTCAGCACCGGCTGACTGAAGGTCGTGTGGGAAATCCGGAACAACAAGGAAGGCGGTAGAACGAAACGCCAGTAGGGCGGCTGAGAAAGCCGTGAGAAGCTTCATGACTCAAAGTAAAGGTTTTACCATCAAAAAATGAAAAAAGAGAGTAGATATATGGATAAATGAGGCAAGATAGATAATGAAAAGACAAATGAAAAGAAGTTCGTCGAGAGTTGGTCGTCTCCAGGAGAGCAAGAAGCAAAAGGCTGAGGATGAGGGCGGCGTCGCGGAAGGCGGCGGCTTTGATAAGCCAGCTCACGTGTCGCAAATGGGATGACGTAAGGCGTGTTTTGGCTGTCACGTGGGATCAACATATACTCGGCCCCAAGATATTGGCGATACATCAGGGGCAGATAATACTGAATCATACGAGTGAGCAAAATTGTGACTGAACCGAGTATCGGAATAAGGCTCAGGTTCGGATTACAAACCATATGCGATTGTTGTATGTGCTCGTTGGAGCGAAAAACAGGGCCTGGGATTGTTTTTCCTTCTGCCAGTTCATCATCCAGGCACCACTCGGTCAACTTGCAACCAAACAGCAAGTCGGTATCTCATTGCCTGATACCACCAAGGAGAAAGGAAAGGCCCATATCGGGAATTGAACTCCATGCGTGAAGCATCGTTGGCCGCAGCCCAAATTGCTTGCTCTTCAAAGTAAGCAGTGAGTAATATGGTAGTGGATGCCAACATCAACAGTATAAAAAACCATCCACTCCAAGCGCCTGCTGGTTCAACGATAGTCACCCGGTCGGTTAACACCGAGGCATTTTTCATCTCCCTGGGCTCGCTTTTCTCCGTCTGAGTTGACGCTTGAGCAACATCTATTCTGGCGCTTTGGGGATCTGCCGTTGTAGCGGAGATGTCCACTTCAGTGGACTGCATCGAGGTGTGTCCAACTTTTACCTTAGGCGTTTGGGTTCCCACTGAAACCATGCTTTCACCATATAGAAAGCCTCTGCAGACGCGGGTGGATGAACCGTGGGATGACGAGGCCGAAAATCTACGGCCCATCCCATCCTGTCCCCTGTGGAGGCCCAAGATATCACTCCCGTCACCGAGGGAGGGAAGCCCTGTACTTTCCTCCAATCCTGCTAGCTCGGAGGATAGCCTTGTGTAGGCTCGTTTGCTATCCACCTGGTGCTCACTGCGCAAGACATCCAATTCCGCCTCCATATTCTGAAGGCTTTGATTTGCAAGGATGAGATCATCATTCACCTTACCCAGCTGAAACTTAAGCTGCTCATTTTCCCTTTGTAAAGGGTGGTTCTCAATCTCCTCTACTAACATTTGGTTTTCGAACTCCCTCTCCTCCAGTCTCGCTTGTAGGCGGCTTATTGTCCCAGCATTTTCATTTAGTTCCTTATGAAGGCCTCTCGACCTTTCAATTTCATCCGCCAGTTTTCTGTCGAGCTCTGAGCCTTTCCGGCGGGATGCTCCAAGTAAGTTAGATTTATCAGCCAGGTCATCAACCAGGCGGCCATTTTCTTGTTCTGCCGAATCGATATGCGATTCCTGCCTTTCAATATCCCTTCGAAGAACAGTTATCGTCTGAGTAAGGCTTTCAACCTCAGCCTGGCGACCTTCGCTCCTAGCTTCCTCCGCAGCAAGCTTTTCTGCCTGCTGCTGCAATTCCTCGTTCAGGGTATCTAGAAGCTGCTGAAGTTTCTGTCGCTTGCCTTGCTCGATGGCTAGCTCTGTTGCCAACTGCAATTCCCCGCCCTCCTCAGCCGTGGAGGCGCTTACAGACCTCCCGGTAGTCTATCTTTGCTATTAATCTCCAAATATGCAGCGCGTGTTCATTTATTGAAGCCTCACCTTGTTCCCAACACATTCTAAGCCACTGCCATATTTAGGCATGCTATTTCTCTTGCCTATGTTTCGGTTCTTTGGCCACTCCATTCTCGGCGTGGCCGACGTATCACTCTCGCGAGCAGAGGGGAATTGTTGGAGGTACGGGGGGATTGGTAGAGGTGCTTTATTGCTCATGATAGTGACAGAATAAAGGATGGCAAGGAAATATCATACAGAGATTCCAATGCTTGAGTAATAATTTGATGCTGTCTAGAAGCTCAAATAAGTGCGGTACCTGCCGGTTGAGCTTTTCTTTCTTTGATGATATCAACTGTGTAAGGTCTTCAGATGACAACGAGACGAGCAGAAAGAAGTTAGGTGAGAGGAGAGGAGAGAAGAAAAACAATGCAAAAACCAGTGTGTGTAAATAACACAGCGGGAAAAGCCACTATTAATGTTATTCAACAAGCTATTGTCGACAGTGAGGCCAGGTTAAAGACGAATATTGTTGTGGTCCCTGCTGCCTCCAAAGTCTCATCTGCTATATGCCTCAATAACATCAAAAGATGGGAGAATCTATGACCTCCCTATACTCATCTCACATACAGAATCATGCTTGTATACTCCTGCACTTTAGGCGAACCAGTATCTACCTGTAATCTTGATATATTCCCTAGATATTGAGGATCTATTCCATTCCAGTCCTTTTTCTATATTTTCTACTTATATATGCGACCTTCAAGCCCACTGACGATGTCTTGGAGCCTCAGACCTACCTCTTTGGGTTGTTGATAGCTGCCACATGGCTGCTTTGTCGCTGAGCAGAGCCTGGAATGATAGTCTATTGTCTCACTAAATGAATGAGAGGCCAGCCACGCGCTTAAGGCAACAATACTGCATTGTTAGTGATTGTAGAGAT
This sequence comes from Arthroderma sp. MBC 290, assembly GCA_030411455.1. NCBI lineage: Eukaryota > Fungi > Ascomycota > Eurotiomycetes > Onygenales > Arthrodermataceae > Arthroderma > Arthroderma sp. MBC 290. Next base: position 196,545 of record JAPERC010000001.1, read on the forward strand.
GATTCTATAAAGAATAGTAAGCGTTGCTCTAACTCCCCCAAACTCCCATAGCTTATTAAAGAATCCATCAAAATATAACTATTGCAAAATTTAACTAACCTAAAAATCTAATATGGAAACAGGAATATCGAGAGGTGGACATGAAGAGACTTGCATAATTTCCTAGACCATATGCTTGATAACCGAAAATATAAAAAAAAGAAAAAAAACACCATAAACATGACACTTCACATCACATCTAGAGTTTCGATTTCTTCATCCCCGCCACGCCAGAGACGCTCTCACCCGACAAGAGGAAATCTGGATATTTGAAGCCGGAGCCGCCTCCAGTTCCGGCCTGCGTACGCCAGGATCCTCCATCAACTAAGAGATACCAGATAAGCAAAACTGTTTGGGCACGCTTTCAAAGGTGGTGAGAGACAATGGTATACGTACCGACTACAGTCGAGCCGTTGACAAAGTTGCCAGAGTCGGAGAAGAGATATATGGTAGCATCAGCAATTTCTTTCACGGAGCCATATCTCCCCAAAGGAACAGTTGGCGCTTTGTTATCCTGGCGGTTCACTTTAGATAGCCGCCTCATACCCTAGATCGAAGCGGTTGCCCCCAGTTAGCCAGAGACCGAGGTGTATGATGAGGTAGAATAATGACAAGAGCTGTAAGGAGTAAGGGGTAATAGCGGTGACACTTCTGCCCCTTAATACTCTGCATGCCTTGTACTACATGCCCGGTTCATATGGATATCAAAAATCTCCGTGCATCGATAAGAAGAGAAAGCAGAAAAAAAATAATAAAAACACAAAGGAATGGGCGGGAAAAAGCAAGGACTCCTGCATTACTTACTTCCGTATCGCCAATTGGCCCAGGAGATACAACATTAGATGTCACTCCCAATGGCCCAAACTCGATAGCAACACTGTTGGACAACGAGTCTACTCCCGCCTTTGCGACGGAGACATGGGTTTGCAATGGCAAAGCTGTATAATGAATGGTTGCACTGACGAAAATGATCCTTCCGCCGGTACCTATTGGAGAAGCTAGAAAAGGCAACCGATGGAGAGTAGAGTCAGCCTCCTGCAGCCTATTCTTCCACAGATCTATTCTCAAATCGCCAGAAGCGGTGAGGACTCACGTGTGATTCCGTCAGACTTGTGCTTCGCAGCAGATTTAACTAGATGTGGAACTGTGGCCTTTAGGGTATGATAAGAGCCCAGCACGTCAATATCCATGACGGACTTGAAGGCATTGACAGAAAGCTGATTGATTGAGGCGATGAAGTTTCCTGCAGCGCCAGCACTGAAGATAGCAAGTGTCAGGACTGGGTGCGCAAAGAGAAGAGAGAAAGATAAAGATTCAATGCATACATGACAAAATCAATCCCACCAAGCTCTTCGACGCATCGGTCGACAGCACTTTTGACGCTGTCAAACTTGCGGACGTCAACTCCGCCTAGACCAAGCACTTTTGCACCTGCACGAGCAGTGGCAATGTCTTTGGCCATTGACTCCGTCTTCTCGACATTACGACCAATTATACAGGCGTTGGCTCCGAGATGGACCAATGCACGAACTTGAGCACTGCATATCGTCCCTGCACCGCCAGTGCAAAAGACTACCTTGTTATCTACACGAGAGGAATCGGGCTCCTGTCAGTTGAAAAATAATGTCGGAGTTGCTAGACGGAACGAGATGCAACAAGCAAATAAGCAATAGGCTGATACATACCAAAGATGCCGTCCTTCCATACGTCACTGACATACGCTGATTTTGGCAACGGCATTGTGCGTCAAATCGATTGAGTTGGAGGCAAAAACGACGAGATGCAAGACAAGAACTGAGACTGGGAGACAGAAAGGAGATTCTACCGGTTGCTTGCTATCTTATTGTCTGATTTCAATCAAACCGAGTCTTCAATCCGTTTACTAATCTAGAAAAAAAACGCTCCAAACATTCAGGCCTCGGGAATTTAGGCTGGGCTCTCTTGGGGCAAACGAGCCTCGGGAGACGAGACGCAGCTGCAGAAAGCTCTCCACCTATAAGTGGACACCTGCCGATGCTGCCTTTTAATGATGGGGCGCAGGACAAAGAAATGCTGTTGTTCTACACCAGCTGGACAGAGTATCGTCTTCCCTGTGCTTTGCCTTTTGTGTCTGATGCAGTGCTATCCAGCTGGTTTGTTCGCCTGTTGGTTCTTCCCCTCCTCCGAACCTCGGAGTCTTGGGAAGGGCGCAAATAGCATTCAAACGCGGTGGCGAACAGGCATCTACAGCACGCTATCATTTTGACTACAGCCATATCATGGTCCCCCGAAGTAGTAGAGGTCATGCTTGAGGCACTCCAGATGACCGAAATGCTTGAGATTCGATTCGAGTGGGAAGTTGGTGTTTTCTGCTGTATGACGATGACGTGAATATGCAAGATCCGATTGGCCCAGGCCGCTTCTTTGCCTTTTTTATTTTTGCTTTTTTGGCTAGCAAGCAAATTACATCCAGCATCTCGACTTCAAGAAAAACAACCAACAGCACGATAGTTGCAACCTTCAACAAAGCTTTTGCAAGGAAAACAGCACCTGTTCATTATCCAGGGTGGCAAACCGTAAGATCTGGATGAAACGGTCCTAGATCTGTGTCACCTTGCCGCTGCGCGACATCGTCCTCCTGCCAAATCGTCCACCTTGCCTGGCTCCTGTAAAGAGCAGCTCTCACTACAACCATGGCGTGCCCTATCACCGTTGCCAAGTTTGTTGGCACAATCTCCCTCGGCCTTCTAACGGTAAGTTGAAAGAAAGGAAAAAGCACCTGGACATAATCCCCTTGCCAGCAGAGGCTAACACCCACTTTCAACCTGTAGGGCATATCCTATTCCATCTCTTCCATCACTCTACCAGCTCTTCAAGCTCTTCCATCGGCCACCTCCGCCGCCATTACCCTCCGTGACATCCAGTGCAAAACCCGAAAGAGCGTTCTCACCCTCTCCAACCTAACCGCCATATCCCTCATAACAGCCTTCACCCTTTCATCCCCTCGCCGCAAACACCCCTATCTACTCTGGACCAGCCTTATCTCCCTCGTAGGCGGCGGTTTCCTTGAGTGGTGGACAGGTCATACATCTTTCATCCAAGGAGGCGCTCCTTCCTGCTCCTCTTGTCTTGCTTCGCTATGCTGCCGTTCCGAGTCTACCGCACAGTCAACCTGCTACAGCATCGCCTCCTTTGTAAAAAATCACATCGGTCTTGGACAGTCCGCCAATACCAACTCGAATGAACTATCAAATCGCGGGCGAAGGTCCGATGAAGAGGAATCCAATAGCAATTCAAGCGAGATTGAAATTGTCGAGCAGTCAGATGCCGTGTCCGCCAGCGCCAGCACCGTGATAGGGGGCGTGGCGACCCCTGCTGAATCCAGAGAGGATTCGGATATCAATGGTGAAGCTATCAATGTAAATTTGGAGCGAGAGCGGAAATTGCAGAAGATGCGAACTTGGATCTTGGGTGCTGGCTTCTCGATGGGCGTTGTTGGAATTTGGGGGGATGGTTCGAAATAGGATCTTCGCCCATTACTTGTCTATTTGATTTGTACGCTGCAGCTGCGGTTTGAAAATCTACACTTCGCGTTTCACTGTTCAGATACGTGCGTTTCGCCATTTGTACGTGTTGTATTTGCGACTGGATCTGAATTATTACAATCAATCGTGGATTGAACAGGTTGGGTATGAAGAAAAGAGCATGCGCATCTTACTTCCCCTTATGATCTCCCCTCCGACTAATCACTAGTGCTGGCTACTTTATACTATATAGCTGGATATCTTAATGTATCAAAATTTGTTTACCATCACTCCAAATCGTCTACCAAAGCTGACACTCCATCAATTACTATGACGTCATAGTATAGTGTCGACGGGGAAAGGGGGTATAAAAAGTGGTTTCAGTAGTGACAACGGTATGTCTATTTAGCTGAATACAAAACGCCTAGAAACTGATAACTACGAAAAATAAGAGGCAGGTATCAACAATGACACCTATTCCAGGCTTTACAACCTCGCAAGCGCCCCCTTGTTTATTTCAGCCTGCGCCTCTTCCCTCAATAATCTCTTTAATATCTTCCCACTGGCATTCTTCGGGATGGCTTCCGCAAACTTAACCCCTCCAGTCAAATACTTGTACTTGGCCAATTTCTCACCTGCAAATTTCTGAACTTCCTCAGTAGTCAGCGCTTGTCCTTCAGGGCCCGGTTGCTTAACAACAATAGCACGAGGATATTCTGACTCCTCGCCCGGAAACTTGATACCGAATACAGCTGCGTCTTTGATCAGAGGGTGTGAGAGCAAAACCGCCTCGATTTCCGGAGGTGCGACCTGAAAACCTCGGACTTTGATCAACTCCTTCTTGCGATCAATTATGTACCATTTTTTAGTCTCCCGGTCGCAATAGCCGATATCTCCGGTCTTGAAGAAGCCATCTTTGTCAAATGATTCGGTGTTGGCTTTGGGGTTTTCGAAATATCCGGGAATCACGGTTGGGCCACGGACACAGATTTCCCCGCGCACGTCATAGTCAGAGATGTTGTTTCCGTTGTCGTCGACGAGCCTATAGGTGCACACATTCTGAGCATAAGTCTAGGACATATCATTCCGTGAAAATAGGTAGGTAACTTACTTCATTTCAAGGTTGGGGATTGGGCGTCCCACTGATCCCGTACTATCGCCCTCTGGCCAATAAAATAGAGTGGCAATACAGCTTGTCTCGGTCATCCCCCACACTTGAGTATATATCGAGTTGGGTGCCATCATGGATTTCAACTGTGACTGTACACCCTTGTCGATTGGTGCTGCACCCACCGACCCCCTTCGAACGGATCTCAGTAGGTCTTGGTCTGCGATTGCAGATTTGACCATTGCCACAGCCATAGGGGGCACGGTACCAAGATTTGTAATCTGGTATTTCTTGATCGCTCTCATGAATGACTCGAGCTCAAAGCGCCGGGTTATGTAGACTGGGTGACCAGACTTTAGAGCGCTCACATGCGTGGCTGGTACCGCTGATGCGTGGAAGCATGGAACTGCTACAATCGTCGACGCCTGTGTAATAGCATTAGAGCCATTAAGCATTTTCATAATTATATAGCAGGCAACTCACCTCGTATGGGGGTGTGACTTGGTCAAACACAGCCACATGTTGAGCCATGAAATTGCGATGAGTTAACACAGCAGCTTTTGGGAGGCCAGTTGTGCCGCTACTAAACAGTCGTGCGGCTGTAGTCGTAGAGCTGGCCTCGTAGGAGTCGAACCGAACCCAATCCTCTTCTCCATGGGTCATCAGCTCTTCCCACGAGCGATGTCCGCTTGGGACCGACCTTCCATTGGTATTGAAAACCCATAACCGGGACCGAGATATGTCATTATCTTTGGCTGCAGCAATGAGATTGTTTAAGATCTCAGGTTCAGACACCAAGAATTTAACCCTGGCTGTTTTAAGATGGTGTGAAAGTTCGAGGTGGGTGTAACTGGGGTTGGTGCCCGTGAAAACTCCTCCAGCCCCTACTGTAGCAAGGAAGAGCATGGAATAGTAAATCTAGCACTGCTGGTTAATAACCACATCACTGGGAATGCAGAATCTCTGTCTCTAAGACCCCGTAGCTGGAGTCTTACATCATTGAAGGAATGCACGTTGAGACAGTCGCCTTTCTGGAATCCAGATGCCCTAAGCCCGGCTATGAGTCGGCGAACAATCTTCCTGGCCTGATTGCATGATATGCTCTTCGAGGGATCCGACGCATCGATGTAGACCTTGAAGATAACCCATTCAGTATTAACACAGTAGTTTTGGGTATTGAACAAAGATATTTACCGGCTTGTCTTGATCATAAGTCGGATTATCGAATATCCATGATAGTATGTCTTTTGTCGGGTAGTCGATATAGACACTCGGCCTGAAGAAATCCATCTCGCTTCGTAGATAGATGATATAATTATGTTCAAATAAAGGACCAATCTCAATATATCACAGCTTTTTAAGAGACTTCACTTTTTGAGATAAAGAGGTAGATATAGCAGAGTCCCAATAATAATAATGTAATCCATTATCGTGTTCAACATGCCGAAAGCTCAGCAACGAACCCCGCAAGTTTAAACCAGCGCCTACCGGCTAATCTAAGTCTCTACAGCCAGAAGAAGCGGGGAAATTGAAATTAGGCGACACAAGGCGAGAGGATCCGCGAATCTCGCCATCTGAAAGCAGCCTGAGAAGTTCGTCAAGCAAGACGCGCCTTGGCTTTTGGTGCTGGTTTGGCCGAAAGACCTCGTTCCGGCGCTGCGGGGAAAGTGGAGAGCCACCAGAAGCTTCATCCAACGTTTTGACTTCATCTTCTTTCTTCCTCGTATCTCGCTATCTCTCTCGACTTCAACTTCGACTTCGCCTTTCTTCTGCAGACGAGGGATGTTGAGAAGATCCGAAAGAAGTGAGACTCTGGCTAGCCTTCGAATTGCGGCGTTGCATTGGCGGCTTTGAAGCTTAATCGAAGCCCGAACTTCTCCCTTTGATCTTCTTTGTGACAAAACCACCAGATGAAAAAGATTTGCAGAAGGTCTCAAAACTGATGGCAATCGCGACGGCCGATCCATCAATCTCTTCGCACGGTTATCCACTCATCTTCCCGACCAGCAATCGGTCCTGAAATTAAACACGGTGACAATTAACTTACGATCCACGACAACGACGGGAAGGGATGCGGACAAAGAAGACAACTCAGGAACAAATAATTCAGCTCCACCTAGCCCGGGGTTGTCAGCATCTATTACAAGGACTACTGCTGTTCAGATAAAGAACAGCTCCATTTCTCAACACAAGAGGATAATATCTATTTGCAAACTGGTTGGACTGAAAATTCTGCTCATCCATCGGAACGATCGATTTGTTTCGACAGTCCTCAAATTCTTGGCTCTTGTCGAAGTTTAATACCATCTATATGTGAGGACCCGGACGCATTTGGTCAAATAGACCCAGCCCTGGTACCTGAAACAAAAGGAAAATGGATAAAAAGGGAAGACGCAGAATAAAGAACGAACAGGAAAGGGAAAATCGGCACATGATTATGGTGAGGATAATCTATTGGACCCGCAATGGCACACTAAAACTTCACGAACGCAATAGATCGGTGCTTTCTAGATTACTGGTCAGATTTGGGAATTTTGCCCAGCAGAGTACAAACAGGCGTAAGGCTTGCCAAGTCTCTAGACCTTCTCAGTGGTGAAGCTCTTCGCCATACCGCTTGATAACCATAAAGGTAATCTTCATCCCAAGGTCACTCCTCGGAAAAACTTGCAGCAAGCGGCCAGGGGTTGATATCAACTTCCATTGCTCCGCCCTATCAATGTTAACTTACTGTTTGACGTTTTAAACTCGTGTTACCTTAGGTTATCTATCTTCTTGCCCTTCTTATCCATGTGGGAATCTGGCCAGGGTCCTCCGAGACCATCTAATCTTTGTCTGGAACATCGTACAAACTGTGGATCTGGTCAAGTTCGCTGGTGATAGTCTGCCACCTTCACTTCTTTGTACCGCATACTTCAACTCACCGACGATTTCTCTCATCAAGGAAGTACCACAATGTGGGCCTTCGTACGTGGGGCATTCTTGCGAGTACTTTCACAAACAATCCGTCTACTTACATACATTATCGTAGCTGCGCCGAAGTCCACCCTATGACCAGTACATACCGGATCCAGGCCCAGCTATTTTTAGCCGTTTTGTTCTATACCATTCGATCTCCTGGCTTGATCGGGGGGAAGAGCGGCGTATTTCCAACCTTCATAGTGCCACAAAGCTTCTACATGAGCTCCAGAAGGTACAGCCCTATCCGTATCACCTGGGGTTGGGCTGCTGTAGTCTCATCTCTATGTTAGGCGGCCAGGGGCTGGTGTGTTTGCTTCCGCGCTGTCGGGTCCACATATATATATCTTAACATATACTATAAACGGGATGCGCAACAAGGTTGATGAAGCTCGGCAGATAGCTTTCCGGTATCAGTGTGCGCTTCCGTTACATGGTGGCCATGCACGATCGCCGTTTTATGCCAGGGACGAACCAGGTTGGATGAGCCATCTGCAAGCTTCCGTGCACGCTTCCCTACCCGAAACCGAGCTACGCAAGTACGATAAACTCGATTGATCGACGATCAGTCGGTCCGCAAATGCGAATGATGTGCGAAGTAGATGCCGTGTTGTTGTTTGTGTGGGCTGGAAGGACTATAAAAGGGTATACATGCCCCTTCCTCATTCTTTGCGCAGTTACTTCAAAGTCATTCTTCTCCCCTATAGATCCTCCCAGGACAGTTAATATAACATACCCTTCTGCATCTTGTCTTAATACTGCTTCAATTGCAATAGGCATTATCATACAAAATCTTGCTTGGTTCACTTTCAACTTGTTGATCTATACCGCCCTCATTCGGACCTCCCTAATCCCCAACCGGCCCCTTAATTTTACCATTAAACACCATCTCCGAGGACCATTTAATCGCCAGGAGACTTTTATCCCACTTCACATACTGCACCCTGTGGTTGTTGATATCAAATCCGGCTATCATATCGAAAACGACGCTCTAGCGGCCCCCCTTAAAATGTCGCCTGCACGGATATACGAGACAGAAACTTATACATCTCACGATGCTGCCGCTATGGAGCAAGTGGCTGACAACATCGAAGCCGTAAATGTCATCAAGGCTTCTTTAAAATCAGCTGACAATAACCCAACGCAGGACGTGGCTGAAAAGGACAAGGTTACTTTCCGGCAGTATGACGAAGCCTGTGAGAGGGTGAAAAACTTCTATCGAGAACAACACGAAAAACAAACAGTGGCTTATAACATCGAGGCACGGCGTAAATTCCACTCCAAAACCCGGGCTGAAATGACTGTGTGGGATGCAATGGAAATGCTTAATACCTTGGTCGACGAATCGGATCCAGATACGTCCTTATCACAAATCCACCATCTACTTCAATCCGCCGAAGCCATAAGGCGGGACAACAAACCCCGCTGGATGCAACTGGTAGGCTTGATTCACGATCTTGGAAAACTCCTCTGCTTCTTTGGCGCAGAAGGCCAGTGGGATGTTGTTGGTGACACGTTCCCAGTTGGTTGTGCGTACGATGAGCGGATCATATATCCGGACACCTTTGAGAGAAATCCAGACTTCCACCATAAGGTCTACAGTACGAAATTCGGCATCTACTCTCCAAACTGTGGACTTGACAATGTTATGCTCTCATGGGGCCACGACGAGTACCTATACAACGTTGTCAAGACGCAATCAACCTTACCGAAGGAAGGTCTTGCCATGATCAGATACCACTCCTTTTATCCATGGCATTCGGAGGGCGCATATCAGCACCTCATGAACGAGGAAGACCACAAGATGCTGGAGGCTGTCAAGGAGTTCAATCCTTATGATCTGTACAGCAAAAGTGACGAGGTGCCAAATATCCAAGATCTCAAGGTGAGATTCCCTTTTCCACTTACCAACTTGGAGATACAACTAACGAATCGTGTCTAGCCTTATTACGTCGAGCTAATCGACGAGTTTTTCCCACAAAAGATCGTCAAGTGGTAAATCATCTAAGTCTAGACCTTCCTACTGACCCGCTGTTATCTATCACGAAGACCATGCCGATCCGATTCATCCATTCTCCCTCCTCTCAACTAAACGGCCGCCCAAGCATCCTACATATATCATATTTACCTAATCTTACTCACATATCATGTGTATCCTTTCCAATGCATGCGAGGACGCCCAGTAGCCTTCTTTCCAAAAGTTTGAAACGTGTTATGCGAGTTCCTTTCTCCCCCGCCTCTTTTCCAATCTCGTTTTCAATTTTTCTTTTCTACTATATTCTATCTATAGACCAATCGTTTCATTCCATCCACCACTGTGACACGTTTGCAAAACAAAAACAAACAAGCAAACATTATTAGGGGGTACAAATAATATTTTTATCTTACAAACGGTCTAAGATCTTCATATTTTACTTTCCCTTGGCGTACTGACTCGCCGATATCAAAGAATCGCACTTTCTCCAAGATACGACCAGATGACAGCCAAGAAACAAGACGAAAATACATTGGCAGTCTGTGAGACGAAGCAGCCAGTAAACAACGGGGTTGGAAAAACTAGGAAGAGATTTCGCCTCGATTACATGCCGCAAAAACAGGGCCTCAGAACCTGCACATTCCCGCGGCACCGCCCCATTAATTGCGGGAGTGGATCGAATGAGAGCAACACTTCAAATAAGATCTTCCGCTAATCCAATCCGGAACGCCAGCCCTTATGAAAAGAAAATTACAAATCTGAGATTCATATGAGGCGTTTCGATCGATGCTATTTATCGGTTTTGTGTAGGTTATACCATGGATGGCTTTCACGAACGAAGATCCAAGTATTTAAGTTTGAACCGAGGATTTCCTTCACATTGGGGTGAGCCAAGATTTACCACCGCCGCATTTATGTATGTATATCGGGAACTCTATATCGAAGCCTTAACAAGGTGTGCATGAAGAGAGATGGGATGGCGTGAGGAAGGATTTAAATCTTTCCATAAACGGATCGCCGGGATGGAGTCAACAGCGCCACAGCGACGATCAAACGATTTTTAGATCATCAGGGTCCTTGTAGGTTGCAGCGGGCTGAAGTGATAGATCACTTTGCCCAGCCAGATATGGTGGAGATGAGAAAAAGGCTGGCCCAGCAAATAGAGTACTCCACAGGGGTTTGGAGGCATGAACTCCTCGTCATTGTGCATGGTACAGGTCGAATACTTAAAAAAAAGAGGGACAAATGTATGGAACGACTGGAATGTTGATTTATCTTCCTTCGATTGATCGGTCACATCTTTTCCCTCGGGACAGCTCGCACTATATTTGCTAGTCGGATATTCTTGAAACAGGAGTCTCAAAATTGGAGAAAGCATCGTGTCTCAAAGCAGCAATCAAACCATTAACCCATAACTGCTAAGGGTGATCATCATGCTAACGGAGTTTGGGGATTGTGCCGCTGTATATAGTATTAGTTATTATTAAGGGATGAGAATTAACCTTGTATCAAGTTCGCGATTGCTTGACCGACTCTGTTCCATCGTACAGTATGTACCGTGATCGGCATGCCGTGGCTCAGCAGTAATTTCGAGTAAGCATTGCGAGGGGCAAAACTATGGATTATCGAAATATAGGTTTGAAATGACGATATCCGGCTGTTGCTACTGCGGACATCAATACCACGGGTCTATTGGTATCCCAAATGTCGATAAAAGCGATGATGTTTGTATAAAGTCGGCTGCTAGAAGGTACCAGCACCCTGGGAAGACATCTGCAATCCACGTGGGAGCCCTTGGCAAGGTATCTCCAGCTCGGTTCTCTGGGACAGTATACCGAACTATGTTCCAGTATGCTTCTGAATTAGGAAGGATAAGAGGCCTTCCAACCTATGGACGAGCATCGAGTAATACGCGTAGACTATCAAGCCCAGACCACATCCAAGCTTTCCGTAGAAGAAGCAATAACTGGAAGTGCATAAGGCGGATCGGGCGTGAATAAAATTCATGTCCGATCGGGGGCAATATAGTTATCGCGGACCGACGGCCGAAGATGATGAGTCGGATTTGCCGCCATGGCTTCATCCATTTTGGAGTATACCGCGTGATGGGGCATTTGTTGTCACAGATCCAGGACAGACAGGAAGTGCCATAGTGGAAAGTCAAACCGATATCCATGTCCTGGTTGCATCAATATACCAATCAGAATGTCTAAAGCGTCGGAATGAAGACTAAGTCATCATAGAAATTTGGGTCGGTCAATTGGCTGCGTGAGCGTGCCGTCGTTCTAGTTCTCGAGTTAAGCATTTTCCATCAGCAAACTAGGTGTTGGGTATAAACAGCAATCAAGACCTGCTTGATACACCAACGAACGGTCCCATCCTTGGGATCCCTTGGATATCTAGTTCTTGCTCCATAGCGCACTGCTACTTCTCCCATTGAGAAGTGCTTGGTTAAAATTTCTCGCGGGGCGTAGTAGCGTTACCAAACTCGGTAATAAAAATTGGGTCCCAGAATATTTTCAACGCTCTTTTCTTCAAGTGTTGCCGGGCGTTTGACTCCCACAACTAGAGCTATAAATTTTCTCGGGCTGTAGATCCAAATTTCTCTGAAGAGAGAGAGTGTGTGGTTGACTTTCTCACAAAACAGCCTTTTGGTCACATGACTACAGACAGGCGCTAAGTAGCTCCGTGACGCGCTGACAACATCAACTTCCAACCTCCTCGAATACTGCTGATTCCATACATTTGGCCCAAAAGTATGGCTGAATCGACTAACTGGCTAGACTTGTATGTCTTGTCATTCAATTGTGCTCGGAACATCGTCGATTCTGACCTATTTGCTTCCCATTTATTTGACTCTCTCCCGAATGCTAATTCTAGCGCACCCAATCTTCCAAAGATTCTTGTGCTAGCCCTGCAAGAGGTTTCGCCTATTGCCTACGCATTCCTGGGCGGTTCATATCTCGAAGCATATTACGATGCTTTTCGGGTCGCCGTTAGCAAGGCTACCACAGATAGAGCTCGATATCACAATACCCTAACCAACAATGTCGGTATGACTGCCATCATGATTTTTATACGAGATGACGCAATGGAACGAATATCCTGGACCGAAACGGCAAAAGTAGGTGTCGGTGTCCATGAATGTGGAAACAAGGGAGCTGTAGGTTCAAGGATCGGCTATAAGACCGATGATGGTGGGATTGTTGAATTGACGTTCGTGTCTACTCACCTCGCGCCGGATGAGAACGCCACAGAGCTAAGAAATGAAGATTGGAAGAAGATTACCCAGCGGCTAGTCTTTACCAGGGGCGATTCTTCAGGCCCTATACAGCAACGTCAACAGGAAGGAGAGGAAGTGGATGAGGAAGGGATGCCACTGCTTTCAAGCGCATCAGCAGGGTCGAGGTCGGAAAGTGTATATTCCTCGAGCTCTTACCTTTTTGTTGCTGGGGATTTCAATTATCGGACTGCGGCTGAACGGCCCGGTCCGGAAGATTATCAAGTATTTCCCCGGCCGACGGATGACGTTGAAGATCCTTACCACTACACTCATCTTCTCCCAGGAGATCAATTAGCTCGAGAGATGGAAGCGAACAGGACGTTTTACCATCTCTCAGAAATGCCCATTGACTTCCCACCTAGCTATAAGTACTCTTCTGATGCCCGTCAGCTTGCTGTGGAAGGTGCTAAGCCGAATGACTTTGGGTGGGCAAAGAACCGATGGCCAAGCTGGTGCGATCGCATTCTTTATCTTGATAACCCATCTGAAACGGACAGAAACAAAAGAATTAAACCTCAAAACTACGATATACTGCCTTTATTCCCCACTTCCGACCACCGACCTGTGGCATTGGCTATCTCGGTTCCTTGTCAGGCAGTCCAACAGACCACCGATGCCATTCTTCCGCCGCTTGAGATTGATCAGAGCTGGGAGGCTCGACGATCAACCGCTAGACAGAAAGAAATTGCTGTCGGTATTGCTGCATACTTAACATTCACACGGGAAGGCAATGGCTTGTCTTTGGCTTGTTTCTTGGGGGTGACAGGAGCTTACCTTGTTCTCCGAAATTTGGTCTAAGGGAAAATCTCACACGGCTGTGAGTCATTATTCAAGGCCATCGACTCTATCACGGCCTTTAGCAAGTAGATACAGCCCGTCTACCTAGTCCTGTGAGAACAAGCCACGCTCTCTAAAAGGTTCAAAGCCGGATAATCTTGCCTTGTTAATCGACTACGCCTGAAATATTACATTTAGGTGTTCCTCAAGAGCCCAGTCTCATTCCTTCAAGGCAGAACCGTGTCTTCAGCACTAATTTCCATGTCAAGAAGTTCTGGAACCCGTATTGTCCTCCTACATTCCTCTTAAACTAAACGTCACAGTATAAAAAAAGGAAATAAACTCTTTGAAGATTGTTAATATCATGGCCTAGAACCCAGCTGCGAAACGGCATCTCTTCCAGGAAACGCTCCTACTTCACTTCCTCTTCACCGCAAGAATACTACTGAGAATTGGCGGTGTATGACATGCATCCCTCTATTTTGTCTTTCGGAAGAAGAAGAATGGATCCACGCAATGCATGTACTTATCTTTCTATCATCTTATATTCCAGACCAATTCTTATCTCTCACAAACTTCTTCGCCATGGCTCATTCCGGCTCGTCTTGCCCGACAATGCTCCCGTAAAACTCAGCAAGTTATATCGAGGCGGAAATTTAATTCCCGAGATTAAGATTTCGCCTAATCCTTCACCAGGCTGGAGATCTATGCAAATACCCTTCTATCTTTTCAGCAGTCGCCAAGCATGCCGGACGGTCATGGTTGATTCAGCAGCCGCCCTATGGATTTTCTTCCTCCTGCATAGTCCCGCCGCCTTGCATACGGGCAAGGAGGGAGGGTTGGCCGCAGTCCTTGCAGCATATATCTGTACGAATTTTTTCATTGATTGCTTCCTTTCCTTTCAACTTTATTTACAACCCGCTGCATGTACGACATGTCCGCCTCATATGATATACGCCCAGCATGTCAAAATGAAAATCGAAAAAGTTAAAAAAAAAGAATGAAAGAAAAAAAAAGAGGAAAGCAGGCAGACAGACAGAAAAAACTGCTAAGGAGGTAAACGGATGTTCATATTTCTAGCATTTTCAACTCTTTACTCTTTACAAATTCTCGGTACACAATACTTTTCCGCACGCATCCCAACGTCTTCCCGCACCTCCAGCCGAAATTACAAGTACCGTCCGAACCGAACCACGTCGTGCCGTCAAAATGCTGTACGACATGCCAACAACACGACGGTAAGGATTCAGGATTGAATCCGGTTTGTCTGCGCGGAATGTGACGGAAATGAAGAAAGCCAGTGGCGGCGGCACAGGCAGAAGGAAGGAAAATTTGAGCTCATCGTCTTCTTAACCCTCCCTCTTCGTCTTTTCGTCGAACTCTCCGTGTCTCTCACGGCTGCTTTTAACTTTTTCTTCAAAGGCAGGAGACCAAAAGCAGCTCGATATATGCCGTTGATAATAACATATATGCAGTGTCAGGGTAGGACATGTATACGACATATGCCTTGATAACTGCCGAAGGGAATTTTTGGGCTCGCACAAGCACACTCAATATCCCAATCCAGGTCATTTGTTTGTTTGTTTGTTTGTGCCAGCCAAGGGTGTTCAAATAATGGATTCTAGAAATGGTAAAAGTATCCATTGATTGATAGGGATGAGAGCATTCTTTAATCAGTTAGGATTTTTTCCCCTACTCTTTTCTTTAGTTCAATATCCATAGATTCAGGCATCTGATTAGAAGTTGGGGGACCCAAAGGATAGATCAATACGACAGCTGCGTAAGGTTTTCTGCCGTTCGAGGGCGTCATACCCGTTGAAAGCCCCCAAGGCTGTGACACTCGTGCATCAGGTTTCGCTCTAAGGCTTTGGGTGCTCTCCGGTTTGTCGACTGCGATAGTGAGGCTACTAACCTCGTTGACTCTCTCAACATGTCGGCTCTTAGAGTACGCGTCTTGCAAACTGTTATGGACTGCCCTTTATCTATACGAGAATCTGGATACATCTCATGCCAACTATATCAAAATCATTCTCAAGTAAGGCTGATTAGGAGATAAATCAGTAATATACGGGATTGCCGGCATTCACACACACACACACACATCGCGGAAACCGATCCAGCCTCCCAACCACCCAAAAAATACGGGACGCAGTTCACCCGTTTCGTGAGAGAGAAAAACAGGATACGCAAAAGGATTGCGGTGCGGGCTAAAACTCTGCTCTCGTCTCACGATAGGCTGTTGTATTGCGCTGCTCGGCGACTCAGCAAGATGTTCAACCTGCTGTCAGCAGGCACAGGGTTCTTGGGACATCTTCTCAGCTTGAATCGGTACGCATCTCAATATGCGGGGACACTCATATGGTATAGCGGAACGGTAGCTCAGGCTATAGGACCTTAGCAAGCGTTGAGCGCCTCATTTCTCCGAAAGACACCAACAAGGTTTGGGTATGGGAGCTTCTGCTGGCTGGGTTTCCAACTCCCGCCCTTGCCGCGTACTCGCACTACAATGACAGGTCAGATCTTTGATCCAACCCGTACCATCTTGAGTAACGAAACGCCTCCTTTTCAGCCATCGTTACATGGCAGATGGCATCAATATATGCATGTATGTTCCTCAATCGCGGGCTGCACAGCGATATTATGTCAATAAGCTTCAGCCAGAGCCATTGAGAAGGATGAACTCCTCTTCAAAGGCGTGCTGAATTGACCCATGGGACTCCCTCCAGTCACAAAGACAAAACTCGTCTGCAAAATCGGATCACAGCTCTGAAATCGCCAGCGCCCCTGTGGGCTTAGTTTATCCTTGTATCACGTGAACCGAAATCCCATTTGGGGCTCCTTCTGTCATTTCGCGCATCAAACGCACAACGAGCCTCTCAACAACTTGATCCTTCTCAATATTATAGCAGCCTGAGGCCGCAGCGTCAACGTACCTTTGCAACTTGATTCTCAATAAGAATCATGACACTGGAAAATAGCCCGCCATAGTTACCTATCAAGGTAGCGACCTATTGCAAGGTTCAAATTCCCTCAACGTGTTTCATCCCCTATCTTTCCCCCCTGTGGGAACCCAAAAGCCGAATTCACATATGACTGGTCCACTGCCCTAAAATTCAGCCATGCAGGAAGTTGTCGTGCATTGGGGTGGTACACAACCTCCTGCCCTGCCACTGCTGTGTCCATCTGCGTGGCTGGTTTTCTCGTCATCAACAACGGTGGGAATGAAAAACACAGGGGGCGCACCAATGAACCATCATTCACAGACAGCGAAAAGATTTGGCTGGTGTGAACCCGGAAAGCGCTAGTAAACTCTGAGGTTACTCGGTGGTTTCTCTGTCCACTGATGGCGCGTCTGGGGAGCACCAGGCGAACGGTTGGGGCTGGATGGCTTTGGGCTATTTGCCGCAATACTCATACTACACGTATTAGAGAGATACCCGCCGGCCAGTTCCGGCTTGGTTTGGATCCTATTAGTTACCCGACAGCCATCTTGCAGCAGAAGGCGGAAGTGCGAGGGACAAGCGAGTTTTTACTCACACCCCTCATTCGATTGCCGAATGACGCGCTCGTTGCAGAACAGGTTGCTGGGTTAGGAAGTGATGATTTGAATGCCGCCCGACGATAATCAGGCAACACACCTACAGGTATATCGAGATAGGCGAACTCTTACCCGTATCATTGCATTGCACATTGCATCGCATCGCATCGCACCACTTGACACTTACGTCCTTATTTTAACCTTCCCATGGCGAATTGCTACCACGACAATGTCTCATTTCATGCCAAGATAACCGATGTGCATGGAGACGGGTATGAATACGGCCTTTCGACAACGTGCAACGGCAAGTGACCGGACGTGAGGCTCGTACAGGGCATTTTGTCAGTTAACCAGTTCCACCCCTCCTTTTTCTCGTGCCTCCTTCCGTCTATATTCCACCGTTTTTACCCAACTTCATCATCATCGCCGTCGTCATCATGGGGTAACGCGGAGAAGAGAAAAAAAAAAGGACGCGGGGGATCTGCATTCAATCAATAAATTAAATTATCACCAGAATACTGTGAAGAATGGGTGTCATAGGTTGACGGAGATGTCGATATGGGGGGGAAATATACCCCACAGTCCGAATCATCACCGTCGTCACCAGCATAGGAGGGGTGAAGTGCCGTAGGAATGACGACGACGAGGAGGAAAAAGGCGAGGAGGACCGCAGAAATAGCGAGCGCGATGAACTGCCCCTCGATTCAAATTCCAGTATGCAATGCACGCCGAGCAACGAAACTGACAGGGTTGTAGATCGTGATAATCTTATCTCCAAACATCTCTGTACCCTAACTTCACCGTTGGGAGAGGGGCGTTCTATAGATAGCAATATGTTTACCGACCTCGCTCCCCACATCGCGGCGAAACAAAAGAAAAAGAAAAGCCACATTGGAGAAGCAGAAGGGGAAGAGAAAAAAAAGGGAGAATAACCAAGCCAAAAGTATATCCCATAAGGCGCAAGGCGTAGTCGTTAGTCGTTATGGATGCCCAACCGCCGAACTCAACCTCCGAGCGAAAAAACAAAACTCAAAAGAAAAGCCAAAAAAAATAAAATAAAAATAAAATAAAAAGCTGCAGATACCTTGAAATCGGGTGTGAAAGAAGATCAGCGGCGAGACATATGCAAGAAATACCTACACGTACATGCTGCATGCATGCATATATATGTCAGAAGTGATATCAGATCCATAAAAACAGACAACACCCTCGACTTTCTCAGCTGCGGCATGTCTAGTTATTAGCCTGCCATCTCGTAATGAAACCAACTAAACTCAAAACGAAAAAAGGGAATTAAATCTCTTCACTTGCAAGTCGGACTTAATACCCTTAAGGGGATTGGGCATCAAGAAATAATAAGAAAAAGAAAGAAAACCGAGAATCGAAACAAAGCAAGTAAAAATAATAATCAGACCACTTGAGTCTATTCTGTATTGGTTAATTTTTTTTTATTTTTTTTTTTTTCATTTGTCTTGCCGCTTCCCTGAAACTAGACTGTTACACGATGGCACTACCATTCATTAGCAGATAACAGGGCGTTCCAACGACGGTCCCATAATAACAGATCGAGGGAAAACAAGCGGGTTCGATCCGTCAACCAAACATTGTCCAGGACCCAGCATGCAAAAATAATAAATTAAAAAAAGAGAGAGAGAGAGAAGGTCTGTACGGAGTCCGGAGAGTAAAGTCACTGCATAACATGACATTGTTAGCTGACAATGCCTAGGCATAAGAGCGATTTCCGGCATGTGTGGTGTGTAGTGGAGAGGGTTCCAAAAATCTCAAACGCGAGAGATATTAGAACGGGAGAGGCCATACAAAAAAAATTGGATCAAACAAGATCGAAACTGTTCTCATAAACAGTCATAAAATAGTATGAACAGATGGGTTATTTTTCCTGCTTGTCAAGGTCGTACTAACTTGATCAGGGAGGTTCTTTGGCATCACGATCGAACGGCCTGGACCATAGAGAATGGAGACAAACAGAGGCAGACGGCAAGGGAAGTTGGAAGGAGCAGGATGGATAAAAGAAAAAAAAAAATTCAGTTTCTTATTATCTTTGAGATATCATAGTACGTATACATATCTATGTTTCTATATATATGTGCAGGCTATTATTGATGTACTAGACCTGCGTACCGGAGGTCTGGGTACGAGCAGAAGCCTGATGGAAGGAAATCGAAGGTCAAACGGGCACGCGTCTTTCATGCAGGATGACCGATGGTGCTGCGGCTTGTTTTTTTAATTTTAGATTTGTTTTAGGATCGATCTGTTTGGATATGGTGAGATGGTAGAATGAAGTGGGATGATCGGACTGGAGGTTTAGGAGTCTCCCGATGTTTCAACTTTCCAAGGGAGAGGAAATAAAAGTACCTGCTACTGGAGACTGATGAGCAGGAGAGATGTTTCCCATGTGGCAAGACTTGCCTAGGCTTGAGATGTGATGAGGATGAAAGAGTCAAAAGTACGGTGAGAAAGAGAGAGAGAAAGGCGGTGTCACATCTCGGTCTTCTTCAGAGGAAAGCTTTTTCCCTTCTGCGAGATGCAGCGCATGCATATACTAGCGCCCTGGAAAAAGAAAACATCAAAAGCTGCATATAATGTCGTAATAGCAAAAATAAGAAGAAAAAGAAGAAAAAGAAAAGAAATAGTAAAAAAAAGGGAGAGAAAAAGAAATATTTTCTTCCCATCACACATCACACACCACACAAACAGCACATCTACAGAGACCGAACAGGACTGAGATGTCTGTTTCATGGTCTTGGGCTTGCTTTTTTACGCCCCGAGATTGGTGGATTCGGTGGATTCTTCCCACGACCAGCCGGGTTTGAATGGATGCATCTTTCTTATGTCTGCTTCAACACAGCCCGTCCGGAAGAAATCAATGGGAGTGGCTATGGCGAGCTGTAGATATATGAGTATATATATAAGCTGCATAGTAGAGCAATCCTCAGATCAAACATCTTCTTCACCGTTGCAACTTGTCTTGGGAGATTGAGATTAACACAACTCTTGTTTTACCCACAACTATCTCGCGCTACAAAACAAATTCAATTCCTCACCATCCCATATCCTCTCTCCATCTCCATCTCCAGCTCCATCCGACATTCTCATTCCTCTCATACCCCGGCCAAGGGTGAGAAAAGTTAAAAAAAAATATAAAAAAAAAAATAAAATTAACCTTGCGCGAGATATATTTACCTCTTCTCGCTCTTCTTCTTCTTCTGCTTCTTCTTCTTCCTCTTTCTCTTTTCCCCCATAACTCTCTACATTCCTTTCATATATAAAGTACTTAACGTACCTACTTCTCTTCGATCCTTACGCCGAGGCTTTATCTTTACTGCTATACCGACTTTTAACTCTTTATATATACGCTACTTACTCTCTTAATACACTCCTTCCCACCCCTAGCTGGGCTCACGATAACTACGCTTCGAATCACCTACGATTGCTCTTACTCTCACTACGACTTATATCCGTTCTACCTACATCCTTAACAATGTACTCTTGCATCAACTATCCCCGCGGATGCCGAGGCCGTGTCAACATTGAGGGAGGAAAATGCTCTACTTGCCAGGTTTGTACTCACACACTCTTACATCTTTTCTATTGCGCTGTCTTTATATACTGACCACCTCCAGGCTTCCAATCTTCGCCGCCCAGTTGCTGCATCTCCATTTGCTTCTGCTCTCCGAGCGCAGCCCAACTATCGACGGGCTTGGTTGGACGATGCCGAGGATGACGCTTAAACGTGCATCTCCCCATGTTTTGCGCAACTAAAAGTCAAGTTGACCGGAACCAGCCAGGCGTTGAATCCCACCAGCTATTACTTTCGATCGCGCACTTTTCACAACATAAAACCCGATGAGCTGAGCCCACAACCTCTCCATTTCTTCTCGCCCGGAGCTTATGCAACTGTAAAGAACCAACAAAAAAAAGAAACAACTCGGACTGGAATCCTTCCATACTCACCAAAAACCAAAATCAAGCCTAGATGGTTTAAAACAACACCGGCATAGGAAAGGGAGAGAACAGTAAAAAATTACAAAAAACCCCAAAAAAAAACCCAATTGGGAGGTTGTTTATCCAGGATACATCCTAAGGTTGTCTCTCTGGCTATTCACCTTCCCAACTTACTTGACAACCCGCTGGACCAGGGAATATCTAATCTGCCTGTACCTCTCTCTTTTTGGCGATTTCATTATTTTGATCAGCACTATCTTTTTTTTTTTCGTCGTTTGTTTCGTTCTTTTACCCCTCCCTCCCCTTTCCTAACCCGACCAATCACTCACTCACCTATGCATGTTTTCCTGATGTCACACAAAAGCACTTTTTCCCGTTTTTTTCCCCATATAAACTTGATCACCCTGACATGTCTGCATCTGGAGGCTATTTTGCTGCATTTACATCGTTTTTACACGCAACATTCGTTTTTTTTTTCCTTTTTTTTTTATTATTTACCGTTTCCAAGCAAGCGGCGTTTATCCAACTCTCTCAGCTGCCCTATACACCCATCTTGTCTGTTTTCTCTTTGTTTTGTTTTCTACATACAGCTACGTACCGGTATATCCATTTTTAATTCAACCAACGTTGCTCCATCCCACAGCTTTTATTTTTTTTTTGCCTGACGTTGTTTGCTTGGCGCCTAGCTCCTACAATACACCGGCCCTTGAAAGAAGGGGGATATTGAAAAGGGGCCGACCAAAGCCATGAATCAGTTGTCCTTTTTTTTTTACCTTTATTTTCACTTTCTTCCAGCTTTTATACTTTGTGGTTTGTATATTTTTGGATCCGTCGCCCCTCTTTTTTCCCTTCTCGTGGAATTCCATCACATACCATAACGGTCTTGGCTCGGAAAGAAAAGAATAAAAAACGAGCAAAGGATAAGAATGTGGGACATAAACGTACCCGAGACAAGAAAGGGAAAAAAAGCATTTATTATTATAAGGGGGTGGCAAACGAACGGTCAGTAAAATCTGATACATGGAGATCGGGATTTGAGTGGAGCTTAAATGGGAAAAATAAAATAAAATAAAAATAACAAAACAAGCCAACAGCACAAAGGAGGGAGGGATGGGGGGATGAAAATGTAATGTACGCCTGCCTAAGATAGATTTTCCTTTTGACCTTGTTTTTTTTTTTCTTTCATGAAACGGGGTGGTTTTATTGTTTTGTTAGTATTGTTGTTGGTGATGTTGTTTCGGCTAGTCTCGTCATAAGGTATCTATCTATCATCATATTCTTTTTATGTTTCATCTCGCGGCTTGGCTTTTTTAAATTATGGGCCTAAATAGGGCTCTGTCTCGCTTTGGTAGAACCTTGAGAGTGAGAATGGAGTCGTGAGAGAGGGAGAAAGGGAGAGAGACAAGAGAGAATTGTATGGGACCGGATATCAAATGGCTGTTTCTGTGGACAGGCGTTGTAGGGTTGCATCCACGTGGGTGGGAGGCTGTCGTCACTGTGCTTCTGAAGTGTTTTTTCCCACCATTCAGACCTTGCAGAACAGACTTATCGGTTTGGCCGTTATTCAGGTTTCTCCATCAGCATAGCACATGATCTCTCACATATACATACAGCAGACATAACTACCAACCACCTGCTAAGACGCCCCTTTCACTCACTTCAGGCTGAAACACCGCGTTGGGCCTTGTTTATGATGTCATAGCCGGAGAATGGTGGGGACGAGGGCAGCTAGGCTGGTTCGGGTCTAGGGCGGGACCTGACCTTCGGATAGCTGAGAATGGTGATATATACTATGTATGGATAGATGGATATGGAGTTTGTGATGAGGATATACTATGTATGTGTATGGATCCTGGCTTTCCGTTTGGGTTCCGCTTTCTTTGCCCGTTCCGCTGTGCTAAAGACCGAGAGAGCCCTGTATGCTCACAACTGTATATGCCTGGTGATGCTGTTTGTGGCTAGCTGTCACCGTAGCACGCATAAACGTCTCGATACTACTCCATTTTGAATATCGCGCAACTTATGGCTTTGAGTCGGGATTTGTTTCATCTTTCCACAGTTTTCTAACTGATCATTATTTCTGTTTGTTCTTTGCCTGTGGTTGTGTGGCTGTGGCTGTGTCGTGTTGTCCGTGGCTTGGACGAGAGGATACTGTGGGTACATACTCCATACATAGATCTCGGCCGGAGAGGGCGGATGGCATCGTCTCTCAGTGAGTCTCTCTCACCAATGCCAGTATCATGCTTCGTGGTGCTCTCAGAAGGAAACGCCCAGCATCTGCTCACATACCCACATTGCTGTCCGGGAATGCAGACTCAGCCCGCCCTCGGTCTGAGCATCACCAGGCTTCATCGCGCTCTCGACCGGGCTGATCGCATTATCCTTCATACCCAGAGCCTGAAATACCACTATCTGGTCCCTCATGAACACATCCAAGTACCTCTTCCTGTTCTCCTCCTTCTCCTCTCCCGTCCCACTCTCCAGGTCTAGTTCATCCATCAAATCACGCACGCACTGAGTCACCATTGTCCTAATTTTTTCGCCCCCATCTCCACCCTCTCTCCCTCCATCTCTAGCCCTAACACTGTCTTTTCCTCGTGACTTGCCCTTTGGTTGGTTTTTGGTGCGCTCTTTCTTCCCCTTCTGTCCTGTCTCCGCGCTGCGGTCACTGAAGGATGAGTAGAGAGCGTCTCGACCCAGCCGGAACCCGGTAGAGGTATGTGCGACGAGAAGGAGGTAGGTGTGTGAGTAGTGGTAGGTAGGTTCTGATGTATGGATGCTGATTACCGGCTCGATGGGCTGGGTACTGTCGTTATTATGTTGTTCATTCCTCTGGAAATGCGGCTTGATTGCTTTGGAAAGGGATTTCAGCGTGTATCTTTCCATGAACTGGCGGGTGGTTTCTGTTCTTCTTGCTTCTTCCTCTTCCTCTTCTTCTTCGCTTTCATCCTGATATTCGTCCTGAATCTCCTCCAGTGGGTCGTTATATGGATCGTAATCATTGTTCGATGCTCTCCCCTTCTTTCCTCGAGAGGCCTTTGAACTGTTCTTATAGCCCGAAGACGAGGACTTCTGTCGAACAACCGTATCTGGAGCCAAGATCGTAACTTTAATCTTTGTTATGTACCCCCGTTCATATCTATTCAGGTCTATCACAGGAAACACAGGACGAGGCAACGGAGTGATCAAAAACGAAATAGTCCCAAGCTCTATCCGCCCACTCGCCCATCCTCGCTTCTGCAATCGAACAGAAAGAGGCGGCAGCCCCAGCCTCGAAAAATTCGGCACAAGCACTTGAGAAACGTAGTCGTAAGATGGGGAAAACGATGCATTCGTCCCGCCGGTGATGTTCAGTCTGATAGGCTCAACTACCTCTGCTGTCGCTCCAGCATATAGCAGATACGGATAGAGAGCTTGAAAGATCAAAAACACAGAGCCGGGTGTCGATAGCTTGATGGTATATTCCGGTTGAATTGGTATTGATGGAGTTTGTACTTCGTCAAGTGATAGCGATGATAGATCAGGCGTTTCATCATCTTCCTTTTCAACCACATTCTTTCCTTTCGCCTTTAGCTTGGATTTTGAATTCTTGGATATCTCTTCCTCTCTCTGCTGTTGACCCCTGGGATAGAACACGACTCTGGTAGACCCGACTTGGTTCTTCTCTGCGACTCCACCGCATACGTCGAGAAGAAAGTTGATGGCCGCATGATGCGATCCTTTCAGTCCTTGCTTTCCGCTCCTGTTTCCGCGGATTCGAGTGACTTCTATGGGTCGGCCGGTCAGGGCGGATATAGCGACGGCGTTGCGCACTAGCTGGCCACCGCCTTCGAGCGTGCTGCCGTCTAGATGGAGCATGCTTTGGCTCTGTTGATTTTGATGTTGATGTTGACAGATGCGGAGCTGTGTGGCTGTATGCATGCAACGTTTTGTCTGTTTGGTGGGTTGATCTATCACGTTCTTGATCACCCTGAGAGCAGGGACGGGGTTGAATAGCTGTCTCTTCACGCAGCCATCTATTCTCAAGCCCATTGACAAATGGGCGTAGTCAGGGAGCGATATATGTACATTTACTGGCTCAAGTATGACTCTTAAGGTATCCCATCTTCACGAAACATGCATGGCGAGCGTGACTCATGTTGAAGTTCGTGTTCGCCCGCAGGCAGCACAACAAGATACTTCATCACCTTTTCACCAACAACTCTAGGCTCCCAGAGAATGCTATCGTCGCTTGCCAGAGCCTTTCTCCCCTGAGTGTAACCAAGCTAACTTTGCCACTCCGAAGCCTCAGCTGCACCGTGTCGATCAATACAAAGTTCTCGTTACCCCAGAGTTCAAAAGAAATATACTGCCTCATCACCTTCTCAATCAACTAGATACACCTGCAGAAAGCCATTTTCTTCCTGTTATCGCGGCCTTTACGTACCCGACCACAGGCAGTGTAGTTTTTGGTTCATACGCATCTGGACTGGGACTTTTGCGGGGTACTCCAGTGATCCTGAGCCTTGGATATGCACTCGAGCAAGAGCAGTGTTCCGACTCGGAGCGAGCGGGATAGGTGGCCTACCGCTATGTGGGCTCTGTCTATCTCCGCCTTGTGTGACGAAGGAAAAGGCAGGTTTTGGCAGACATCACCGACCTGTTTTCACAGAAACTAGACGTCTGCAATCCTTCGAATCCTTCCTCCGCTGGCAGATCATGCAAGGCCACGAAAGAGAAAAAGAAAAAGCTGAGCGCCAAACCAATTATATATGAGGCATATCTCAACTCAAAAGACAAAATGGAAAATCATTTCCGCTTGAGAGTGAACATCTTTCACTTGTCAGTTCACTTGTGAATGTATCGGTCAGACGTCTCAGCCTGAGCTGAAGGGAAGGATGCAGTTGATACGCGTATAAAGAAGAAAATCTCTCGTTGAGATGTATATAAAGCCGCTGGACGTCCGCTCTTGTTTACTCAATCCAGATCAAATACCCCAAGATCAAACAAGAGCAGATATTCAGAAGAAATCTTACGAATAAACAATCAAAATGAAATTCTCTATCCTTCCAAGCACCCTTCTCTTCCTCCTCCCTGCTATTGCTTCCGCAGTGGCTCCATCTCCCGTTCAAGACGGCGCTGTATTCAAGCGCGCGTGCGGTGTCCAACCAACCACCGTTCCAGGATCGGACCCCCCAATTACGCGCTGCCCCGGTAACACATTCTATTGCGGTGCGGGCAAGGAGTGTTGCAAGCCAGAGTGCGGCTGTGGAAGCAGTGGGTGCCGATAGATATATCGTATGGTATGTCCTTCTTCTTTCCACCTCACCTATTCCGGCTTGTTTGTTGACTGAGACTAGCTAAGACTAGCTGAGGCCATGATGGTGTTTGTTTGAATTGGATGTATCTATTGGAATGAGCGCTGGGATACGATGCGGCTTGGTTAGAGGTAACTGGGGGTATCATGAACTGAATATATGATGATGAACACGAATTGCGTCTAGCATAGCAAAATATATCTTTCATTGAT
The DNA here is from genome assembly GCA_030411455.1 of Arthroderma sp. MBC 290. Lineage (NCBI taxonomy): Eukaryota > Fungi > Ascomycota > Eurotiomycetes > Onygenales > Arthrodermataceae > Arthroderma > Arthroderma sp. MBC 290. The sequence goes on from JAPERC010000001.1 coordinate 223,195, forward strand.
ATCAGAATATCAGAACATTTTGCTGAGCATCGCCCTTTCCCAATAATGTTGATGCCAATGCCGGATCTGGTGCTGTCGGTCACTCCTTCCAAGTAGAAAAACAATTGCTCCGAGAGAAAGTCACCTTGATATCCAAACTCGACGTTATCATGTCCTCTTAACAGAATCAAACAGACTATATCACTTCTGTATACATTTTATTCCTCTCTGTGATCGCTTTTAAACCTGTATATACTGCTATAGTATATTTTGTATAGGTGAAGATGTTCTCCAGGGCCTCCAGCCTCAGTAACAGGCTCAGGAGAAGCAAGTCTACCAACTCGGTTCAATCTCGTCGCCAACGACGAGTCCCTAGCTTCCCGGATCCTGTTGACCCGGATACGTTCCAGCTCCATGCTCTTACCGCTGCGTCACTTGCTATGCAGCGTGCGTCGAATAGATCGTACACGGATACGAAGAAATCATCTAGCGAACTGGAAGATTCTCACGCCGATACAGAGACTTCTCAGACTTATCCTTCTCAATCTCTGCCCATTGGCTCCCGAAACACTGATGATACCAGTTGCTATCAATCGGAATCGGGCTTTGAAGTAACCAGAGACACCCGTTCTAGTCATAGAAAGCCCGCACCAGTGGCCACAGCGGGAGAGTCAGGGGCGGCTATTGAATTTGGAGAATTTGGCATGCTTCAAGAAGATAATTTGCCTTCACTGCCGTCCTCCTACCGCAAACTGCGTAAGAGTAAATCTATGTTCTCCACTAAACGCCGAACGACTGCTCTCCTCGACGGGTCCCGCTCACGGCACAGAAGCCAGAACGCAGCTGATAGTTCTGGTATACATTTTTCACGCCGAAGCCTCCGAAGGTCCATGTCGTTTTTTGGAGAGGAAAAGCCTTCAAAAGTTGAATCATTTGATTTAGATCATAACCGTGAAGCCGCTCTCGAAATTGCTAGGAGCCAATTTTTGCAGGATATGGAAGCCCAAAGGACAGTATCAAATCACAATGGGCTAGGGTCTCCTGCAGAAAGGAGGCCTCGACCAGAACTAAAGCCATTCAGGAAGACTGTGCGACCATCAGCCACCACTGGAGCCAATGAGTCGTCGATGACTGGGGGTGGGAAAGAGGATCGTGGGGGTAGAGCAAGGGGACTCTCACTATCCATAAGAAAGGGGCTACGGCGTATGTTTGGGCGACACTCCAGCGAAGAAGAACCACTGCCCATTCAACAAATGAACGCCGAAGGATCTCATGGCGGAGAATCACTTGTGGTCAATGAGGATTGCCAGAATAATTTGAACGAAATATGCCCAAACACGTCTGGCAGAGCGGCAAGTATACGATCAATGAGAAGCTGCTCGAGTATGGGGACATCTAATTCTCGTGCCACAAGCTGGACCGATTCAACTGTCACAGGCACAATCACCTCGAGGCATCAACAGCCTGGGCCTGGAGGACGGCTCACCATAATTGACGAGAATAGTGATTCACAATACACACCAACTCCATCCCCCCACCGCCACCATGATGGGTATTCTATTTTCAGACAGCCTTTTCATTACGACGGCGCTGGGGGCGGTTTGAATGAAAAGGTGGACAGCCAACGAGTGTATTCGGCTCTGATGAAAAAAATAGACAGATCAAAAAGTAATAAGAAGGGGCCCGGGTCAGTCCTTGGAGCACCGGCGTCCAACTGCTCCCAGCAAACCATACGCACACTTAAGCCAGCGCCCAGCGAAAGGTCCATGGGCTATTCAGTATCATCAGCCCACAAGAGATCACCGGATGTTTATAGCCAGTTCTCAGGAAGATCTAGAGCAACCATTCGCCTAACCCCACAACAGATTGCAAGGTATAATGAAGACTCCTCACGTACGTGGTCGAAACATTCACTTCGAGAATCTAGATCCAGCTTCTTTTCTGCCAATTCCGAAATATATCGATCACCGCAGCGTGGAGTATTATCAAGCCATAGGTCTTCCTCTCAGCCTTTTGATGATAATGGAACTGTCATCGTCCCAAGGGACGTTCCAGGAACAGTATCTCCTGAATCTCCCAGTGTTTATTCGCGAACGACAGGTGGCCATACTCCACCTGGAAGTCAAGCGGATTCAGAGGACGAGGCTGGCACAGTAACTATTCTGGCAAGCCATAGAGTACCCTACAGGCCAAGGATGACAGAGGGTTCGAACGGTGTCCAACGGCAGGTCAAGGGTAGCGCCGAGTGGAAATCCTGGATGAGCTCCCAGATGGATTTGATTGATACGGCAGTTCAAGACACAAAGTTGAACGGCCATCCAATGGGTTACCACTATAGAGAGAATGCGCAGATACATGGCGATGAGACTGATGAGAAGGACGAAGCGAACTGGCAGCGGGAGAAACTAAGCGGGACTACGCCGCCTCCAGCAGAAGAGAAGGAAGAAATACACGACTCGATTGAGGATCAAGAAAATAGGCCCCCTTTGGCAGAACTGAGGTCCGTTTCGCGAAGTAACTTTTCACGCCCTCTTCGCCGTTCGCCCAGTGGTCAGATATCCATCTGCAGCACAACTGTAAGAAAGCCATCAATTGTAAGGGCAGACGTTCCTGAACCAAGCACGCCAATAGTCAGCAAAGGTAGCCTCCGCCCAAGCCCATCCACAGGGTCTATCCAGGCTAGAAGTGTATCCAGAACTTTTACAACCAGCTCCCCTCTCGTTTATAACAAGCAGCGGTCATCTGAAGCACGTACCCGCCCAACGCCTCCCCCAAAAGATACACCCGCTGGCAAAAGTAGCCTCTCCAAGAGAAATCGCCATGAAAATAAGGGCACGCAAATATTTGGATTATACACAAGCGATAACAGGCAACAGCTTCAGCCGGTACAATTCAATTCCACGCAGCGGAAGCGCGATAGACCGGACTTGACGAAGGAAAACCGAAGAGCCGGTGAGCCACAACAGTCTCGAGTCGTGGAAAAGGCAGACTGTGCAGCAAAGCTGGGAGATATTCATTCCACTATAAGCACCAAGCGCATGGTTGATCTCTTCTTAAGCGATAGAAGGCGAGCGGCGAGTGGGTCAGAAGATGGGCCATATGAGCCAGCGTTTCTGTGATGAGCTGGAGTGCTGTGATACCATTCTAGGCTCCGTCCCCCTCGCATAAATCAGAACGCAATGTATGCTTTCTAGCATTTTGTTTATCCATCCTCGCTACTTTGGTAAAAGTTAGGTGGATTTTGGCTCATGGAAAGACCATAGTTCGGCTTGGGTTCTCTGCCTCATTTGTAGTAACTCATCAACATGAATTTGTTTGGTTAACTTTCATTATCCATAACAAATAGCATTACCACCATGTTCAGTTTCCATAGGATTTGAATAAGAATAAGTGATCATTCGCTTTGATCGGGTATTTTACAAAGACGTCATATCAATAGAATAATACTGAGTAAAAGGCTGATAGGCCCAAGCTGAAGATTTTCCTCAGCACCCGTGGTACCTACTCGCAGTAATTCGCTGGAAAGCTTCCCCTGACGCCTCTTAGCTCCCCCTCCCACCAATCATCAGTACTTCCCGTCTTCTTAATGACACGAATCCGATCTCCTTCTCTGAATACCAAATCTCCATCACCCTGCCCGCCAAAGTCATATAGGGCAGTGACGAACGAAAATTGATTAATTCCACTCTTTGGGGGTGGGGGAGGTTTCTTCTTCTTCGCAGCCGCAGCCGCCATAGAAGCCATTTCACCCATTCCGCCCATTGCGTTGGTTTGGGCTTGCTTTACACCATTTCTGAGCTCGGGGGAGACATAGGGGCTCGACGCATAGGAGCTTACGGCAGATTGATCAGGCGAGTCTATCTGTGAGTTTGGAGAAATCGCCGCAGAAGGTCCCTGGCCGTTACTTTGATGGGAAGCGGATGCCATCAAGCTGTTGATTTTCGGCTTAGATTCGGCTGATGGGATGCGCATGACGGACACTGGGGAGCGGGAGGGTTTATTCCTGATCGAATGCGCGCTGCTACTGACATTCCGGACTCCCAGGCCGACTTTCTGGTCGTTTGATGTCCGGGGTTGGCGGACGGATTTTCCATGCGATAGACAGGAGAAACTCTCTATGCTGTGCTGGCTGGGCAGATAGGCGTTGTCGAAGACTTCGATTATGTGTTCCATTGGTGGTGGGGGGGAGGGAAATTGTTGCTCCTCGCAGTAGTTATGGAGTGTGGTGTAATAGATACCTAGGAGGGTGTTTTGGATCTCAATCTGCGCATTTAATATGTGTGGGAGTAGTGAGAATGTAGCAGCGATGAGTCCCGGTAGGTGTGAGCGTATGTGTTCGTCGGCAGCGTTATATTCCTGCTTCTAGATCAGTATATGCATCTGGGGTTATCTGCTGGAATGAGTTGGGTATTCCCACATCTGTTGCTCTCTCCAACTCCACTTCCGCCTTTGCCAGGTTGGCATTGTCTCTATCGGATCGCTTTGCCTTTTTTCGAGATGCATCTACTCGACTTTGGTATCGTTCGAAATCCAGCTATTATCATAGCGTATTAGTCCCGCTGCTAGTCAAGTACCGACAAGTAAATTCCAAAGCTAACCTTTTTATCGTCGCGTTTCTTGAACACCTTCTTCAGTGGTTGGATGCAGTCCTTGGCCTCCATCGCAGGTCTGATCATACGCTCATCAACGGCATTGACCTCAGCGACCATGTCCGTTCTTAAAGATTCGTATTCTTCTCTTAAGCGCACTACTCGATCTAGCGTGGTGGCGGGCGTAAGAGTGCCTTCATAGTTGGTGGTATCCTCGGACGCGCCTATTATTGGGTTATACATGGTTTCTAGTTCAAGAACCAACCGCGACTGGTAGTTCAGGATGGCAGTCCAGGCATCACGCCAGGCCTTGGCTGATTCGATAACCTGGAAGTAAACAATGGAGGGTCAGATCGAGTCAGAGCAGTTGGTGTTCGTTCCATACTTGTGGCATACCTTGGACAACAATAAGTCTGCATTTTCAAAATCCTTGAGCAGCACCGAAACATGGCTTTCGTCTGGCGACCGCTTCATAAGCCGGCCGAATTGTCTGTGCACTGTATTCATGATTGCGGCAGGCGGGATATGAACTCAGAAAGATCAATTGGAATATCAGGATATTGTCCAGAGGTGGGATAGTAGTTCAATGGTGGCTAGATAGAGGGGACCGGTGAATTCTTAGAAGTAGGATACTTGGCTCTGAGTAGATGAAACACATAGGAGCACTAGCAAGGAACCAAGAAAACACAAGAGACCAGGGCAATTGAGAGAGTAAGAGGCAGAGAGCAATAGTAATTCACAGAAGAGTAAGTCAAGAAGGGTCTTTGAAGGATGAGAGAGAGAGAGGGATGATGATGGTATGGAGTAGTAGTGGTTGTTGTTGTTGCTGATGATGAAGATGGTGGATGAAGATGAGGAGATAAAGATGCGTCACAGAATGTTGATCTTTGCCTGCTTGAGCATTTCGGCCAGCATCCTTCCAGGCAGAGACTGAGAGAGCATCATGCAGTGTGCAGGGCAGAATTCACATGAGATACATCCACTTTAAGATGGAGATGCAGCAAAAAGGAGCCCACATAGTCTGTTGCTGAGACGGAAAGGTGGACCAGGAGAAATGCTTCAGGCTTCTCTCGGTTCGGGACTGCATAGTTAAATGGCGCGTGAGGTTGCAGTTTCACCTTTATGAGATCTTTACCTGAGATGTTTTACGTGATAATACTCCTTTTCTCCTTCTTCCTTATTCAGCATGATGACAATCAGTCGGGTCGAACGGTTGCTTGAGATGAGATCAAATATTGAATCCCATGCTACTGGCAGCAACCACATCTCATCTCATAAAATATTCAAAGTCTGGTAGCTTCAAGCCTGTTCCTGCTTGCCCCTGGCCCAGGCCCAGGTTGGCCTTTAAAGCCCTCTGCAACCAACCGCCTCACAGTAGGCCACAGTCACCACTGCATCTGCATGTACCTTGGCGTTATGTACCCAAACCATTGCTCAGATGACTTCGTGCCAGGGCGTCAGAGGGCGGGGGAAGATGCAGCTGAATGCGAGTGGTACTTGGTGAGAACTCGCCGGCTGGGCTTATTAATACTGCGGGTTAGGTTTCGAGCGCAGACACTGTGATAGAAAATGTCACCGTAGACTGGGCACCAACAGTGGTCTGTACAGTATGGCTCGCATCTAGTAATCTGCGTTGTGGTCGTGTTGATGAACTTGTCGACATCAAAAAACGCGCTCGCTAAACTGTGGAATTGCCAAGACAGTAAATTGGCTTATTAAGCTGGGGTACGACGCGTCTCAACGCGTCCACCTTGACCTGGGCAACATTCACTCTTGACGAGCAGGCGGACAATCATAGAATCTGTATCCTGAATTTGGATGAGGCGGGCATATACCAGAAAACGGGCTGGTGAAGGATGTAACAGCAGTGTGAAGTCAGATAATCCCGGGTCGTTTGCCCATACATCAAGTTTGCGCTCCAAGCGAAGATGAATTCGACATCGACCTTTTCAACTCCTCCGTTATCAGTTCCACCCACCCAGAATACAGCGCCTGTGGTCAGGTTTCAATGCCTGTTTACACATGACGTACGGCGCAAGGCTAAACGATGGCAGGATGGCTTTCTCCGCTTCCATACGTTCAACAGACGTATCATGGTCTACGACATCGCGGGGCATCTAATCGGAGATCTACATTGGCGAGAGAGTGATAGGATTCATGATGGCGACGAACTAGAACTAGAACGTGGTGTTTTGGTGCAGGTTGGAGAGGAGCTAGAAAGCACAGTTACCGATTTGACGCCGCTGCTGGAAAAGAAAAGGCCTTCCTCGGCATCAGATCAATCACCGCCTGCGAGGGTTCCTCTGTCACAAAACCGCCCCAGCGCTACCCCGACACCGTATTCGAGTAGCAATCGTTTGAAATCGCTGAACGAGGTTTTAGGAATACAGAAAACTTCGTCGGCTAATAAGCCTCCGGCTGCAATGCGGTCTCCCTACGAAGAGCGTCAACGACAACAAATCCAGGCTGGTGGGATGGATAATGGCCCGACAGAGAGGCCATCAAAGAAGAGAAAGAAAAGTCCGGAATATGATGGCAGGGAATTGCGGGCTATCAAGAATGAACGATACACTAAGCGAAATGACATTGCTGATAAAACACATCCTGATGATAACGATGCTAGAAGCGTGGTATCTGCGGGTGCCTCGACTTCCACAAAACTTTCAAAGGCGTATCAGACGCCCTCAGCACCCTCGGCGAACGCTTCTTTTCAGCTTGTCAGCAACTTGAGGCCAGAAGACTTACGCAGTTCTTCAAAAGGCGGCCGGAAAAAACGGGACAGCCGAATCCCAAACAACCAAAAATCAGTCACAGATATGCTCAGCAGCAAACCTGTTACGACACTTAGCGTAGCTACTGAAAAGCCACGAAAGAAACTCATGTGTTTGGAAATGCTGTCGGGTCCAAGCTCGGACCAAAAACCAGTTGGTATGAAACACCCTATCCCTACTGCACGCTATGTCCACCAGCCAACCAACGCTGACAATTTCAACCTGACTGGTGAATCGTCTAGAAAAGCTAGCAAAAAGGAGATAGCATCACGCCCTAATAGTAAGGGCGGCGCTGCCGAACGATTTCTAGCCGCTGAGGCCAGCGCTACCTCTGATTCCACCACCATTTCTAGCTCACAAAAGAACAAAAGCTTATTGGAATTTTTTAAGCCTAAAACAGCTATCAAATCAAATTTACGACCAGATGAGCATGAACAGGAAGAGGATATTGGGATTGTCAATGACTCGATGCCTATTAACGACAATACTTCGATACTGCCTCCTCCAGATAGACCACCGATCCAGCGAAGTTTCTCAGCAACAGATGTTCTCTTAGACCAGTCCCCGAATATATCAATGGACTTAAAGGAATCACAATCGACACCTGACGCACGGTCACATCCTAATCCACCACCGTCCTCGAAAACGCAGGCTCACGGAAAAGGGGGATTGCAGAAATCACTATCAGACACATCGACACTAAGAAATATCCAAAAACCAAATAACCGCATTATTCAAACTAAGCTATTCGCCACGGCAAAAGGAAATGCCAAATCAAACGCTCTCGGAAGAGAAGAGGATATGGACATAGACGAAGAAGTCAATGAGAAAGGCCCGTGGACAGTCGAAGCTCTTGATTTGTTTGACTGGTGGCCGCCCGATCGACCGAAGCCTGGCGCGGTGGATGTCTCATGTTGACTCCCGACATTCCAACGTTTACCTTGCTCCTCTACTACTAAGAGGGGAGCTCATATATGTAGCAGGAATTTTATGAAATAATGTATATAGAACCACGAAGTTATCCAATACCATCAGATTTATTCGTTAAATAATTCTTTAAATTCGAAAACTTCGCAGATATAAACCAAAAGAGCACACAAACAAACAAAGGGAAACATACTCCAGCCTCTCATCACGAACCATCTCTACTCCAAAAATTCTCCCTTCCACCGCTTAACCCTTCTTCACCAATGTCCCAGAAATATACGGCAAAGGACCCCAATTAAAAGATCTCTCCAGGTCAAAGCTCTCCCACCCACCATCAGCAGCCGCCACATTCCTCAATGCCTTGGCCGTATCCCGATTCATAGAACAATCTCCCATAAAGAAACTCCATCCAAACACCCTATAAATCACCTGTACCAACCTCCCGAAGAAATTCCCACCATTCGGCCACGAGTTCACAACATGTTCACAGATCAACATCTTCCCACCGGGTTTGATCAAGTCATAGAGCCCCTTAATCGTCTCTTCGGGGTTAGGCACAGAGCACAGAACCCTAACACACACGACAGTGTCGAATATCCCGCCATCGTTACGGGATTGCTCGTCTCCCAATAGCCCTGCCTTGTACAGGGCTGGGAGCAGCGAGTGTGGCTGGGCACCGCAGGGGAGGATCTGGTATTTCGAAGACAGACCGCACGACTCGATTTTGGCACGGAGGTCTTTGTGTAGGCCTAGACATGGTTCGGCGCCGTACATCATGCGCAGGTTTGGGTTGGTGAAGAGGGGAGTTTGTGTCCCTGTACCTGGGCCGATGTCAAGGACTAGGCCGTCGGCTTTGGCTAAGATGGCGGGAATCAGGGCGCTAGAACCTGTTGGTTCAGTGGCTTCTGTTTCCGTTTCGCGTGCGCCTTGGTTTTTGTTTTGTTAGTAAATGGATTATGAGCTGGATGGAGGATAGGTATTTCTATGTCTGGCAGGTTGACGGTGCTTTCTCGATAGCTGGTTGGTCATTTTACATCGACCCTTATGTTTTCATAACGCTGGTATCGAGGGTGGATTGTATTCTACCCATTTCAATGCTCTGCAGTAGGAGGGTATCATAATATCGCAATATTGTACCACAGATATGCACGCACTCATGTACATATCAAGGCGGAATAGACGGGTAAAAAAAAACCGCACAATCACCTCAAAAGGCGCAATCAACGCAAAAAAAAAAAAAAAATCAGCAATTCCTCACCTGAAAACTTGATCCAGAACCTTGAGAACCCGGCATCTCGAATCTGCGATAGCTGCAAAATCGGTGCTAGAATCTGGCCACGACAGAAGACGGCTTCTAGCAGCGCAGTATTGAACCCTAAATGAACGTATTAGTGAGTTTGTCAAGGGCAAAATAAGGAATTCGACCACTCACCACATGCAGCTCGCATCAGCAAGAAGCCCGGAGCCGTAAGATCGGTGATATACTCGAAAAATGTAGGTTCTTCCATGATGAATGGGCCTGGCAACAGGTATACAGATGGGTGGGCTGTAATGAGCTGCTTAGATCGAGCGTGTCTGCCCAACGTCAATGTCCTCGACTTGCAGATTGTTCGAATACGAGTGAAGGGAAGAGAGTAAAGAAGTAAAGATGAGGAGTTGGAGAAGTTCAAGAGGAGTTCGGGGATTCTCTCGGGGTAACTTTCGGCCATTTCTGTTTCTTGGCGTTGTCGTTCTGCCTGCTGCAAAAATGACTTGTTGCATTTATATTCTGGCTGTCTACATTTTTTATCTCTGATGAAGGGATATACTCTGCTTCTTCAGCGTTTTGTCTGTGTATATTTCAAGCTTTCGGAATCCACTATGTTGTTATACAAGGATTTTGATCCTCCAGGTACTCCACACCCAGTGTTACTTTTTAACGGCCCGGCAAACCAAGTAGATCAAAAGATCAATCAAGAAGACAGAAGTACAGTAACAATGACTAGCAACGCAAATCCCAAGGGAAAATTTCAATTCCATTCAAATTCAGCCGTATACTCGAGCTATAGGCGCGCTAAGTATGACAAAAAAAGGGCGAAAAGTGGAGATAAAACAGTAAAGAAAATAGGAAGAGATCGAAACGACACTACCATATATTTAGCAAAAGAAAATATGAGAAGTGCGTGCAATTGGACACGAGACTCGCGTCCGTTTCAAACTGAGAGAGTGTGTGGTAGTCTTGATTTTTTTTTGGTGTTTTGGATTTTGATGCATAAATCCCGACAAAACGCTCGAAAATTAAAAATGAAATATAGGTTAGGATGAGATAGTGAGTGACCGAAAAGAAAAAGGGGAGCGAAAGCCAAATGATGAAAGACTCTAGAGGCGATAAGGAAAGGAAAGGATGGAAGGTATAGTCCGAGAGCCAATAATAGTACCAACCAACACGTATGTATACAGTGGCAGTACCCGCCCTTGTTTGGATGCCAAGGGAGTCAAGGAAACGAAAGGAAAAGATTATAAAAATCAAAGCAGATTATGAGGAGGTAATGATAAAAGGGAAAGGAGTAAATGCTGGTAATTTCGAGAGCTTTGGGGTTAGTACCTCCGTTCCGCCAGGGTAAGAGATCACGCAAAGCAAATGGGAGAGAAATAGCGGAGAGGGCATAAGCGGATGATACAATTTCGGAGTAAGATGATAGCCAGATTCGTCATTAGGAGCCGAGAATAATGGAAGAGGGAAAATGCAAGTAAGGAAATTCGTTCTGGAGCGTCCAGTTTTTACTTTGTCGTACCGAGAGAATAGCGACTGGAAAAAAAGGTTGCCATTTCTCGAGTGGCTGGAGATTTGCAGCCGCATTCAAACAGAAGGCCGGGGGTATAGAAATGCTTAGCCGTGGTTATGGGAATGATGGCTGATCCTAGAGCTATATCGGCTAGTCCTTGAAAGCGAGCCGACGTCATGCTTGCCTAGATAATGTGTTATTTATATATTCAAATTAAAACGAACTGGTGACAATAGACGTAGACTTACCATCACAGCAGGCACGAACGTTCTCTAACCGGTCGGCTTCTCGATCTTGTAGCTCGATTATACGTCGTAGATCTTCGGCGCTGTCGTGGCTTGCTGCGCTTGTGCCATCAATGCTCCCCCGCGCACTCCCATACCGACTTCGTCGACTTGAGAATGTCCCTCTCATGCTTGAAGCTTTCAACATATTACCAAATTTTGACACTGATCCATGTTTTACTTGGTCTGCACGTAGCGATAATGTTGGCGATACCTGGTTGGGAGTCATGGGCCGTTGCATAGTAGGATGCGAATCCATATATTGTTTTGAGATCGCCCGTGTCGTCCGACTGTTGCGAGACGACACTGATCGTGCAGATTGACGAGATGTTCTACCAAACATGGAACCGAAGTCGTTAACCACCTCGGGGCTTGTATTGTTCCCCTGCCCGTCCACTCCATTTTCAGTAGTACGGAGTAGAAGATATGAAAGAGCGTTGAACCAGGTCTCGTGACGTTGGCTGGTTGAAGCAGTGAATCTGACAGTCCTACCCGGCGTGATAATTTCAAGACTCTTGCGATGCAGCCCTGGTGGGTAAGGGTTATCATCAGAAATTACACGGACGGCTTCAATAGCGACACTCTTGGCCTTAAGCTGTGACCGACCGGCTGTTTGTGGATCTTGGACACTCCAATATAGCGTACGAGTGTAAGGATGCACCCAGAAATAGCGTCTATGGCGGGTATTCGACATCTCAGGACGTCCAGCTTTCCGGGTGTACTTCCATAGAAATTCGCCGATCATTGTCTGTGTAATGGCTTGGATCATGCGAGGGTCTGTGCCTGGTTCGAAGCCGTAATCCCCTCTCGACATGTTGAAGCGATCATCGAGCTCGGATGCAAAGGAAGACATTGATGACCTTCGAGACGTCATGCTAGGGCGCCTTAACTTCGTCGCTGGAGTACCATTGCGAGTTCCGTTATCATTGGGCGTGCGTGGACGAGATTGAATGTTGGTCCGGTAGGCGGAGGCTGGGGCAAGTGGTGGACCCATGAGGTTCGGAGACCCTTCACTTGACAGTCTTTGGCTAGCAGCAGCTATGGTTTGTTTGTGGTCGTGGGGTAGCGGCGGGCGAATAGAAGAGCTTTGTCGGCTCGAGGAGCTTCCAGGGCGTTTCGTAGCATAGGGCGCAAGAGAGCCATCTTTGATGGCACTATTTTGCGAAGAAGGCTGGGGTCTCGTCGCCTTAGGGGTGGCCAACGGGGAGCTGCTAGGGCTTATGGGCGCAGTTGGGGCTGGTGCTTGTTGCCTAATGCTCCTATCCATCAAGAGCCGGTCAATTTGAACACTTGTCAGAATTGTTTGTGCAGCATTCTCAGAGAAGATAGCTGGTGGAGGCAGAGATCGAGGGGGTTCATCTTCGCCCGTCCTTGTACTGCCCACAAGATTTCGCTCCGTATCTGTATTCCCGCTCCGAAGAGCAGTTGTCGGTCTCTGTGATTGTTCAGTTTGAACATTGTCGTTGACATGAGCTGAAGAGTTATCAATAGGCAGAACCACTGGGATTGACCTTGGCTTGACTGGTATTGTTTCTTGAGCGTATACCGAGGAGAACTCGAATGATGGTTGTGGTTCAATGTGGACAAGGGGAGTGAATGGCGTGGTTTGGACAGATTGAATCGATGACATGTCAAGTTCTGCTGGCTCTGGCGTCAAGATGGTGGGCGCAGTGGGCGCGGTTTCCACTGACTGACCGAAGGAAAAGACTAATTCTGGAGCCTGTTGATCCAAGGTTTCTGGAGAAGGTAACACAGGTGCAATAGGAGCAGTATCTGCAAATTCCACGGAAGAAATTTCCAGCTCCGAAACCGGCTCAGCTGGATTGGATGGTGTCGCGAACACAGGAGCGATAGGGGTTGTATCAACGGACGATATAGATGATGCTTTGAGCTCCAAAGCTTCCTCGCCCGCTAGAGGTGCCGTTATTGCAGGGGCTATTGGTGCTGTATCCACCGATTTTATTGATGATACGGCAAGGTTCAGACTCGATTCGGGTGAAACTGGTGGTGCCACCGTGATAGGAGCAATAGGAGCGACAGGAGTCGTGTCCACCGACGATATTGACGATGTCTTCAAATCCAAGGTTGATTGGACTGGATGAACCACCTCCACGGGTGCAATTGGTGCTGTGCCCACATATTCGATTGATGATACAGTCGACTCCGGTGACTTCACCACAGGTGCAATTGGCGCCGTGCCCACAGATTCAATTGAGGATATAGTCGAGTCTGGTGACTTCACCACGGGTGCAATCGGTTCGGTACTCTCAGAGGTAACAGAAGAGACATCGAGATATAGGTTGCTTACCGGTCGCACGGGAGTGGTACTTTCGAAGAGTATCGGGGAAGTTTCCAACTCAAGCGGAGCCGATAGGATTGCCAAGGGTAGAGATTTGGAGGTATCGGCCTGCGGTGCCACATCAAACATGACAACAGTCTCACTTTGGACAATTGAAGGGAGTTCTTCCACTGCAGATTGAGTTGCAGAATTTACCATCTCGATGACCTCGTCAAGATCCATAGATGTACCCATATGTGCCACTTGATACGTACTTGTCTGGGTAGTGGCGGCCTGACTTTGCCATGGTTCTGGTGTGGGTAACGGATCGGTCATCATGGACGAATCTACCATCGTTATGTTTTTCGCTATCGAGGCAGCTTCGAACGGTTCTTGTAGCCCTGACTTGCGGGTGTGAACTGGAGTTGAAGCTCCAGAGGGTGATTTGGATCTAGTTGGGGTACCAAATTCACCATCGCTTCCACCTAATTCTCCCAGTTCTGCAAAAAGGCTCCTGCCTTGGACAAGTGGTTTGGGGCTAGCAGGCGAGGCTCCAGCGCTGATATTTCCGCTTTCTGGGGAAATAGGGTCTTCATCAAATTGACGACTTCGCCGATTACGCTGCAGCTTGTTTCGAGAGCGGGACGACTGGTTTTGGACGGGGGTCTGTATGTTGCTGAAGTCATATTCATCAGCCGACGTAGATGCTGTGCTCATGAAAGAGGAACGATCCCCTGGTTTTGCCGTGCCTAGCCTGGTGTTCCTGTTGCCTCCAGCAGTGCCGTTGAGGCCCGATCGGCTCTCAGTTTCTGTCAATTCGTCACTACTCTCTCCAGCAAAGCTTTCAACGCCAGTTTGGAAGGCTTCACTTTCAGTTGTAGTATCCCGCTCATTTGCCGTTTCGAAAGCATCTTCTGTTTCGTTTGCTGTTTGATAGGCGTCACTGGTAGTTGCAGATTCAACAGGATTACGGCGATAAGGAGAGAAGGCTGGTTGTCTGATTTGGGGCTGTCGGGTTGGGCTCGACTCAAAAGTCTCGTCCTCCCAATCCTGCTCTTCAATCTCAATATGCCTTCTCCTGCCGGCACCGAGCATTTCAGGGCGTGGTGGCTTTTTGAACGCGTCCGCTTTTGTCTTTTGTCGTTTATTTGCACTGCCTGGTCCCACGGGTTCATTTCGGCGCGTTTCCAATTCATCCCTGGCATCTTGAAGCATACGCTTAAGCTCGATCTTTTCTGTCTTCTCTCGATGAATATTATTCTTCAAGTTCTGGATCATCCGATGAGCATGATGTAATGAGCTTTTTATGGTTTCAGCTTCCAGATGGCCATGTCGTGGAGTAGCTTTGTTTGGTGATGGAGGCGGGGAGTTTTCAGGAGTCGACTCGCTCGCGTCATCATCATCGTTCTCTCGTTTGGCATCTTGCAAAGGCTCAGATTCGTGCTGTCTTAGATTAGCCGCTATCGCTTTGGCAAGCTCTTGGTTTTGTCCGGTTAGCTCCTCGACTTTCTTTTGGAGGGCATTACGCTCAGCATCTCCATTGTCCAAATTTCTTCGAAGAATGTGAACCTCGGAGTCATGAGCTTTTTGCGCGGCGATATGTTCGTCAGAGAGCTTTACGTTGGCCTGGTTCAATTCGTCAAGTTCCCGCTGCAGATTGTTCTTCTCAAGTGTGGCGGTGTTCAAGCTATTTGACAAGCGAGTTTCCCGAGCCGATGCCTCCTTGGCGGCTGATATGAGTTCGTGAGTTTGAGTTTCTAGGCTCCAGTTCTCGTCCTTGTACCGCTGTTCACTCTCATCCAGCGCCCGAAGACGCTGTGAGAATCCTTCCGCTTCCAGTTCAAGTCTAGATTTCTCAAGGTTTACCTCCTTTAGGGTCTCATCCCGTTCAGAAAGGAGGGCCTGAAGCTGGCGGACTTGTGCTAAAAGCGATGTGCTAATCTCTGTTGCAAATTCGATGTCATGAACGCGGCTGGATGGTTGATTTCGTTGCCGCCTCGAGGGGACGCTGACTTTTGACGGTGAGTTCGACGCTTGGCTTGAGAAAATGGAAGGACTTGCAGGAGTCTAAAAACTACATTAACAGACACGCTACGAAAACAGGCAGATTCAAGGAATGGAAGAGGGTCAGGGCTCCTTACTCGGCTTTCTAGGGAGGGGGTTGAGTTAGCGTCCTCCGGCGCCAGAAGCCTGGATTTAGGGCCAATCGAGGCGCGGGCGCTTTCTCGTCCTATATCATTGTATTCCTTCTCAAGTTCTGCAAGCTTCTGCCGTAGTTCCGGGCCGATATCGCCTTCCTCTTGCTGTTGTTCCACCTCCTTCAACCTATCGGAGAGTTCTCTTTGTTGCTGAACCAAGGCGGTTCCGAGCTTCGACGTTTCCTGTAGCCTTCTGTCTGTTTCAGCTAGGTGAGCCTCCAGCGCACGTCTCAGTTGAGCTGGGGAAGAAGAATTCAAGGTAAGGAGTTGTGAGTCGAAGGACGAATATCGATGGTTTTCTCGCTGCGTGACCGCGCCAACGGGTGTAGAAACGAACGGGTCCTCCATGCTAACCGCATCATCGCCGAATCGTGTGGTTGAATGCATCGTAGAAGGTTCAGTCATGGTTTAAGACGCGACTTTATCCTTCTATAATAGCCGGTCTAGACGAAGAACATGGTAATCGGCCTCTAGAGTATCAATTTCGATTTCTACCGGGACCTCTAACAGATCAGGCCGAACAACTTGGACGCTATATGACTCGGTGACTGGCGCACGATATTAGCCAGGCGCTGCGGCTTTGCAGGGTTTCGAAACCGGGAAATAAGGTGGTCGTAAGGAAGCGAGCGATTGGTGAAAAGTGATGGCCTGTATACGGCGCTCGGATTTGTTTACTGAGGTGGATTGTTGGCTCTGGGACGCGATCCTTGGGTATCAATAACGGATTGACAACACACACTTTTTGGAACGGCCCACTACTTTTGTGTGAAATTACCAAATAACATAGAAAAAAAAAAGAAAAATAGAAGACGTAAAAAGGAAAACAAGACAAATGAATGACTGATCACCCACACCTCTGCCACATTCCACAAAGCTATTAGGGGTGCTGGAGGAGATGAACAATGACCAACAGTGAGGTCTGCTGGGCGGGGATGGGAGACGAAAGGAGAGAAGGACAGACTTTGGGCGACGAGTTTGTTGTTGTCATTGGGCCTAGCGCCGGTCAGTACAGCCCCATACGCGATTTACAACAACTCACAGCTGCCAGAATACAGAGCATTTCACTAAGGAGATGAGAGTGGCGCGGTGGTCATGAAGTGACATCGTGCATATCACTACGACTGAGATATTCCTGACCTTCAACCTCGCAGATACTCAGCTGCATCGTCGCGAATCCGTTTGTTGATATTATCACATGATCTCAACTTTACCGTACGGTACGTTCTAGAAACAATGACTAAGCATCCTGGTTTCTGCAGTTTCTCGCCGCCTTGGAGACCGTCGATACATCGTTGCTCTGCCTCTTGCTGTTCTCTCTGTTCTTCCCAGGATATATCAGCTAGCTACAATGGACTCTGCAGCCCCAGTATCATTCAAGAAACGCTCCGCTAAGGCGAAATCCAACTTTCGAAAGAAGGCCGCTACACCAGCCCCAGCGTCAGATTCCGAGTCCGGCTTCACCTCTTCGGACGACGAGCAGGGCCACCGCGTCAAACGAAGGCGGAAGAATGTCGCCGTCACAGCCTCATCCGCTTCTCAACCCTTAAACCGTCCTGATATCCCGGAGCCTACACCCACAACATCCGCACTCACAGCAACAAACGATGCGACCAAGCAGTCAAATTGGTACGACGACGAGAAACAGGACGATCTCAGCGCAAAGAACCTACTAGGCCATACAAGAGATTTAACCGCTGCAGGAAGCGATGGCGCATACAAAGGAGCGGCTGGCTACCAGTCATTTATACAAAAGAACCCCGACGCGCCAAAGAAACAAGTCGGACCGATGAAAGCTCCCACGAATGTACGAACCATCACAGTCACCGATTTTGCTCCAGACGTTTGCAAGGATTATAAACAAACGGGATTTTGCGGCTTCGGAGACAGCTGTAAATTTCTCCATGCTCGTGAGGCGTATAAGCAAGGCTGGGAGCTGGATCGTGACTGGGAGATACAGACAAAGAGCAAGAAAATAGTGGGAAAGACCGTAGCATCAGCCGCTAAACGATCTGGCGTCGATGACGATGATGACGAGGACGAAGATGACGAGTTGTTGGAAAGCATTCCATTCGCTTGCATTATTTGCAAGAAGCCTTATCAGAATCCTATCGTTACCAAATGTGGTCATTACTTTTGCGAATCATGCGCCTTACAGCGCTATCGCAAGACACCAAATTGCATCGCGTGCGGAGCGGGGACGGGTGGTGTGTTCAACGTTGCCAAGAGATTGACCAAATTACTCGAGAAGAAGCGGGAAAGAGCTGCAAAACGGAGGGAAAAGGCCATTGCAGAAGGGGAAGAGGTTAGCGAGGAAGAAGAGGAGGACGACGCAGAATGAACGGTTCTTGCGTCCTAATCTTTCCTTCGTGAGCCCCAAATAGCCCGCAGGAACGGGCATTAAAGCCGCTTCCTGGACTGCAACAGGATAGGAATAATAGATATGGAGCAGCATCCAGCCCATCCTTGTGGCAAAATGTTGAAATTTTTCCGGCTCCCACCGAAATTTTGCGGGGAAGAGGAAACTTATCCTTTAATGCCTTTGCCATGCCTATACAGACAGACACACGTGGAGATATCTTAATTTCCACCATTGGCTTGGAACCTCCAGGTCCCCAACGGATTAACCTTGACTGGAAAACGAATGGACTGGCAATGTATTTTTTAGTGTATGGGCAAAAAGCGGTCGCCATAATGTATCTTATAATCAGACGATGGAATTACGGATCTCATTATTGGGATGCAGAGCGCGCCTACGGCCCCCGCGCCAATGGCAGAAACACAGCCAGAAGTGCGACAGTGTCCCCCAACTTTATGGAACAAACCCTTGTTGCGCTTGTGCAGGAACGCGGCAGGGGAAACTCACAGGCGCATGCTGAGCCACTCAACCCGAGCTTTTTGGTGGCTCCAGAAATGCGCCTAGGTCGTCATCAGCTCCCCTCCCAGCGATCATCCAAATGGCATTTTGCCTATCCACGCTGGTACGATCGTTGTAAACTCCTGTAAAAGTGAGGATAGGCCACGAAGAATTGCTAACTAAACGCCCTCTCCATCCACCAACCAGAGGGCACAAAGACAGGAGGCGACAGTTTACTCTTGGCGCAGCTCTGGGCTCAACTCCCACAACCACCTTCAAACGTCGTTGTCTTCATCCACTCGTCCGCATAACCAACGCGGCAGCCCTCGCAGAATCGCGCGATGGGAATCGCTACCATTACACAGCGTACTTCTGCCTCTGACGCGAACATATGTAACGGCCCATCTAGGAGAAGCCATTAATTATGGGCGCTGTGGCGCGTGGAGTTCTCTTCCCGTCCTTCCTACCGACCGAAAGCTCAGTTCTTTTTTCCCGTGTTAATAATAGGTGGGAAACCGTCCCGCATACGGAGTGAAGACTCCTTTATTATTATTGACCCACCGTGGCCTCGTCACCCCAACCGCTCAAAGGGAACCGTGGATGCCTGTGCTGTATGTACATGACGTTTTCGGCCGCTAGGACAGATTTGCTGCTTGATCTCCAAGCATCTCCCATTGCTGGCAGGTTTTAAAAGGTGCGATTGGCTTATATCCACTTTGCTTCGCACAATGCCCGACAGGCTACTGCACTTGCTTGGGTCGTTGGAGATAAAAATCGCTGGCGCGGTTTCTCCCCTTTTTATGTCTGGATGCGCCCAACCCAGCTGATCATCCTCAGCTGTTGATTCTTTTACTCTGCCTTCTCATGGCACTCTCAAATCGAATTTTAATGGCGTCGCGTTCAAAATAATTTTTGTCGTCGGCGCCAATTTTCAATTTCGTCTTTTCTCCTTTGCTTCGGCTTCTATGCGGCTTTTGTCTTTCCTAGAACGCTAGTTTTAGTCTCTAATCTCTAATCTCCTTCCTGAAATTCTTCCATTATTTTCACAAAATGAAAAGCCGCTGTCGTCAAGCTATCGTCCTAGCCTCCTGCGTTACAGCCATTGGTCTCATTTTTTTAGGGCGGCACCTTGGTGACCTTGCTGATCAGTATAGCGCTGGCTCGTACCTCATCGATTCACTGGACTTGGATGACAATGCCACCATCCCTCCCCCCGCCGCAGAGGCCCAGGATAAAGTGATTGTTATGGCCAGGCTGGAAGAAGAGGATACTGGCTGGGTAGAAGAGCATCTCCCCGAGTGAGTAGTAGCGCGGCGCACTCCTAGCCACCTACCCTAGAGCGCAGAGGCTGAGGCCCATGATCCACCAGGGAGCAACCGAGCTAATTGACCCTGCAGTTGGCAACGGGCCATTTACATCGTGAACCCTTCTCGGGAATCACTTCGCGATCCAGATGTTCTCACCACTCCGATGAACAAAGGTCACGAATCTATGGCATACCTCACATATATAATCGACCACTACAACACCCTACCCTCATCCATCGCATTCCTACACCCCCATCGCGGTGGGTTTCTCAAAGCTTGGCACGTCGACGCTCCCCTGCACGATAACGTCCTAGCCCTTCGAGCTCTTCAGCTAGATTTCGTCCAGAGCAACGGATACGTCAACCTCAGATGCAACCAAAACCCAGGCTGCATAGGTGAAAAAATACACCACAGATTCATTACAGAAGAAGTTTGGAATGGGCTATTTCACAATTCTAGCACGCCGGCGTCTGCGCCTTCCGAACCAACATCAACGGGTTCAAAACCACCCCGCCGTAAACCCGATGCCAATAAAGGAGCTCTTCCCAACCCCGCTGGCCGGGTCGGCGTGGCGTGCTGCGCTCAGTTTGCCGTATCAAGAAAGCAGGTGCTTCAGCGGCCGTTGAGTGATTATGAGAACTTCAGGCAGTGGGTTATCGACACCCCTGAAACTGACGCTGTGAGCGGTCGGGTCATGGAGTACTTGTGGCATGTCATCTTCGGAATGGATCCAGTCTAGTTCGTACCCCGTCTCCCCCTACTCTCTCTACTCAGCCTACTTTTAGGGTAGGATAATGACTAACAGCTATTTAATAACAGCTGTCCCCAAGAAGATAAGTGCTACTGCGAAGTATACGGCCGATGCAAACAAAAGGAGAATAAATAAGACAATACAGAGCACTGAGAAATGTATCATTTTGCATTAAAAGTTAGGCGGTGGAAAATTCGAGCCAATTTTTCTGGGCGTGACATTTGAACCGCTTTTTTGTACATTATACCCCGATTTAGTTTTTATGCTAAATCACACATAGGAATTACTAGACTTCATTGGACATTTTGTTTATTTCATAAGATTCTTTACATTCATTAGTGAGGGATATCTATTCCTTAAACCTAAAGTTGTACCAGGACATTCCCACAGCATTAGCACCCGGGCCACAGAGCGTCGGTGAGAGTTCCCCAAACTTCCAATCTCCAATTTCCACCCGCCAGGGTATATCACAAGTTATTAGTTTACTTTCGGTCGAAATGCTCTTCGACCCGTTCTATAAGATCTGCCTTCTTCCCCGCGGCTGACAGGTTCTCAGAGAGTAAGAAATCCTTGAGAATAGGTACGGTAAGCTGTTACGAAGTCAGCCGTTAGTCAATTCTGATAAATGCAAGAATGGAATCAGTGATCTGATTGCTAACCTTGCTTAGATTGCCCTTCTCGTAGTACATCTTAATGTCGCTGCCGTCCTCCACCTTTGTTCTCTTTGCTGCAGGTTCGCCAGCGGCCTGTTTGCGACTCGGAGCTGGCCGTTTGGCTAGCGTCGACGGTTGATCCAAATCCAATTTTCTGTATTGGGCTTCCAGCTCCTCACCCCATGAGATGACAAGGTCTCCAACGCGCTATATTGATCAGATGAGTTAGTCAACGAACAAGGTGTAGGCAAACCCATTGCATTAAATCTACCACCAACCTTATCTATCTGTCGATATTTCGGGATTGTCTTATCTTCCGGTTTCTCGGGAAGGTCTTCATCAAGCGCTAAAGCCTGAAGAATCCGATAGTGCCATTGCAGAGCTAGATTCGACGTATGTATTAGTGGGAGGGGTGTGGTGTATGGAGGCATAATTCTGCTCTAAAACTTACAAGGATTGGGATAACGTTGCGGGTCATATCTTCCCTTCGGGAGGTGAAGCTGTTGAACAACTGTTCTCATTTTATCGACTAGCGGTTCAGGGGCAACTAAATGAGTGGTCTCCGGGTTTTGACGAATATCATCGGCGAAGGGAAGCGGGAGAATCCACATGCCGGGGGGGATAGTTTGGTCATCATTTTCGTCCAGCTTCTCCTGCCCGGCGACCATGGCAGCCATTACCGGGGCAGCATTCTTTCGAGGGATAAACCAGACCAATGCCAGCTTCTCCTCCTTGATTAGGGTTTGCTGTAGAGCGGAAAAAACGCGGGTGGAGCCAACAAACCCTTCCTCGGAGGGATATATAAATGTTGGGTGTTTCATCGATGCCCAGATTGGAAGAGCAGACATTGGCTTGAAGCCAATAATTCGAATAATGGGATCACCAAATTTCCTCAAGGTGTTTTGTTCATCTTGCGTGAACGAGATCTGCTCACCACCGAACTTGTACGCTTTTCGAATTTCCCATTTTTCTACCTCACGGGCACTGTCGTCGGCAATCTGTGTTGTGATTCCCTTGGCTATCTGCGGTTGCTCTCCCCCCAACCAAACATAGCAACTCCTTGCTGGCTCCTGTCGTTTGAAGATAAGATAGCCCGTGACAGATATCTTGAAGCCAGGCCCAATTTCCAAACCGACATTGGAAAATAGTGCACGACGCGGTACGGACTTAGAGTTAATCGAGGATATGAGAGAATTTAATAAGGTCAGGCCATTTCCAGCCACATTAGATGGCCTTGACCCTACTTGCGAGACTGGGGCCTCTGGGTCAGTCGGAGAAGCTCTATATATTATATCCTATGCCACTGTCAGTCAGACTATAAATAATTGAAACTGGTATATAATGATACCGTACATCATAGAACAGTGATCGGTCAAATTCGTGCTCTGGCCTAGATATCGGGAACAGCTCGATGGTCACACCTAAATCATACAAGTCCTTCGCGCGAACTGTAGCGGCTGATCGCAATACCTTATCTTTTTCGTGCGGGTTGTCATTGTCTGTCACAATAAAAAGGCGTCTCGAGGAGAAGTTGGAAGCTTTCGATGTGAATATCTGGTTGGCGCAAAAAAGTACATTTGCCATTGAGACAGGCTCTTTTGCAGGGACCAAAATTTCCGGATTTGAATCCTCGTCGTGAGCAAGCTCTCTTAGCTGCTTAACATCCAACGCGGCGGGAACGTCGAGGTCAATATATAAATAACAGTGCGGGTAGGGGAGGGTGCCCCGCCCGTCTTCATCCTCCTCATAGAATTTCGACTCCTTTGTCCCATAGAGTAGAACACCAATCATATCACGAGGACTAGATATGATCCGTTGTTGCATGAGATGGTACGCACTCTTAAGCGCTGCTGTAATTGGGGGAGCTTCGTCTTCTGATTGTGACGTCAGCATCGAGTCGCTGACTTCAATAGCGAAGAGGACAGCATCTTTCGCTGATTTGTATCCCTAGGAAGAATTAGCATTGTAAACTATGAGCCAAATCATGTTGGAAGAAGTACAGTTTCATCAACTTCCTCCTCATCCTCAAAATTCTCTTCTTCTCGGTTATAGCTCGAGTTCTCAGCCATACTTGTGATAAACAAATATCAAACTTAAGAATCGGGTCTTTTAAATAAACAAAATATCGGTCTACCAGCAAAGAGAGTCTTGAAAAGAAAAGAAAAAGGGCAACTTGACAAGCTCGTGGTTTAAAGAAGAGGTTCTCAGCGTTGGCATGTCGAGATGCTGCCTGGAGCTGCCTAGAGCTAAACCACGCGATCGCCTAATTCCAATGACGCGCCCGAAACGCGAGATCACGTGTCGTCCATTATATCGGCTTGGACATCATTGGCTGTTGGGAAGCTCTTGCTGGGTTTCAAGAAGCAGCTTTGAGGTCGGTCCCCAAACAAATCACCACGAAAGCTTCTTAATCCACCATTAGATCTATTAGATCTAAATACTTTTGTGTCTCTACTAATCGTCACGAATTGCTCCCCCCAGGCTGGTCCAAAGAATTTAATTGAATCAGAATGGCGCTCCCTCGAGCCATGGCCCGGTTGCCCCGGAATGGGTGCTTGAGGCCCAGGCTGGCGGTGTCATCCCAAATTTCGGTCTCTGGAGACAAGCGGAGTGGAATGGCAACGGCAGTACCACCGGTAACTCAAGATGCATCAGGATCAAAAGGACCGACCGCTATGGTCTTTTTGAATATGGGAGGGCCTTCTACAACAGGCGAGGTTGGAGATTTCTTGAGCAGATTATTCGTGGGTATTTTGTTCTTGCAGCTGCACAATTGTGGTAAATGTAGCTAACGAATCACATTTTCAGGCTGACGGTGATTTAATACCCCTTGGCCGCCTTCAATCCTACCTTGGTCCGCTTATCTCTCGTCGTCGAACGCCGAAGATAGAAAAACAGTATGCTGAAATCGGCGGAGGATCTCCAATTCGAAAGTGGTCCGAATATCAATGTACCGAAATGTGTAAAATATTAGACAAAATCTCTCCAGAGACAGCACCACATAAGCCATATGTCGCTTTTCGGTACGCCGCTCCTCTAACAGAGGAGATGTATTCTCAGCTCTTAAAGGATGGATTCGATAAGGGTGGTCGAGCTGTTGCTTTCACTCAATATCCGCAATATTCATGCTCTACAACTGGCAGTTCGCTCAATGAGCTCTGGAAATGGAGGAATCGACTTGAGGGGAAGCGTGCAAATGGAGGCGTGGAACCGACCGGGACCGTTCAATGGAGTGTCATCGACCGATGGCCAACATTCCCTGGATTGGTAGAAACATTCGCTCGCAATATCGAAGATCAGCTAGCAACATATCCGGAGGAAACACGAAAGAATGTTGTGCTACTCTTTTCTGCCCATAGCTTGCCTATGAGTGTGATCAATCGAGGTAAGACTAACAAACAAACAACAATCAAACTGGTGGAATTGACAAAGCGCTGTGACTAATATATCTGCTCTTAGGTGACCCATATGCTGCGGAAGTATCTGCTACAGTGTACGCTGTTATGCAGAGGCTCGGGTTTTCCAACCCATATCGTCTATGTTGGCAGTCCCAAGTAGGTCCATCGGCATGGCTTGGGGCACAAACCAGTGATACTGTTGCAAATTACGTGAAGCGAGGGCAAACCGATCTACTCCTCGTGCCAATTGCTTTCACGAGCGATCATATTGAAACCCTATATGAGTTGGATCTCGAAGTTATCCATGATGCAGCTAGCCCAGGGGTCAAGAGAGTCGAGAGTTTAAACGGAAACCCGATTTTCATTCAAGGGTTAGCAGATCTAGCAGCAGAGCATCTACGCAGTGGAGAGAAGTGTTCGCAGCAAATGACGCTGCGATGTCAAGGATGCACCAGTGAAAGGTGTTTGGAACAGAAGAAATTTTTCGCAGGGCCTGAGAAAAGTGCTCTTGTACGATAATACCAGATTGTTATGCTATACCCATACTTTTGCAGGGACTTGTTTATATGACAAGAGGCTGGCGGCCGCTTAAGTCGGCAAACCATCACAGATTAATCAAAGGCATTCGCAGCTCTCAAACATTGCGGATGTAGGGTTTAAACCTCTCTTCTCAGTCTCTGCACTCACAGTCACTCATGTTAGGATTGACACAACCCAAGGTTGTTCAGAGAGGTGCCAGTCACCATCAGGACTTTGTTTGTCGAAGGGCGATAACGGACGGCTCATCCGCATGCACCTAGACATCCACAGAGGAGCTTACTAAAGAAACCCAGAGCCTTGTCGTACTCGGCATTATACAGCGTCGGATGCTCCGAGGGTCCGCTTGATTCAGAGAATGTCGAAAATGCAGCAGAAACGTAGACTTTGCTTATCCCATCTGTTCTGTATCTATTCATAAAGTAATGGCCATCAAGGCTGGTGTGTCGAGCTGAGCTGTGAGTGTCTATTTTTGTGTTTCACGAGAGAATGCTGGGCCGTTTCAAGGTGATACGCACCGCAAAAAACCACCCAATAAAATAAATGCAGCAGCCTTGCCAGCGCTTCAAACTCAAGTCTATATTTCCCAATTCTCCCGTAAAAATAGGACAAATTCCTCGCGATGTGGACGAATAAACTGCTGGTCGGGCAGTTCTAAGCCTAGAAAAAGGCCGCCAAGTGGGACTGGAGGAAGCTATTTCTGGGCGCAGTCATATCTTAAAAGGCAGAGATCCTTCACATATATAGTTGGGTCTGCCCTCAATTCTTTTGACGTAAATATATTTTTAATCATATTTTTATTTCGTAGCGGATGAAATTGTTACTGCCTGTGGCTTCGTTGGTGGTCAAATTCACCTATCGAGCCCAGCATCACGATGGTTCATGCACAATCCGCGACTCCCGGTAACGACAGCCAAGGAAACGCGCCGACGACGAGATTGCACGAAGATGTCCAGGCACATGGCGGGTTTGACACCCTAGCGGACTCTGGACTGGAAACCGAGTTCGCAGATGAGAGGACCGGATTGCTCTCGCTTGATGAGCGGGACCCAGAAGTTTACGATGAAGCTGCAGAGGATGGAAATACAAAGCATCAAGCAGCCTGGCGAGGGACAAATGATTTTTCTTTCTTACCCTGGTGGAAAAGACCATCTGTAAGAGCCCTGTTCATATCCTTACTATTGCGATCAGTCTTGCTAACACCTTTCCTCATAGGTTTTGTGGATTCTCCCTCCATTGCTTCCGTTTACAATTGCTTTTGGCGGCGTAGTTGTCCCCAAAATTAACCTGATGCTCACTATGATATGTCGCGATTACCTCGCTGACCGAGCCATGAAGGACGCGACGTTTACCTATCTTCCGGTCGTCTTCGGAGCAGATAATAATCAGTGTCGTATTCCGGAAGTCCAGGCCCTTGTCTCCAGATTTCAGCTCATTCTCAACCTTATTGCCGGGGGACTTTCTGCAATAGTAAGCCCGAAACTCGGTCTATTGTCCGATGGCTATGGAAGGACTAAAATAATTGCAATCTCTTCCTTGGGCATCTTTATTGGCGAGGCCATAACCGCCGTGGTCGCCTCTCAACCTGATATCTTCTCAGTCAACCTATTGCTCGTAGGCGGATTTTTTGAGGGAATGTTTGGATCAGTCACCGCTGCCGTTGCTTTGGCTCAGTCTTATGCTGCGGACTGCACCCCGCCGTCAAAACGGAATGTGGCCTTTGGCTACTTCCATGGCGTCCTGTTCACAGGAATCGCTCTTGGCCCTCTGGCAGCTGGATACCTCATCAAATGGACCGGAAACGTGCTTTACGTATTCTACGCCGTTTTAGTATGCCAATCCATATTTCCAATCTTCGTGTCACTTTTCGTTCCAGAATCGGTCCCGAAGGAGCGCCAAAGATACAACAGAGAGAAGCGCAACATCAGAGTCCTAGGTGCAGGCAAAATGACTTTGGCGGATTTGAACCCGCTAAATCTCGTAAAACCACTCGAGATTTTGCTCCCGATCACTGATAAGTCACTAGCAGCCAAGATTGGAAAGACTAAAGTTAGGCAATTACAACGGAATTTGATCATCCTAGCTTCAATCGATACCGCAATTTTCGGGGTAGCAATGGGTACAATGTCGATCATTGTTATTTATGCGGAATATATGTTTGGCTGGGGCAACGTCGAGTCCAGCTTATTCGTTTCGATATGCAGTTCTGTCAGGGTAGTTCTGCTGCTTATCGCTCTTCCGGGTCTCACCTGGTTCTTTCGCGTTCGACAACGCCGCAGCGCACCCAATTCTACCCAAAGTGCTAAGGGAGCCGATAAGTTGGATATAATTATTATCAGATTCTCCGTTTTATTTGACATGTTGGGTTATGTAGGTTACTGTCTTGTCAGGACAGGACCACTACTAGTAATGTCGGGCATTATTGCTGCCATGGCTGCCATGGTGCCGCCAACAATTCAATCAACTCTCACCAAACACCTACCCTCAGACCAGACAGGGCAACTTCTGGGCGCAATGGGGTTGCTACATGCCATCGCACGAATAGTGGCTCCGACGGTGTTTAACCTAATATACAGTTTCACCGTTGGTACAGTTCCACAGGCAGTATGGATATGTTTGGCTTCGGTGATTTTCGTCGGTTTTGTATCGTCGTTCTTCATCGTGCCGCATGGTATGTATACTCGATATCCTGGGCATTCTGATCATAAGTGTTTCTAACTCACTTTTCTGTCCTCCAGTTTATGTGCCCGACTCATCTACCGAAGATAACGCCGACGAAGATGGCCACTTGGACAGCTACCGCGGTTAATAACATATATACCACCGTCCGTTTCTAACCAAACGTAACGTGGATATAGGTCTGCGATTCTGCGGGGCCTACCCAATCCCCTCTGCCAACTCCCTATGGCGCAACATTACTGGATAATGGATGTCTGTACATAGTGGCAACAGAGAGGGCGCTGTTACAGATTATCCATCACAGCACCTATTGTATATATCTGGAGACTAAATCACCGGCATTCCCACCTAGCCGCCCCGAACATAGAAAAGAACAGGCCTATTGGCTTCCCACACGCTAGCTCAGTTGCCTAGGGCGGCCTTCCCAGAACTAGCCAATGCTCAATATTACGATTAAACGGGCCTAACCTACTGAACGATCTTCCTCAGAGCCATTCATCGCTTATCAAATATCACAGCTCTCTGCCGAGTTGAGAAGCAATTGGGAGAAAAGAAGGAAGTTTAAGACGATTCGAGTTACATTGAAGTAATATACTATCTATCTAGACACTGCAATAAATATATTCATTCCAAGGTCTTCTCCATAAAACCACTCCGAGTTACTGTTTACGATCTTCGTGGTTGCTCATGAATTGAATTTGTATTATGTAATCAAGGAACTGGTTCACAAATTTACGATTCCGGAGAGAAAGTTCCCACGCTCTCTCCAACTTCATGATCCTCTCCCAGGCCATGGCCGCATTGGTGAATTAACATAGCGTGTCCCTGTTTGTAGGAGCCATTTGAGGCATTGGCTTGAGTCTCTCATGCTACACTACACTCAATTGCCTATCCGTCACAAATCGCACCCGCCATACTGAACCTACAATGCTCTCCCGCCCCAACTCCAGAAGCGTTGTCCCTTCGCGAGCGACCCTACGTGCCCTACGACGGCTAGCTTTAGCAGGATCAACCGCTGGTGCCATTGGTAGCATCTTCACGGTTGCCACTATCTCCTACGAGATTAATCGCAGAGTCCGTGTTGCCGAACACCTGGTCGACCAAAAGCGAAGTCTAGAAGCGACATGTCCCAATTACAACGCGCTCGAGAGAGGGACGGCAGTGGACAAAATGATGGAGGCAGCAGAAGCTGGTGAATTCGTGGGCTTGGAGTCAATGAGGAAGAGAGACCCGTTCGTGGGTGTTCAGGCGAGGAGCATACATACTCGTGCTGTCCGCGATACAGAAGTCGACGGACAAACATCTCATCAACCAATAACCCTCGTATCAACTCGAGAAATCCCAAACCCGCCGATACCTACCACGATAGACCCGCTGAACCTGGCCCGAGCCAAATCTTCGTTCCAATATAGACAGTCCACACCTGCCCGTAAACGCCAAGCCAGATACGTTCCGCAAAGAAAGGAGAAGACCTACGGTACATTCGAATATCGCAGTGCTGGGGCCGACAGAGAACATCGAATTGCACAAGCCATCGAGCTCTGGAACAATAACAAGCCGATAGAAGCTTCTGAGCGGCTCACTCCCGTTAGATATCAACAACCAGAGACCGTACCACAAACGGCAAAGGACCTGTGTCTCGACCTATTCTATGGAAATATCAAAGACGGCAATGTATTTATCGCAGTCAAGAATTTTAACTGGCTTGCAGATCATTCCGAGGTCACCCAGGATCTATGGGAGGTACTCATCTCAGCATTCAAAGACCTCAAAAGCTGCGAAACCTTAGCCACCACCTATCTTCGGTTTTCTGGTCAATTTTCCCTGTCTCCATCTCTACGAACAACGGTTATAAGAGCTCTGACGGATTCCTATCGACTTCAGGAGGCCCAAAGCTTCGTTCAAGAACATATGACTGAGCCCGATAGCCAGAAGCTATGCACCCTGTTCCTATCACAGATATGGAAAAAGAGCCATAGCCCTGACATAGTTGAAACCGAATCCGAAGCTATCATTTCTGCGCTGCAAGACCATGGTACTCCTTTGGAAGAAGGTCTTTTCCTTCCCCTCATGAGAGCCTACGTTGAGTCCGGTTTTCAAGAGAAAGCCCAGCTTCTCGTCGAGACGATGACAAAACTGCATGGCATAACTATCACGTCCGCTACAGTAGGCTTATTTGCATACTCAAAGGCGCTGAATAGCGATTGGAAAGGTGTCGAAGAGGCTTTGCAGGAGATACATGACCGCGGTCTGGATGAAAATTCGCCAGTACCCCTACACCGGAATTTTGATCGAATCTTCCTGGAATATTTCCTCGCACACACTGGTCAAGAAATCCGAGACTTTGTCTTCCGTGCAATTGAGAAATACAACATAAGGATCGAGAGTGTACTTTTTCGACATGTTATTATGGCATTTGTCCAGAAGGGCACGCCGGAGATGGTTGAAGAATTGATAACAATTGCAGAAGAGCGTGAATGGAGAATTGATATCTCTAAAGAGGCGTTTCTACGCGTCCTTCAAGAGCATCGCTTATCATGCGAGATGAGCGATGTTGGCTTATGGCGAATGTTACGCGCCTCCCAGGATAAGCGCGGCCGAGCCAACGGTTCCCAGCGGTTACTAGGGTTTGACAAAAACTCCTTTCCCTACGACGACGCATTCAGGCTTCCAGGGACAAGCGAAACTACGAGCTGGTGGCGGAAAGTCAACCATATCCCGGAAACATCCAAAAAGATAGATAACTTCGTTGCTCTATTCAAGCGGATGCTCCACAGTGTCCAAACAGGCCATGTCGGTGATGCGGTTAGCTTATTCCAAGGCGCTAAGGCAGCCGGCAAGGTCATGAAGCAACCCCATATCGAACTAGCTACCATTGCGAGCATCGTCCACCAGGGCTCCGTAGAGGAGGCAAAAATCATAATTGAGGATGCGCAGAATGGCTTCCAAGGCCCCGATAAAAAGAGAATGGAAAACTTTTTCCACCAGGTACTGAAAGCCAGATCTAAAGAGAAGCTCCTCAAAGTTGCGGTCTTGCACTACTATAAACTCCTCGATCGACAATTCCTCCCAATAAAACACCACTTTGCTACTTCTGCGTGTGCGGAATTGGTTAGATCTCAGAAACCCAGGGCTGCCCTACGACTCTTCCGGTCCATCAGCAAACGCAAATTCGGATTCACGACGCCATTCGACAGCGTGGCGGTTAAGGTCATTGCCCGAGCGGCAGCGCATGCAGGAAATTTGAAAGCGCTTCGATGGGCAATAATAACAGCTTTGCACCGCCCCTCCGCCATCAGCAGATCTTTAGTGGCAGAAGTATACTCTCTCCTTGCGATGCTCAAATTCAAAGCAGTTAGCCCAGAGCTAGTTGAAGACTTCAACCTCCAGCTGAAGGATCTTGATTATATGGCTACTGTTTTGGAAAGGAAAGAAATTATCGATAGAAAACCGTTTAACAAGAAAATCCAAATGCCCTTCAAGGGGGCTACTCCGGATGAACCCCTGGACAACCAAAAGCTTACGTGGTCAGCGGGCATGTGGTCTGACATGCTGGACGCTAAAATGGAGCCTGGCAGGATGGATTTGATGGGTCAAGTGCTGACTTGGTCTGAGAGGGCAGAGTTTGAAAATCTATTCAAAAGGGAGCGGTCTACAAAGAATGGACCAGGTAATGATGGGCGTTCTATAGAAGGAGAGGAGGAAGATGAAGGCGATGATGAATGAGGATCCCGCTAAACATAAAACGACTTGATTGGCTAGGCGTTGATTCGTTTACTGGAGAAGGAATTTAGGCGTTGAGGATTTCCTTTCCCATCTTCTTGTACAATAAATGCCACACATAGTTATGTATCAAACAGTTCTCTATAATCTCCGCGATCCGTGATATCAGCTTTGCCAGGAACATTTTCACATGCAAGTCACGCCACCCCAGAAAAACTCTCTGCCAAGACCTTCACCTTGGTCCCCCTTATTTTTAGCTGTCTGCAGGAACAAAATTCCTTTCTCAAGGACGAGCATGCAGTGGTACTGATAGCTGCAATAACTCGATCTGCTTCTTTTCGCCGTTTCTTTGTCTATATTACTCTCTAGAAATGGCCTCACACGTACACTCTAGAGCAAACGGCTCGACCAATGGTTCTGCCTCCACGACGGTGCACCGTGACGAAGAGCGAAGAGTCCAACACAACGAAGCCGACGTTGTCATAATTGGGGCTGGGATAGCTGGCTGTGCTTTGGCAGTTACGTTTGGGAAGCAAGGACGGAGTGTTCTCCTGTTAGAAAAGTCGTTGAAAGAGCCGGACAGGGTGGTGGGGGAATACTTGCAGCCTGGAGGTGTCCTTGCCCTTGAGAAGCTGGGAATGAGCGAATGCACTGAGGGTATTGATTCGATTAAAGCTTACGGCTATCATGTTATCTACCGCCAGAATGCCGTCAATATCCCTTATCCCAAAAGAGAAGATGGATCGAGCTATACCGGACGAAGCTTCCACCATGGACGGTTCATAATGCGACTGCGCGCTGCTGCTCGTTCGACACCGAACGTCACCATTGTTGAAACGAAGGCGGTTTCATTAATCAAATCTGATAATAAAGACAAGGTCATTGGCGTGGAATGTTTGGCAAATGGCGAGAAGTCGTCCTACTTCGCTCCCCTTACCTTTGTTGCGGACGGATACGACTCGAGTTTCCGAAAGCAGCACCTTCCTCGAGGCCCCGTCGCAAAGTCCAAATTCTGGGGACTCGATCTGATCGATGCCAAACTACCGGGCCCAGGGCACGGTAATGTTGTCCTAAGCCATTTGCCTCCAGTTCTACTTTACCAGATCGGAGCACACGAGACAAGGGCCTTCGTCGATATACCTATAAATCTACCAGCAGCTTCTGTTAAGAATGGCGGTGTTAAAGGCCATATAAGGAACAACGTCATCCCAACGCTACCAGAGTGCCTCCAGCCTTCGTTTATCTATGCCCTTGAAAATGGTAGACTACGGTCTATGCCCAACTCTTTTCTCCCTCCCACAACGAACAAAACACCAGGACTATTCTTCATCGGCGATTCCCTGAATATGCGTCACCCACTCACCGGCGGAGGAATGACTGTTGCATTTAATGACGCGCTTGTACTACGTGACTTGCTCAGTCCCGAAAGAGTACCTGATTTCAGCGATACGTCTCTCGTCGTAAAGCAAATGTCCAAGTTTCACTGGCAAAGAAAGGATCTATCCTCTGTCATAAACATCCTCGCACAGGCGTTATATGGCGTATTCTCTGCGGACGGTAAGCATTCCACATCTTCTCATCCCGGCCTCTTAGCCATAATATATACACACATTTAAACATACCCATTTCTAACTTTTTTTCAATTCACAGACGAACGAGTTCAAGTCCTACAACGTGGTTGCTTCCGCTACTTTCAGCTCGGTCTTGTCCAAGGCCCAGTTGGCATGCTGGCAGGCCTTATCCGGTCTCCCTGGACCCTATTCCGCCACTTTTTCACCGTCGCCTTCCTCGCCCTATGGCTCCACCTATGCAGCTCCCCTCTCTACCTACTCCCTCTCACCCTAATTGAGTGCATACTAGTTTTCTGGACTGCCTGTCGCGTCATCGTTCCATTCATGTATGCCGAGGTAAGAAGCTAGATGGGTATACATCTGCTTGCCTATACCTGCTGTGGCTTTACGTGCACCGCGTGCATCGCCTTCATTTATTGTATTTATATATCCCATTTCCCTCTGAGCGAAAAGACCCGCATTGCGATTTCTTCTATGGATTATCTCCTTTCATCCCTTCTCGTTCGCAATTTCTTTCTCTTTTCTAAAGATGTGTATAATTGGTCTCCTTTTTTCGTTATATTCATTTTTAATCCGTCATTTTCTTCACTGCAATCCTGTCTACTTTTCTTTCTCTTTTGCTTAACGATGTACATCCATATCACCTCTTTAATTAATGATGATTACGGGACAAGTCAAATTAAAAAATAAAAAAGACAGATTCGGTTTCTTGGATACTTTAATTCCCCTACTGGTGTCCTGGACTTTCAACTATCCAGATATAATTAGGTTTTGGCCTCTACTAAGTCTTCATAATGGTTTCTCATATATCAATACCAATACATTTAATCTATGTCTAGTATAATTTTCAACACTGTTCCGGATCATCTCTCGTGTAAGTAGCACCAACTTCAAATCTAACAGCAACAATAAAGCACGCCAGACAATAGGTAAGTTCCTAAACATTCTAAAATCCAAAGCTGTAAGGCCCTGACATATCATAAATGTCTTAATGGCTGGGTGGTAGAGGCTTTGTCTCCATCCCTTGACTTGAATATCTGGAAATAACATCTTGGCCTCGGGAGCAAGCCAAACAAAAAGAAATATTTGTAGAAATAGCCCGAAACCAACCAGGAGGAGTACTAGCTAAAAGATAGTAGGAAAACAGATATGAACAGTCCATTAACAAGTTAAACTAATATTGCCCTTTCCATCTTGCACGAACAAAATAGTTCCTTTATTTGTCTTTTCTTTCTTTTCTCATCTCCATCATTGTTAAAAAGAGTATAGTATAAAAGACAACAGAGAGGTAAAGAGGAAAAAAAGAAAAGAAGCCAGTGACTCTTTTTTGTGTATGGAATGCGAACGCACCTTGAAACTCGACGAAGATTATGATGATGATGAAACCCCCATGATGAAAGAAAGACGCCATGAATGATTCTGAAAATGGGAAATCTTAATATGTAAAGTAGCTCTTTTGGATCCAACGTAATAAAAAGGAAATCAGGGAAGGGAAAGGCAGTAAAACAAATAGGGATCTATCGCAATAGGAGAAACTGGGCCAGCAAACAGGAAACAAACGGAAAACAGGAACAGGAACCACTGATGATGATATTGGGGTATTAACAGGGAAAAAGCAGATAGACATCCAAGAGGAGCAAAACGAGAATTGATGAAGAAAGATATCGAACAAGCTGGGAGGAAGAAAGAAAAAAGTGGAAAGTATCGGCAACCTTTCGACCATACAAAAAAATCAGTAACAATTCATCCATTACATACCAGCTATCCTTTTTTTCTTTCCTACAACTCGAAAGAGGCAAAGGGGGAACGGGAAGAAGAGAATCACGAAAGGGAGCTTCTAAAGGTCACTCAAGTATACAGAAGGAGAAAGTCGCCTTTGTTTTCATTTCGAGTCCTGATATCGATCGCCCTTAGGCTAGGAGTAAGCTTTGTTCAAGTCATTTTTCATTGACGTTTCTGCCGTCCGCATCGAGGACGTGGTAGTCTTAGATGCGCAACTAGTTAGTTACCGAACTCGGGTTTTGTCAGTTTCAAAGTAGATGTTGTAGCCATAAAGTCCTCTTTTAGGCTACTCGTTCTTCACCGCCGTATGGTCAACAACTAACAAAAATGGTCGTTTTGAAACCAGTGACACGCAGCTCCGAAAAAGCCGGGACACAAGATATATCGAGACAAGGTTATGGCTGCTTAATGGCCAACATAAACCAGCTCTATTGATGCAGGCACATTATCATCAGATTCGTCATGAGGGTGATCGGACACGAGAAGGGAACAATATCTGGGGGCCGTGTTGGAGCGCGGGGGATTTAAAGGTGCGTGGCCTCACTCCTATCCACCTTTCCTCAAGGATACATCTGCAGGGAGAGGTTCAACAGCGTTATTGGGCTCCGCGGGAGCTCTAGCACCCTTTCGATTTTTTCGTTTCGTGGTTGTTTGCCATCCACCTGGATGGTGACTTTGATGATCCCCAGCTCCGTTTGTGTGGATGCCGTTGGGTTTTCGAGTCGAATCTGCCAGCTTTTCTTTATGTTCTATACCTGGAACGTGGTTGGTGGCATTGCTCAGCTCCTGGCGGCCCTTTGCTTTGGGTTTGTGACTAGTGCCGTTCAATTTATCGGAATCCACTCCGTTAGCCCGCCGTTTTACCGATGGGGAAAGAACGTAAGGCTCCTTTGTCTGAGCTCGTGCACTGTTAACTGTGGCTGTGTGCTTAGGCGCATGAGTGCCATTGGTATTCACCCCACCTCCAAATCCATGGTTGCTGTTGTCCTTCGCATAACGCAAGATGTCATTGTTCCCATAGGTATGAGCACCAGGATGTGCAGTGCTGTCGGAAGAACCGTTGGGCTCTGTCAATTGAAACCGGTGAAGCCGCTCTGATAGAGTTTCCAACCTCTCCATGTTACCATTTATCTCCGCCCCGTGAC
This sequence comes from Arthroderma sp. MBC 290, assembly GCA_030411455.1. Classification (NCBI taxonomy): domain Eukaryota; kingdom Fungi; phylum Ascomycota; class Eurotiomycetes; order Onygenales; family Arthrodermataceae; genus Arthroderma; species Arthroderma sp. MBC 290. Next base: position 259,386 of record JAPERC010000001.1, read on the forward strand.
TCTTGCCCACAGCGCTCCCCCATCCATTGGGTAAGGCTATATGGGCTTGCTCATGACGCAAGCCTTGAGAAACAGCATCATAGTCGCCATAAGCGAGTCGGGTATGCAGTTCATGATATGCCTCTTCAAATGTATTATGGCGAAGCCCTTGCTGGCTTAATATCGGGGATTTTAAAACATTCGGGACTTGATCACTTTCATCGCTATTAAAAGAATTCTGTCGGTATTCATTTGCTGGTTGCGAACCGTCAACAATAAGCAGGCCCTGGTCTGCTGGCTTTCTTGGCCGCGGAGGAAGTTGAGTAGAAGAACCGGAAACATCCTTATGTGCTGGCACTTCGTTTTTCTCTCTATTTGGCGTCGAATTTGGCGGGTGGTCAGTTGGAGTATGGAGGAAGTTAGCCAAGTCGCCATTGCTAATAGCGAGATCTTGCCCAGGATAAGAAGATGCTATTGGCCGTCTGAGGCCGTTGTGGGTTTGCGGTGAATCTCCAACGTAATAACCACCATACTCGGTTGGCAAGCTCTCCTCAAAATAAGTCGATCTTGAAAACAAAGTGCCGTTATTGCCCAACGAAAAATCCTTCTCTGTGGGAGTTCTCTGTGGCGATTCTGGCATTTGATGGTAACTCTGGGCCTGCAGGCCAGGCTGGGTGGGCAGAGAATATATAGCACTATATGTATTCACCATTGGTATGGGACGGGCTGGCTGCGACTGGGCCCTTAAACTTCCACGTGGAGATCCATTAGCAAGCGATGCACGGCGGTGACTTCGGCGAAGATCTGGGGTCGTTGTAGGGATAGAGGGGGAAGAAGGGATTGTATTGGGCGACTGCATGGAAGAAACATTCGTTGGGACAAATGATGGACTATACACTACCTGCTGCCGAGTAGCAGTAGGAAGCGGTGGGTGGTTTACTGTTCCCGCCCGTGAACGTGAATGCTCATCAGGTGAGCCGTGCTCTTGCTGCGGAACAGGGACCTGCAGGTACGGTTGCCTTATCATGGACTGATTTGCTCTGCCAATTAGAGCTTGTTGCATGCGTAACTCTTGCTCTTGAGCTTGGAGAAGCTGTATCTGCTGATAAAGATGGTCATGCAAGAGATACTGCGCATGTTGGGCTTGCAAAGTGGCCTCAGGTGGAAAGGCTTGATTTCCGTTCCTGGGATTATTTGACCTATTCGTCGTGTTGGAGGATCGGCGGCCCCCAGTATGCGACCCACGGTTGAAGCTGTTATTATTTCTCGCTCCCCGGCCTCCGCCCCTGCCTCCACGAGACGGTAGGGATGGTACGGCTGTGAGGACGGGTCGAGGTTGGGGAGGCGGTCGTTCCCAGCTTCGCTCTTCTTCCGGGGGATACTCGTATTGCTCGCAGCATTTCTCCAGGTTCCCTTCAGATATAGCCGTAAATGCTCGCCGTAACTCCTGGTGCAATCCACGGAACGAAGAATCATCAGCAGTATTTCCAAGGTTTCTTGTCGTACTAAATGGTTCCTCCACGCATAGTCGATTATTTTGCAATAGATGCCAACCCTTGTCTTCCTTGGATAGTAGCTTGCCCTCCCGCACCGACATGACGTGCTTTTCATAATTTATTTCATGACCATAATATCGGAAAAAGTCAAAAAGAAGAGCACCAAGGGATGATTTGTTCGCGTCCCCGAAGCCAGAGATTTTCTCCAGATCGTCCTCAAATTTCGTCGACGGGAGATCGCCGGCAACTACTTTTTCGCCCTGGTTTTGTTGGAGATTCGGCACGATGGGTGGGTTGCGTGTTTGGAGAAAATTGATGATAAGACATATCCAGGTGTATGAGCTGAGAGTACCTCCAAGCGCTATTATCGTAATTTGTCAGATTCAGCCAAACCAAAGAGAAACATTTGTTGGCTCTAGTTACTTACCAGCATCGTTCAGAATTCTGCGCTTGGTCCAATGTTTTAGAATCATAGCAAGAGGCCTTACACGTTCATCACTTTCGACATAGGTCTTAATCATTCGGGTGTTTTCAAGCGCGAGGGTATTATTGACATTCATATCACATGCGACCTCCAGCTTGGGGTCCCAAATCTTAACGATAGGGACCTTGGCATGAGAGACACAAACCACCCGTTCCATTCCATCTAGGCCTTGGTTAGTCTCGAATTAAGAACGGTGCATGAATCCTATACATACTTCTCGCAAGAAAATCCGCTAATAAGCAGACCCTTTCTAGCACCTTGGACGGCGTCGTTATGCAAATGTCCACTTCAAACCAGTCAGTCTCTTGACACGAAAAAAAATACATGTAGTAGTTTGAACATACCGTCTGATGAGCTAGTGCACAACTTGTTTCCCGACGACCCGAAAACGTGAACCTGAATATCATTACCCGGCCACTGCTTGTTCAGCATATCTTCCAATTTTTTGACAAATTGGGATCTTCGACTTTCGCTCTCGGCCGACGGTATTAACGTTTCATAAAGAGCTCGCATATCATCAGTCAATTTCTTATCCTCAGCGGGCTCTAGACGACGTTTTAGAGGTCCTGGTTCGTCAGGTAACGGCTCATCACCAAGAGAATACGGCATTCGTCTTCGAAAATAAGCCATTCCTGCTTCGTATTTACAGCCGCCATATTGTTTACGCACGGGTAATATATGATTGAATTCCGAGTGAACGGATTGCGGCGAGCGGTTGGGAGACGGAGAGCGAGAGCGGAAGGGGAGGTCACGAGGTTGTTGATAAGGGGTGGAGGGTAGAGAACTCGACTGTTGGGTGGTGAGAGTCGGTCGGAAAGGTAGATGAGAGGGAATCTCGGAGGGGATTGTCCACGACATGCTGGATGATGATGTATCGGATGTTATCGGTGAGACGTCACCTTTGCTGTGAGAAGGTGCGACATTCCCATGGATATCTGCTCCCATGAAGCAGCGTCAAACGGTGCCCCGCAGAGTCGACGACCGGAGTCAATTGATATTCGTATACCGTCGATCGGTCTAAACACAAAAAAGAGATCCAAACGAAGTACCAAGGCGAGTCCAGAGGCAGATGGAAGGCGGGATACACAAACGATATACGCGACGGGAGGGACGCCTAAGAGGTTGTGGTGGTTTTTTAAAATGAAGCGTGATTGCCCCGACAATCAATGTCCAAGGCAAGAGGATCGAGAGGTAAGGGTGTTTTCAAGGATTGAGGGAGAATTAGGTTATCCTGGTGATAAAAAAAGTATTGGTAATTCGCACAGGTAGAAGGACGCGATCAGAATTGCAGCGGGATGGATTTCAAAAGTGTTCTGGTCGTACGGATACAGAGTGAGCGGCTTGGTAAAAGGGCGATGGGCCAAGAGGTCTCTGGGCGGTGGACAAGGTATCCTGCACGGATGTTCGTGACCTGCTAGTTCCACGACGATCTCTCACTTGCAACGGTGTAGCGCTAGCACCCCAGACTAACTGAAGACGAGGACCAAAAAAGGCGGAGGATGAGGATTCAGGCCAATTTGAGAGAAATTCTTGTAAAAAGAAATCGAAACGCGGTTTCGTGGGAAGAAGAAGCGCGGCTGTGAGGAAGGAAGGAAGAAAAATATGTTGGAGGTTTCGCAGCAAAGAAGGTTTGTTCTTCAAGCCTGGGGATGGAGTACATGCAAGTCAAACATGAACTCTTTCTCGAAAGGCCACAACCACCAAATCTCGTGTATTCGCACAGAAAACAGTTCTTTTTCTCAGCAAAGATGAAGCGATGAAGTGAAGAAGATGAAGAACGTCGTCGAAGAAGCCAAACTGAGCATGTTTGCGCACGTGGCCACTCACGCCCGCCGTAGATGCCCTGATTACCCGATTTCCGATTATGGTTTAGCGTGTATAGGGTAAGCAGCTTTCTCGCTCTCTTTCTTTCTTTCTTCTTTGCAATCTTTCACTTTTTCTCCATCGCCCCGAGAAACCATGAAGGAAATCAATCGACCATTCCATTGTTGCGGACAGGTCTGGCCAAGGCGGGCTAGCTCACATGTCCAACGCTTTCTTTCTTGCAGATTGCCTAGTTAACCCCAGCTTGTTCAATATCCAATGAGACTTCAAGGCTGCGTGTTGTCTAGATATCGATACGTTGAAGCTAGGGGTACCTGATCTGAACTCCTAAGCTATACCCATCATAACACGCTAATTTGGAGGACAATGAGTTGGCTGCCAACGAACAATGTCACCCCCGCAAAGTCGCACAGACAAGCAGACAGCCAGAGCTACGAAGGCGGCAGACAGTCCTGGGGACATTGGCTGCAGGAACCGGCCAACCCGCGCTTCTATAGGCTCGTTTTTAACTCAACCTTGTTGTGTGGCCATGCATGAGCCTCTAATACCCCTTGGCCGTTTCTGTGCTCTCGCCCCAGATAGGTAACTGAGTATCACAGAATAGCCTGAGGTTGTACCAATTGCAAGTGGCAAATATAGGAGCTCTTGCACCTCAGAGAACCTGCATTTCATTTGCAATTGTGTCTTCGATAACATTGCACGCATATCTAAAGATTCATTCGATTCTGGCGTGTGGAAGTTTCTATTCGATTACCCTCAAGCTGATCCCAACCGAATAGGCCTCGTGGGCTTTTAAATTCCCGACAACTCAATATTACCAGGTCACCAAGACCAGGAGTTGATTTTTTCCCGTTCTTCATGTCTCGGTATAGGGCTTGGTCGTGGAGGACTCAACGTTCCTACGAGCTGCTATAAGCTCGCGAACATTCATTTCAATATTGGTTTGCTATTAGCAGTATTGATTTGATCTAGTAATAAATGGTATAATGACAGCTACCCGGCTTTATTCACTTCCAAACGCCCTCTACATTTCGCATCTTTTTCCCGGTCCAGATACTTACCGAAAGGCTTTTTTTCCCAAGCTCGAATAACAGATGCGTTGGTGTTCCTAGCATCAAGCCTTCCAGAATACCTCCCAGAAGCCACGCCAGCGGACAAGGGTCTACCGCCTGCATGCATACACCCACGTTCACATGTGTCTATGTATCATTCTCAGTTGGTGAGAGACTTTTCCAGGTTTCAAAGAGCCTGTATGACGTGCATTCAGCCATCGAAATCAGGTAAATCCTCATTTCCCGTCCCCCATATGCATAGTTCTAGAAAGTGGTCGCGCGCGTCCATCTCAGCGCAGTACATACCCCAGCAGTGTGTCACGACCGCCCGGGCGGAGCCGATGAGGAACTCTCTGTTATTTGCTACGCGTAACGAGACGCGGCCGCTTATGAATGCAGGATGCAATGGTTATCACCTTTAGTAATATCCCGTGTAGACTAATAATAATTGCATTTACTTTCAATATGCGACAATTAGCCGAAACCACCCCGGACGCTCATCTCATTGTTTCTCTAGTGGTAAAAGTAACCCCTCACCATACCACATGCACCTCATCACCGTTTCTATATTGCTTTCATTCCGAGGCCCCGGCCGGCGTTATGATGGGCCTCAGAAAATTGAGGTGATTGACATGGTAAAAGCAGAAGGGGATACATAATACTAATATCCGGCCACATGCATATGGAGATCTCGGGAACGGGACGTGCCAAAAATAGGCGGGGTCAAACCATCCAAGACTTTGATGCATGAAGATGATATTTCGCCTGTCTATCTTAGGCTCGAAGAACCGGTATATCCAGATCCCTTTACGTGATGCACACAGAAACTCCGCATGGAAATGGTTCACGTATGATGTATGCTGGATGCCAGTGCATTCCCATACATTGCATATGTGACTCTAATTTTTGATTTTTTTACGAGTTCGAAACTAAGAATAACCAGCTCTGAGTGGAGGGGGCGGGGAAGGAGATTGAGAATCAAGAAAATTTCAGCTGCTCGATGACGATGCTGATCGATGCCCATTCGCCGATGGCCCATCCACCCTTGATCAAAAGCACAGAGAGCCTTGCGCAGCCAAGCCATGAGAAGAAAATATACCTACATAGCCGTCGGTCATCTGTATAACTTTTTTCTTCTGTTCTTTTCTTTTCTTTTCTTTCTAGTCGTAGATTAGGCGGGTGTGTTTTGTTCCGTGGAACCGTAACTTACGGGAACGACTTGCAGGCCGGCGCATGATGGATTTGTCTGTACAGGCGTATACTAAGTCCGTTTGACGAATGAGTGAAGATGTGCCCGGCGGAAGGATGGCGGGATGGCCGGATAATAACAACCCACCAGACCAGAAGACCGAATTCCGCAACTGGACGTGTTATTACCCAGAGAGCTGAGATATCAAAACGATCACATCTGTAAGAAAAGTCAATCGGCCAGTAACCAACGGCTGCTTCTGGATATACGAGCGCTGGAGGGATTCTGACGTATCAGTTGGCGAGGAAGAAGAAGCATCAGGCTCATCATCGTGTATCACCATGAGAGCCAGCCAGCCTCGTTGAAGGAGTGATATAAGATTCAGAGATATAGAACAATTCAACTCAATTTCTGTCTTTTCCCCTTCATCTGGGTTGAGTGTACGACCCCAGGCTGGGTTATAGGGGGCCAAGGGAAGAAGCCAGCAGGGTATGGAAGCCTTAACCGAGCGCGTACATCGTGCTGGGTTGCTTTGGAGTATCCTTTTCGAGATTAGATTAATTGTTGATTTCGTGCATCTCGGTGTTCATCCAGTGTTGAGTTCATGTCTTCACCACAGACCACTGGCCATACTGTCACCACACGACGGACAACAGACGACATACATATGAGTTCCCCAAGTGTACCCCAGACGCATCAGCATCAGAATATATTATATCCTAAGTATGAACAACTTTTGGCCCACAGAAAGAGATTAAGAACCACTTTCTGGCTGTCTTGGCAGGTGAAATACCGTTGCTGACCGTACGCCGCCATAACATACGGTAAGTTTGTATCACCAAGAGAGAGAAGAAACAAACGTAGATACAATCCTCTGTTCTCTCTCTTCTGTAGATATATAAAATATCATAGAATAAAAAATCAATATCTCCAAATCCTCATGTAGCGTCGAGTAACACCCATCCAACCTGTTAAAAGTCTGGTTAAAAAGCAGCAGCCTGCAGGTGGTATTACGGAAAAAGGGATACTGGAAAAAAAGTCTCCATCCCGACCAGCGCCGCTGCCGCATTTTCCTTCAAAGAACGATTTTTTTTTCTTCTTCTTCCCTGCCCTCGTTCAATAATAATAATAAACCTGTTCGCAGCGCTTCCTTCACGCTCCTTTTTTCTCTCTCTCTCTCGCTCTTCTCTCGCTCTGCTTCCCTTCGGCTGTTTTTCTTCAGGGAAAAAAAAAGGAGTTGACCTATGGACTGTGAGGGAATATAAGGAATCTTTTTTTTTCTTTTAATTTCTTTTTATTATTTTTAACACGAACAAAAAAAAAAGGGTAGAAAGGGGCGCTCTTTTTTGGTTAATCTCGGTTTTTATATTTATCACGGTATGTGTCCAGTCTGTCTGTGTGTATCTCTGTGTGTGTTTTTCGTCGCTTGGTCTGCTGGCTGCAGTGTCGCTGTGGAAATGTCAATTGAAGATGCCACTTTGCTAAGGTCGCTGCATATCTAGCCATTGTCACGATATCGTTTCATCTGTTGTTCTTTCATTCTATCTTGAAGGAATTTCCGTTTCCGCCCTGCACTCTTTCAACAAAGGCATATTCATCTAGTGCTCGACGAAAAGACTCCCGCCGCTAGCTATGGCTTATTACGAACCCCAAGGCTGGCAAGCTCCGATGCGCCAGTCGTCCTGGGAACAGCAGTCGGCTCCTCCCTCTCGATCGGGTATGTGAAACACGGTTCGGGGATACGTCCGGCTTCAAAAGAGGTCCTAACAAGATGGCTGCGTGCATGTAGGATCAAGCTCAACCGTCCCTCGAGAAGACACTTATGCGTTCGCTTCCCAGTTTGACGGTACGTGACATCTCCGGTGCCTTAGGCTTAAGAGGCCAGATTCCTGATTGAGAAATAATAGAAGTCGAGCGCGCTGTGGATAACCTTGCCAAGAGCGGCAAAGTGTTCAACGGGGTTTCGCGTCGAGAATCGATGCCCCTGATGATGGCCCGGCCGTATGCGGATTTCGGTAGGCGCGCTGTTTTGTACCACAAACCCGGGATGAGGAGGTTTTAACGGCTAGATTAGACCCTCGCATGATGGGTGGAGTTGTCCCTCCGCGTCACCATTCCATCAGTGATTATGATGCTCGACCCCATTCGGCTTCAAATGTCCAAGGATTCTACGCCGCCCAGCGGTTCCAGGGCCGGCCAAATGAAACAGAGCAAATGATGCAGGCCAAACGTCGACTCGCCGCTCAGCGAGAAAGAGAGCTTCGCAACTATCATCAAGAACAACAATATAACCGAAGTACGTGATACGTCGTTATTTGCCCATTCTTTTTTGTCCTTAAGAAAATTTTAATTCCATCCTGCCCCTGAGCTTGCCGTAGCCGTGAAGCTTAATTTCTTCTTCCTTTTTTTTTTTTTCCTTTGGCCGCATCGCTTTTTCCTCCCTCTTCATGATCCTCCCCTGATGTCTATTTATATCATACCGGTCTGTCTTTTCTTGTACTTATATCTTAACATTGGTTACATTATCGCAAAAAGGCCTTCTTTCCGAGATGTCAGGAAACAAATCCGATCGTTCTATGAGTCCCGCTGCGACCAACGAAGAAAGCCGACGCGAATTGATAGCGCGCCAGCATCGCGCCCTCTACGGCAACGACTCTGCGTCTTTCCTTCCGAACAGTGGAATTTCCGATGACGGCCACAATTTCCATCCCGAGAACCCATCCTCGGTCACTCCTAACACCACCACTACCAACGCCAACACCACCGCTACTACCACTGCTGGGGGAGTCCGCGGTCAATCCCCAAGAGCGGCCGTTGACCCATTTCTTGGTCAAACCAACTCTGAGAATGCCGGCCAGGCGACCGCCAGTCCCAACGGCCCTTCCACTGCTGCTGGTCCCCAGTCTCCGCCACGTGCCAACACCACTTCATCACCTTCAAGTACTAACCAAGGCTCATACGGCATCTTTGAACCCAACTCGGCTCACCAGCATCAGCCCCACACCTCGGCATCTTCGCCCGGGGGAAGCACCGACTCTCCCTCGTCTCGACAAGGCCAGTCAGGAGCCTCTCCATCAGCTGTTGGACCAATTGGGTCACGACCTGGTCCTCAGTCCGCGACTTCCCAAGCGCCGAATCCCGGTCTAACCAAACGGTCCACTACTCCCTTGCCGTCGCCGCTCAGCTTTGGCTTCTCTCCCAACGAAGCGGGCAACACGTCTTCCTCGAACGGAAACGAGAGGGCAACTTCATCCACGTCAAACCCTCAAGCCTCCTCGGCCGCGACTGCTTCAAACGCCACCGAATCCCAGCCCAGCGTCGGCTTAAGCTGGGGAAATGGCACCGGTGTGTGGGGATCAAAGAACTCCCTCAGCGTCCAAGCTTCGGTATGGGGCTAGTCGGGTGATTCTCTTTTGAAGGAGTTTCTTTTCATGGCAGAAGAGAAGAATGCTTTCTGGCGTTGCGTGTGCGGTGCAAACAAACACGGTGATATGATTCTATTTCACGCTCCTACATATCATATTTCATGAAATCGTCTTTTTTGGCTTTACTACGCAACTTGGGGGAGGGGGAGGGGGTAATGGTGCGTTTTTGACTTGACAATGACTTCCCTTCGATGGATGGAGTTTTTTGTTTTCCTTTTTTGTCTATTTCTTTGATGGGGGTCTCTTTTTCATAAAAATCAAATCGGGTTGGATTATCGGTGCCATGTAGGTGGGCGTGATTATGTTTGCCTATCTTGTCCATTCCATCGGTATCGACTTGATTTGGTTTTATCTTTTGGCTTTTCTTTTTCCCTTTTGGTCTGTTTTCTGGATATCTTCCTCCTTATCTCGCTGGCATATTGTACTTCCTGTACTTTGTCCCCTTTTTTTTGGTGCTTAATTCAATATTCCTCCCAAGGAGGATTTTGATCGGACGTTGGATGCTGATGACGAATGGACGGACGGAATGGTGTTCTATTTTTCTGTGTAAGCGGGCTATGATCTCGAAGCTTGCCTTTTTATCGTTTTTTGGTTTTGGTTTCCTTTTTGGCTTCATTCTGCGTGCGTTCAAGGGTCGTCCCTGGCCGTATGTGTTGATGTACGGATAGCTATGGTTCTTAATAACAGGATAAGTTATTAATTTAGATTGGGTTCAGTATTTCGAATGTTCGCACGGTTTCATTCCCGTCGACATCTACTTCATGTCTCTACTGGTCTTCAGGCCCATGGAGCGAGAGTAGATATGGACTTGACTTTTGAATTCATAATATACCACACAAGTATATACTCATCTCATTTACAACCAACGATCGCCCACAAACTTCCAAACCCCAGCTTCAACATGCAGAAACATCCCTTCATGCCTCATGCTCTCTCGCAGCACCAGCACCAGCATTGGCATCAATCTTCCTCTTCGCGGTCCCAATCCCCCTAACACCGCCCTCCTGGTTCTTTCCCAACCACGGCTTGCGCGCCTCGCCCAATACCTTTCTTCCAAGGTAATAGATAAACTGCCCTAGAACAATACAGACAAACGCAATCGGGTACATCCAGTGAATAACCAACTTAAACACCTTGACTCCAATCACCACTCCCCAGAAATTACTCGTGAGGAGACTAATGTTAAAGAACGCAGCAGACGCCAACCGGAACAGGATAGGCGCCATGGAATAGAAGATGAATAAACAGAGAGTATAGCCCGTAAGGTAGCCGCCCACATCCGCGTTCCAAGTCGCCGTGGCGAACGAAGGCCGATCGAAGATCGCGGCCTGCACGCCCATTATGACCATGGCGTAGAAACCCAGTTGGCCGAGAACTTCGTACATGGGTCGTTTACTGACGAGGTATTCCTCAGCGACATTCGTGAGGCCGTAGAAGGTGGCGCCGAGGAGGGCGAAAAGGTCACCTTTTATCTGGTCGGAACGGGATTTGGAGTCGCCGCCGCTTGATCCGGAGATGTGGTCGGAGGCTAGGAGGATGCCCATGCCGCCTATGCAGACTATGATTCCGAGATATTGGGCCCAGTGGTAGCGGACGCGGAGGAAGAGGGAGACGATCACGACCATCACGATGGCCCAGAAGTTGATTAGTTGGGCGCTGAGGATTGTGGTGTAGCGGTATGCTAGGACGATGAAGTAGTTTCCTTCCACGTCGCAGAATGCGAGAATTATATCTAGAAGAAGGTGTGAGATTGGTATGTTGGTGATGATGATGATGATGATGATGATTGGCGCGGGTTGTGGTGACTTACATTTCCAGCCGTCATTGAGGATCAATCGGAGCCAGCCCTTGAAACCATAACGGTAGATGGTGTAACTCGAATAAACGAGGTTGAGAAGCACATAGTTAAACAAAGTCTGGAAGGCGGGAATTGAAGTACCAAGCTCGGCAAGGAGGGTGGTAAAGGTATTTGTAGCTGTGATGCAAAGGGCTAGAATCTGTCTGTAAACAAACGTTTTAGCACAAGCAACGACCTATGTATGATAGGAGTATTTGCAACCTACCCTAGTAGAAGAACTATGTAGAACTCTTTGGTACGAAAATACGCAAAGTAGCCCTGTTTGCTTGAATCAACAGCATCCGCGACATCAGCACCGTCACTGACACTACCACTCTCGCCACCGTCATCCCCACGTTCACCCTCCCTCGAGCCAGATCTCGGTGGACTCTTGTCGAGAGAGGACCGTGTTTCAGGCTGCGGGGTTACGGTGGTCAAGGTAGCGTCGGTTTTGTCGGCCATGGTTCCAGAGTTAACGATGTACTGTACGTAGAGAGAGGGATCTAAGCCCAAGGGTTGAAGTAGGGAGTTGAAGTTGAGAAGAGGGGGTGATCGAGGATTGAAAAGAGGATGAGCTGGAGCTTTACGAGACGGAAGCAGGCGCAAAACTCCAAAAGTCGCCTGCTATGAAGAAGCGAGTCTTCAAGGGGGGGGGAAACGTCGAGGATTAAACGAGACGCGGGGATGTTGAAGAAGAAAAGAAAAGAAAAGAGAAAAAAACATTGGATAAAAACGTGAAAAAAAAACGAGACGGCAGAAAGGTTGGCGCTAGGACGAGTTTGGTCTAGCTTCCGGTTAAGCTTATTTCCTTGGCGCCGCACCCAAACCGAGCCTCCCGAGCCTCCTCCTGCTGTGTTTGCATCACAATGAAGTAGATGATGCGATGCGATGGTGATAGCTTTGCCTGTTGAGATGTCTTAGGGGTGGAGGCTATGGGTGTGATGACAAGTGTAGTCCCAGCTTTTATTGCTGCCTTTTGGTATCTTACTGTCCTTTCTCCCGCTACGGCTATGCGCCTGACCAACCCTGCAAAAAAGGCGTTGTTGCGCTGAAAGGTTTTCCCGTATCTGTTCTTCTATTATCCGCAGGTGTGGAAATACACAAGTTCGTCGCTGCCTGTATCCCTGTTGGCGGCAGTCTCCGCATGCCCACGAGGCGCCGGTTTGGGTTCCGAGGCACGGCACAGCACAGCACTTGTTTTGGCGTGTCATCAACCTGTAGAAGCGTGTAGTTATGACCGTGGATAAATCTGTATAATATGAATGAATTGCTCGTGTATCCTGGCAGAGATACTTCGTGGATACATTTGGTGAGCTGTTACGCCTCACTTTGCACCAAGTAGCTTGGTCTAGCAAGGCCCTTGAGTGTTGGCGCCATCTCCCAACAGTGACGGTGAGGCAGGGCCTTGGGCAGAAACAGCATGAAGGAATCGTCAGGCACGCGCTCAACTGCTATTATTATCTCGTACTATCTCTTTCTTCCTCTCTTCAAAGTGCCACAAAAGCGATGAAACTTGCAATAGGCAAGCTTAGCGTGATCTTCAACGCCTAAAGATCTCCACCGCCTCAAGAATCGAGGAACGCTTATTCTCCCATCGTTACTCCACACAACCATCCTCTCTCTCTCTGCCCTTTGCCTGGCCGTCTGGGTTTTCCATCATCATCATTATCATTATCATCGCCATCTCGGGCGCCTGCATATACCTGTTCTTTTCGTCCCTCTTTCCCTCCTCCACACCCTTGCGACCTTGAGGTTGAACCTGCCATAGCTCCTCGCATCGCGTGTCGTTCCTTTTTTTTCGCCTCTTTTTCTCCCTCCTCCCCTGTCGTGTCCGCTGCCGCTGGTTCCTGGTACCACCACCTTTTGCCTTAAACCCGCCTTGCCGCACGCTTTTTTTCGTTCCCGACCCCTACCCGTATCCTTAATCAACGCGCTTCTTCCGACCGAACAACCTCCATTAATCTCTCCGTTAGCGCCGTCCCATCCCCTCTTCGCATCCTAGAACGCCAAAAAGCACGTTCTAGAAGTTCTTCCGGTCGGCATCGTGGTCGTGCGTGTGTGGTCTGTCGCAAACCTAACAGAAGCTGGTTTCGGTTTTGGGCGCGACAGCTTGGAGACGGCGTCATTTATGAATCATGGCCCTTGCGATCTCCCCGCAAAATGACCGCAAGCGGGTAAAAGTCTACGAGCTTAGGAATAATGACTGGTTTGATAGGGGAACCGGGTTTTGTACTGGCCAGTTTTTTGATGTATGGGATGCCGCCCGCTTGCGTTTTTGTCGCGCTTTCATGCCTTGCTGCCTACGCTACGGAAAATGGTGATGCTAATACTTTTGGGTAGGATGGGCCTGGAATCTTAGTCGAGTCAGAGGATCAGCCAGAACGCGTCTTGCTGGATACAAAGGTGTCGAAGGAAGATGGTTATCAGAAACAACAAGGTCCGTTTGCAATCTCTGCCCGCTGGGCTGAGCGGAGGATGGTGTTGACTCGGATACAGAGACATTAATAGTATGGACGGAACCAAATGGCACGGATATGGCCCTGAGCTTTCAGGAAGCAGAAGGCTGTGCGATGATATGGTGAGCCTCATTCGCTGGGTTTCGGTATTTCAATAGCTAACCTTGGGCTGTCGCGAAAGGGAATTTGTTCAGCAACATGTTCCACCTTCTGGAGGTTTGTTTTCCTTCCACCTCCCTCACAATTCTACTCCAGTATTGACCGGCCACTCGGTTTGATAGACGATGCTCTGTCTGATGACGCCCTCGATGCCCTACCGAACTCGATCATGCTCCCCACCCCCGAACTGTCGAACCTAGCAGAAGTTGAGCAGATGATAGTCACTACAAGCTCGACACAAGCGGGAAGAGATGCCATCGCCCGATTCGTAATACAAGAACAATATGTTATGAAGCTGCTACCCCTCGTTTCTGATGCCGAAGACCTCGAAAGCCTATCAGACCTACACCGACTTTGCAACATCATGAAAGCTCTTATATTATTGAATGATAACACGATAATCGAGCAGGTAGTAAGCGATTCGGTGATAAGCGCTGTGGTTGGGGCCTTGGAGTGTAAGCCAACATACAGCAGCCTGGAACCTAACTCCCGGATTATACTGACTATGATTTAGACGACCCCGAGTTCCCAACTCACAAGGCGAACCATCGACAATATCTTAATGATCGTTCTCGGTATAAGGAAGTTGTTCCCATTAAAGACCCTATAATTCTTCGGAAGATTCGACATACATGGCGCCTACAATATTTAAAAGATGTTGTCCTCGCCCGAATTCTTGACGATCCCACCTTCTCCGTCCTAAACTCCCTCATCTTCTTCAACCAAGTGGATATCGTCCAGCACCTTCAGAGTAATTCAGCATTCCTGGGCGAACTCTTTGCCCTCTTTAGTCCAAAAAACGAGGATCTCAAAAAGAAAGAGGAGGCTGTACAGTTTCTCCATCAGTGCATGGGGATTGCAAAGAATCTCCAAGTTGCAGCTCGTGGAAGCTTGTTTGCGAATTTAATAAATTTTGGCCTATTCTCAGTCATCTCCTTTGCCGTCAAACACCTAAATCCTGCCCTGAGAACGACGGGGATTGACATTCTTGTTGTGCTGCTCGACCACGATCCCCTCATGATGCGTGGTTATATGCTCAAGGCAGTCAACGAGAAACGAGTGCCACTGACCGACACGCTGATAGATTTGTTACACGGTGAAACAGATCTAGGGGTGAAAAATCAATTGGCTGATGCAATTAAAATTCTTTTAGACCCACAGACCTCCTTTCAGGACGGCATGAATAGAGGTGGTGGTCCTGAATTTATGCCTAAGATGCGCTCTCAACATCCAGCTCCCGATACGCTAATGCAAAACCACTTTGATGAATCCGCCCGTCGACTTTTCTTACCTTTGAAGCAACTGGAATCGAGATCTTCACGTAAGGCCCAATGCCCTTCCGTGGCCAGACAATGACCGAATATCTTTACTAATATGGTACATTCTTTACAATAGTGAACAATCTCTCCTTCCAGGAAGTCTCGTTATTTTCACACTTGGTTGATATCCTTAATTTCTTTGTTCGACAGCAGCTTGTCAGGAGCCGCAATTTCATGCACGCCGAGTCACTCGCACCCCGTGTTGCACAACTTCTTACTGTTCCCCAAAAACATTTAAAATTAAGTATGGTATACCCCTTACAGTGTGATTTAGGCTACCAGCGCACTTTGGCTAACAAAGGTCCTCTAGCTTCCCTGAAATTTTTCCGAACACTCGTCAGCCTTCAAGACACATTCTATCATGCTCAGATGACACACAATAATACCTTCGAACTCATTCTGAATGTGGTATACGAAACAATGCCCCGAGATAACCTCTTGAACTCCGCGTGTCTGGAGTTCTTTGAGTACATTAAACGCGAGAATATAAAACCAATTATATCCCATGTCGTCGAGAACTATCGCGACAAGCTCAAAGATATTACATATGTTGACACATTCCAGAATCTAATTCTACGCTTTGATCAAATGCAAGGATACGCCAACGAGGCAGACGTAACTCTATTCAGCCAAGACGAGTCGATGACGCCTACAAGGACTATAATAAGCGGTGGCCAACGATGGCACGGCGTAAGGGAGATGGATGCAGCGGAGGAAGAGTATTTTGAGACATCTGACGATGAGGAAGATGAGGTAGGCTTCTTCTCATGGAATGAAAACGGGGGGGATCTTTCGTTGGCAAGGACAGCCCAACTCATGACCGAAAACCAACAGGTTAAACAAGTCGGCGAGCGGAGCGTCGCGCCCAACGGCGCAGCCTCACCGATGGTCAAGCCGCTGGTGGATTACCCTGACGATGACGACGACGAAGACGCTATGGAAGTGAATGAAGAACAGCCGCAACAGCCATCTACACTTTCTTCTACCGGGCCTTCTCCCCGCCCGGCTGAAGAGTATCAAACCGCCACACTCCCCGAAACTCAATCTGCTTCTGCTTCTGCTTCTCCTTCGTCAAGCCCGTCATCACGTCCACTGGAGCGATTCTCATTCTCGGAGAAACGCCGACGTGAAGAGGATGACGATGATGACGAACTGATTAAACTCTCTTCCGGGCCCAAACGTCGCAACTCTGTCAGCAGCAACAGCTCGATATCATCGAGTGTCTCGAATTTTCATAACAGAAAAAAGGGAATGACCATCACACAAATACCAAGCTTGTCGACAACTGGCAAGGAGTCTAAGCAGCAGAGCCCTACGTCTTCCACAGGATCTGGGAAGAAGATTGCATTCAATCTGAATATGTCTGCAGCCGCCCGCACCGCGCTAAAGAGTTCAGAATCAAATTCGGAATCTGAGGTTTCAAAGGAGAAAGAAAATACGCCTACGAAGGCTGGTGAAGATAGCAAGAACACCGATACAGA
The DNA here is from genome assembly GCA_030411455.1 of Arthroderma sp. MBC 290. Taxonomy (NCBI): domain Eukaryota; kingdom Fungi; phylum Ascomycota; class Eurotiomycetes; order Onygenales; family Arthrodermataceae; genus Arthroderma; species Arthroderma sp. MBC 290. The sequence continues at coordinate 276,087 of JAPERC010000001.1, forward strand.
AGGTAAAGATGCCACTAGCTAATCACAAGGAACACGGAATTGAAACAACCAACTAAACTTCCACCATCTATCCATGTCATCTAATACACCCCCTGTTCCTGTTCCAGTGCTCTGTTGGTGTATGGTTGGCCATTTATTGTTTTACTCCCTACGAATTGAAAGATGAGCAGCAAAGCGACTAATTTTGTACATGTACATCTATCTCTGGTTCGAACACTCCCCGGTTACCTACTTTTCATTTTAGTCCAACTCCGCCAGTTTCCCTCCTCTCTTCGCTGATGTCGTTTATATCCATCCACCCTTTTTTGTCCCACATTATTGTTTGTGCTGTGTTTTTCTCGTCAAAAAGAGAACCACTTAGATACCATGGAATGAATGATTTCAAGGCTTAAATCTAAACCAAATTTCTGTCCACTCTTGAGTCTGGGTTATATTCCAGCGTATAACGTAAAATGATCGTATATGCCAGCTGTTGTACCCCTTCTTTTATGGAAATTTTTCAAAATAGCATTTAGGGGTTACAAGTATGGAATCAACACTGCACCCGGCCCGGCTTTGAGTCTCCTTTGAAGATCTGGACCGACTTCCCCAGATCCTCGGTTCCCCAGATTTTCTATTTAACCCCTGCTTCCATGGCAAGGTTTCTCGGTGGCTAAGTAACGACGTGGTTGGCTGGTTGAGTTTTTGTTTATGTCGGCACGGCGGCGAAGCTTCGGTCTTTTGGCGCTAGATCGACGGCCCGAATGGCGTCCTGACGACATCCGATTGGGACGGAGTTTTCAAGATATAAATTGTACCTGCATCCTGCTGGAGACATCATACAGTAACAGCAGGCGTTTCGTTGAAGATATCTTTTCTTTCTTTTTGTTTTTTTTTCTCATATCCCTCTTTTGTCGACTGGCCTATCTTTTATATTTTTTCGTAAACCTGCCAGTCGCATACACCACGGTCCTTCTTTAAAGCTCCAGAACGAATAGAGAAGAGGTATCCAGAGGAAGAAAAACAGTATATGTACCCGAGTCTGGCTCCTTTTCAAGGTCAAATATGAAATTCTCAACCCCGGCTCCCACCCTCGAGCCGCACATCACGCGAAACTCCTTCCTCACCACCGTCAACCAGCAGAGGTCGACGCTATCGCCAGAATCAGCCCTTATTTTCTTCATCCCCGGAAACCCGGGTTTGATATCATATTATAAACTCTTCCTTTCCCTTCTCGCCTCGGATCTATCCACGCAGCAGAATTCATCTACGTCACAGCAATCGATCAATATCTCTAGCCATAAGGATGAGGGACCGAACATCGCTGCTGGTACCAAGGCGAGCACCAAGGATGTGAATGATATGTCTTCATTTGTTTTGCATGCTAGGAGTCTAGGTGGATTCGAAATACCTGAATCGGACGATGGAATGGGCTCAAACTCCACCTCCGCTAGCTCCCGTCATAGCAGCGATGTGGATTCCGACGATGGCGAGAGGAAACTACTCGGTAGAAATAGAAGGAAAGCAAAGTCCGCATATAAGATGAAGCCGAAGGCTGGTCCTCCACCCGCATCCCCATCTTCTTCGTCATCGTCTCTCTACAACCTGACGGAAGAAATTGCTTTTATGGAACAATATTTCGAAAGCTTCGTGCAGGAGTGGCGGGATACAGTGAAAGTGCAGAACAAGCTGCAGCGGCGGCCGAGGGCAAAAGTGATACTAATGGGACACTCTGTTGGCGCATACATCACCATGGAGATCATGAGAAGGCGAAGGGAGAAGCTCAAGATTGCCGAGAAGCGAACTGTTGATGGTAGCGTGCATGCGAATGATGGGATTGATTATGATTACGATGATGGGATTGACGTAATAGGGGGTGTGCTTCTGTTTCCGACCGTTGTTGATATTGCCAAGTCACCTAATGGAAAGACGTTAACGGTGAGTGAAATCCGGTTGTGTATTGATATTTGGGGAAGAAGCTAATTGATATCATACAGTCACTTTTGTATATCCCTCAACTACCGCTGGTTACGGCTGCAGGGGTGAAATTTCTTGTATCCATACTCCCCGAACCTGCCATGCGTCGCTTGGTAAGGCATATAATGAGACACCCACGCGATGAGGTGGTAGATACTACCATGACGATGCTTAAGAATACGCATGTCATTCGACAAGCTCTGTAGGTCCATTCCATTTTTTTTACCTGCCCTTTGTTTTATTCCCCTACGCTTGATTATCTGTAAGCCATGCTCATACTATCGTGTCTAAATAGGCACATGGCGGCTGGTGAGATGCGCGAAATCGGCGCCGACAAGTGGAGTGATGAGATATGGGGGCTCAGTAACCCATCAGAAATATCGAACAAGCAAACCAACCAACTCACAAAGTTGGTGTTTTATTTTGGTCGAAATGACCACTGGGTTGCTGAAAAGACACGAGAAGAGATCATTCGAGCCAAATCGCCCAAGGCTGACACTCCAGACACAGCGGGTCAAGGTCCGACTATGATGGTATGCGATGATGGCGTAATTCATGGATTCTGTGTTGGTGAGTTCTTACCTCATTTCTGATATTATGCATAGTAAAGGTGGCTGCTAATCGTCACGGCTGTTTAGGACATAATGAGATCATGTCAAAGCGAGTCGGGAAATTTGTGAGGAATATAATTAGAGACCACGAGGCTGAGGATAGATGAAAAGAGAAGGACTCTTTAGTATTTTCTAGAAACTAGATCATTCATACTTATATATAATCTAATGCACCATTTGTTCGCTTCCAAGGGACGCCTAGCAATGATTTATTGGGTATCATAAAACGTGTCGACCTCCCTTCCAACCAGTCTCGTTGGCAATAGAGAACCGAGACCTGCCACCAGCATTATTTTTCAGCTGCTCTACGCAGCAGTTCAAAAATGTCATTCCCCTGTGCTGGTATTCCCTGCGTGTTAGGCTGCTGAAACCCTGAATGAAAGGGTGCCTGCTGCTGCTGTGCTTGTTGCTGTGGAAAAGGGAAATTTTTATCTGCATCGGGTGCAGCCATGGGGCTATGGACCTTGACACTCCATTCATCATCTTGTGCCCTCTGCTGCCCAAAAAGTTCTTTAAGCGAGATCTGGCGGCCCATGGCGACCCCTCCCTGGACAGTGTCTGCACGGTCATAGTTATGCGACGCATTCTGACTTCGTTCAGCGGCCAACCTTTGCTGGGCGAGTTTCTTGCTCTCCCCTGCATGAACTGCACATTCCTTCATAACCCGGGCATTCAGCGATCTCGCATCCGCTGTTGAGCTTGGTGCTGGCTCTGAAAAGATCCACAATCCGTATATCGTTGGTGTATTCGTCTGTCCTCCGCGCCTGGTCGCACTCCCATTATTGTTACTGTTATTATTGCTGCTATTTCCTGCAGGCGTCGCACTCGGGTGTTCATCGACTTTTAAAATAATATATTCGTCTGTAATCTCGATATCGTCCCCGTCGGATAGTTTAACTTCAAAATTCTCCATGCCTCGTCGATTCAGGACAAAGACATTATATCTTTCCTCCCCTATCTCGCCTTGTGTAAGTAGGCAGACGAACAACGTGCCTTCGATCCCAATCTTTTCCCATGACTGTGTAGTTGCGTTGAAAAGGTATACGACTGTGTATTGGGCCAGGGATAGAATCGATGTTACTGCGGGATTATGTCGACGGAGAACGGCTAGGTTGAGCTCTTCGTTGGTCCTCGGGGGAGCTGGTGTCTGGGTTTGGGTAGCAGGCACAGGGCCAGTACCTGCCATCGATTGATACTGAGAGTGCGAGTTGCTATAATACCCTTGCATATCTGACTCGTAGTCTGAGGGCTGAGCGACGAGGTGTTGGTTGGCGGCGGCTGCGTGGTGGGAAACCATCTTGTCGCGGGGTCAAGGGTTGACGGTATAGGGAGTCCAGCTGCTGTCTAGTGAGTTATACGGAGAGTGAATGAAAAATATGTTGAGTTCGTGTATATTCATAGAATGTGCTTGGAGGTGAAGCTGCCGAGTTGCTGTTGCGCGAAACAACTTCGGCGTGGTGATGTAATCTTTTGCTTCTTAGAGCCCACAACTTGTGCGACTGCACTCCGTTGCCGAAACAACCAGCTCGAACCCAGGAGAATTCACGCGCTTGTATGATAGTTATTGAGCTATGATACTGGTGTTCTCACAGGTAACTAATGCTATTAACATAGCCGATCGCGCAGCTGACCCGATCTAAAGTCACTCAACTCATACCAATCGCCGATCAGCAACCAGACCTCTCGCCTACCCCATGACCTCGCGATGAAGGAAGCAAACCAAGACGTGTTCAATTCACTTAAACACAGTTGCATAGTTCAATTATGAACAATATGGCTGCTGTAACCGCAACCGCGCCGTCTAATCCGGCCACTCAGCCCGATGAAGTGCCCGGTCGGTTTCCCGAGCCTTCAACTATTGCGGAAGATGGCTATGAGACGTATGATTTTATGTCTCTCTCTCGCGCCGTGGAAGCCAGAAGATCAGAGTACGTCCGCCAAAAGAATATCAAGGTTCGAATAGGGTCGTGGAATGTTGCCGCCTTGCCTGGATTGGAGGGCGATATTGGTAACTGGTTTGTCCGGCGTCCAGCTTCGAGGGGTCAACCGGCAAACTCAGATACGGATGGAGGGACGGAATCCGGTACTACCAGGCTAGATGGACCCGGCTTAGATGGGGTGGAAGGCGTTGTTGTTGATCTAGATAACCCGGCGAAAGCAGCGGCAGAGACGAAACATGGCGATGTTGAACCGTGTGATGACGAGTTCGATATTTACGTTCTGGGTCTACAAGAAATAGTCGATATATCGTCTCCAACGGAAGCACTTAGGCCATACGTGGATGCGCATCCCTCACAGAAGTGGAAAGATGCAGTGCAAGCAGCCCTCCCACATGGCTATCACTTAGTTTCGTCACAGCAGTTAATTGGGCTACTCCTTCTTGTTTATGCTGCTCCTTCAGTTGCATCCTCTATATCCTCGGTTAGCTCAACTAGTATTGGAACTGGTCTGATGGGCTATATGGGCAACAAGGGCGCTACCGCCACGCGGATTGTTATCGGGGGAACCACTCGCTTGGTCTTTATTAATTGCCATATGTCGGCTGGAGCAGACAAAGCAAGTTTAGAAAGGAGGAACTGGGATGCAGCACAGGTCACCCTGCGAGCAAAATTTGACCCAATCAATGACCAAGACGACATAACGAGGAAAAATGATCAAGGACTAGGCGATGAAGAATTTGCGTTTTGGTTTGGCGATCTCAATTATCGGCTAGACGATATCCCTGGAGAAGATGTTAGGCGATTACTGCACCTTCATACCGGAAATGAATTTCGCCTCCAGAGGAAGTCTCACGAAGCTGTAATTGGTGAAGAGCATACGGAACCTGGCCGGAGATCTTCTGGGGGAGATTTAAACGCCCATCAGCCTTCAGGGTCAATATCCATGATTGACAACTCCACTGATCCAAACCTTGAACCTGATATGGACCCGGCCTCTCTATATAATACTCTCAATTCTCTCCTACCACACGACCAGCTCCGGGCACAGCAAAAGAAACGGAAGGCGCTTCATGAAGGCTGGAGAGAAGGGCCAATAGAATTTTTGCCAACCTATAAATATGATATCGGTAGCACGGGAACATTTGATTCAAGCGAGAAACAACGGGGTCCAAGTTGGTGTGATCGAATCCTTTACCGGTCACACGCGGGATATATGGATTATAGAAACCAAGTTCAAGAGGCCGAGGAGGCCAAGAAGAGGGATGAGGAAATGAAGAATCTTGGTCTGGAGCAAGCTGCCGAGGATGATAATGTTCTCTTTGATTACGACCCCGATCTCGATGGAGCGAATTATGACTATAACGAAGATGAAGCAGAGAGCGACACCCTTGTTGACCTGCCGAACTCCGAAAGCCAGACCGATGAGACGATAGCGATTACAGAGTATACGTCACACCAGAACATTGTATCTTCGGACCATAAACCTCTACATGCCGACTTTACTCTCACGTTTGATGCTGTGGTACCCGACCTGAAGTCTAAAATTCACCAGGAAGTTGTTCGTGAACTTGATAAAGCCGAAAATGAGGCGCGTCCGGACATAACCCTTGTTGTGGACGACCATTCTAAACGCCGGAGTGGCACCACGGAAGAGTTTCCCGAGCCAGGAGTTGTCAAGTTCGGACAAGTACGATATGATGTTCCTGTTTTCAGGAGCCTGACTCTTGCAAACACCGGCGGTGTCCCGGCTACATTTAGCTTCCATTATGGACAGCCCCTTGGACAGGAAGCTGGCGACCTGTCTTCCCCCTGGTTTCGACTTGAAGTTGATTGGCCTGCAGATGATGGCACTGCAAATGATGAAGCACCTGAGTATACCCTACCGCTTGGTGAATCTGCTCATATTAGAATCATACTTTGTATACGCAATCTCGACTTTGTGCGTGATCTAAATATTGGCAAAAAAAAGATAGAGGACATCGTCGTTCTTCGTGTTTCCGGCGGACGAGACCATTTTCTCTCAATACGCGGAAGTTGGCTGCCCTCGTCCTTTGGGTTCTCCCTTGAAGAACTCACGCGAATGCCTGAAGAGGGAGTTAGGTCTTTAAAATCCGCGAATGGCGAACTCAGTGCTCTTGAAAATGATAAATCACCAGTACGACTCTCCGCCCCACGTGAGCTCTTCAAACTTACTGAGGCCGTTGCGGAGCTTACCGAGCGGTCCGTTGCTGAGTGGGATATGATATGCAATGATGATGATCCCAGCAACAATAGTTGCCCTTGGAAATCTAAACAAGCTGGCTGGCCGTTCGAACCCGAGACGTGGGACTTCAAGGAAGGGGAGGAAAGGGGTAGACTTCTCGCCTGTGTACGAGAAGCGCTCGATACAAATACACCCTTCGCATCTCATTTTCCACCCGAACTTCCTTGGAGACATCGTACAGAATTACTCGCCGAGACACTTGTATCTTTTCTGCGGTCCCTTCGTGATGGGATAATCACGAAACGCCTCTGGGATCAGCTCGAGGAGCAGCAAGAAGTCTTTCGGGACAAGTCCAGACCGTCTATGCCACTCTCTATAGAACAAGCCCAATCCCAGATCTTAGAGGTTCTTTCAACCTCACCCGTCCACAGCGTCTCGTTCACCTTCTTAACATTCATGCTGACTCGTATCTCCAATGAAATTGCACCCGTCATGCCCCTTGAAACATCCGACCCAATACCCCCAAAAACTCCGACGACCCCGACCACACCGACTAGTCCATCAATCTCATCTATATTTCCAACAGTGGCCGCCTCTCAAATCCAAGAACCCCTAGGCCCAACGTCTCCTTCTCAATCACCGTCTAGATCATCGCTTTCATTTCCTTTCCGCTTCAAGTCCCGCGCTCGTGGTGTTTCTGGGACCCACGATACCACTGGGGCGGCGGTCGCCCAGCATAACCCCTCTCTAGCGAGAAGAGAGGCGGTCAACAAATCATTTCTTTCTATATTCACTAACCTGATATATTCGGCTTCTATTGGCGGCCCTGAAAAGGATAGGGAGAGAAGGATCTGGGATGAAAAGCGAAGAGCGATCCTAGAACCATTTTTACGAACTACAGATACTATGGGGTGATTCGCGCGACATATGTACAGTAAGTTTTGCTTTACTTTTAGGACACTATGTAAATTTTTGACTTGGTGATATCAGAGATATCACAATCCAATATTATTCGCATTCAAATGAGGGATATTATATATGTACCGCAAGGGTTATAATGGGGATTGAATAAGTAAAGGCAAAGGGAGGTATGGGTGGGTATAAGCAAACCCGAAACAGAAAAGAAGGGTATCCTGAACGCCACAAATCAGTAGGGATTATTACAAGGTTTTAGAGTAGCCTGAATTTCGCCTGCTATGTAATTTTTTAGACTCCAAGAGACGGGAGAGTATATGAAGAGGCCAGGTAATGATGCGGATGGCATGGGCAACCATGATGCGTAAAGGTTGGAAAGGCATAGTGAAAGTAGCCCATACAACATGACTAAGGCGAGATATAAAATGTTGAGACCTATCCTTGTGTATGGAGTCAACTTGAGAACCGAGACCATATGTTCGTCTTTCAAGCTCGCGCAGTCGAGAGCCTGTCTCGAACGATGTGGTTGTAATACGCTTCTCTTGTCTCCGAATAGCACGTTGAAGGGTATCGATTTCAGGCTGGATGATTTTTTGCATATCCGAGATGAGGAGCTTGCGCGCATCGTGGTCTATATCTTTTCCCGCATGGGGAGAGGTATTTACTAGTTCCTGGGAGATTTCCTGCTGAGATGTTACTTGCACCATTGTCGATTCCAGCTCCTCCAGGCGCTTTGAAAGTTCGGATAAGGAACTGGATACAGCGGATGCCTCATCACTTCGTTGCTGGTGGGATTGTACGACTCGCTGTAGATAGAGGGTTCGTGTTTGAACCAGCTTTAAAAGGTGCGAGAAAGGGCGTATTTCCGCCGCCAATACGAATATTGTCAAATTATAATTCGACACGAGCCCTTCTGATGGCCGCGAGAGCTGTGATCGGATTGTATGCAAAAGCCAGGTCCCGACTAGTGGAAGTAAAAAGCAGGATGCAAGAGCAGCCAATTCATTCAAATGGAGTTCACGTTTTGCCTTTTGAACCTGGTCTGAGGGAACTGGATGGTGTGGTGACACAGTCTCGTTATGCTGGCTTGTGTCCTTTGAGGCATTTGCCGTGTCGTCATCTTCAGCCGCTTCCTCCGCGATGCCGTCCAAGTCAAGGGGGCGACTGCCTTGCTCCACCTCGGTGTATTGTTGCGCTGAATAGTACCAATCCCTAGCAAAATAAGCTGAATGAAAGATGTTAATAAAAGACGATGTCATAAGTATGTGCTCACCATGGTAGCCGGATAGACCAATTAAGAAAGACAGCCACTAGGGCGAGCAGAGTAATGTCTGTGCAGAATGCAGTCCCGTTATGGAAAAGTACTCCAGCAAGAGCCGGGAGAAGGGCTAGCACCAAAGGTGAGGACTGCCAGATGGAATCTCTGTTGGCTGAACCAGATCCGGCATCATCATGATTAGGGCGAGGGAGCAACAAATCATCCGTCGAAGATTTGATTGAATGACGTGCCTCCGAAACTGTATCAGAAAACGTGGAATTTCGTCGCAGCCTACTTTCTGCGGTCAACGGGGACGGTGAAGCTCCAGTCTGTTCCAATGGACTCGTTGAGGAACGTTGAATATGCCGACGGCGAAGCTTTGCTGCTGTTGAAGGCGCGTTAATACGTGAGCTACTCTGGGAAACCGGCGACCCCGCTTGACGATGCTGGAGGGTACTCATGTTGAGTTACCAGCAGAGACGTCCGCATAGCTTAGGTCAGGTACTATTAAGTAAAGAGTGCACCATGACATGTTCTGTTTCTGGACCAAGGTAGGGCCTGAGACGTTTTCATGGCGCTGCTTTCTCGATCTTTGCCTGTTGTGTTGCCTCCTTGTCGCGCCTCGGCTTAGAAGTGTCGATGACATAAGACGGCGCGGTGCACGTCCCACCCCCTCTTCCGCCCCACAAAGCGATTTTATTGGTTGGGCGCTTAGACAGGCTCGATCTTATTCAAACTTCTCAATTGCGCACTGCAGTCCTCCCATTGACAGGTTATACAAGATGGGAAGCCTGGCAATAAGAATCCGCTTTCTGCTACATACCGGAATTTTTGATGCTGATGTCAAGGCTATCACTGTTAGCTGATTCATATTCCCTGTTATGTGGTCGAACGCTCTTCAATCAGTTATTTGTGCCAGTATCTGGAAGCTGCTCATTGACCCGGCTGGCACTCCTGACACCCAATAAACTATTCAGCTCAGACTTCTTTGTCTCTGAAAGCCTGCCTTGAGCCATATTTCCTCGGTGCCGTATGCTTCGCACTGGCGGAATTCTCCAACCATGGTTTGTTCTAACTAACATACTTTTGGTGGAGAATGAAGAGGGAAGAAGCAACACACGAGTTTCAAAATAATAAAAATTTCTCAAGTCAGACAAATAAATATCATTAATGTCGGTTCACACTTTGCCGTTGTACGACGCTACTAGTGTAATCTGCTTCTCAAAGCACCGCAGGAGTGGGAAGGCACCGTGGGCTTCGTGGTTTGCATTACGAGCTCTCTACACTCCACATATTGCGGGTTCAACAAGGACGCCTCGATAAGTGCATCTTAGCTAGCTGCCAGGATGTACCGCCGTTGGTCTATGAAGTTTGCTCTCTCCAACGGTCCGAGCAAAACAGCCCTTGATATACGAGGATGGAATTCTTCACCTACAAGGAACCCACAACTCTGAATCTATTATTACCGTCCAGGGCCTACGAGGGGCCCAGACATGTCTGCAGAAACGGGAGCCCTTACCCCAGCTAGTGCCCGTGATGGTGGGGATCGGGATGGCGGATTGGCTAGAGTATGATAGCCGGCAGGGATAAAACTGAAAGAACCTGCTTTATTTCCAACCCACAACATAAACGAGAGAAAGTGTTTGCTGCCAAACTGCTGATCCAAGCAGAATTGGAACAGTTTTGCGATCTGTTATTGATCAGACCGGCGGCTTATTGATACCCAAATGCGGCTAGCGTATCGCCAAAGCTGCGGAAAGTCACCAACCTGACTAATGGCTTTGGGGCGACAAACCACTAGATTCAGGGACGAACAGCACTGACAAGCCCAGAGCTCTGGTTGATTGATTCACTGCAGAAAAAAAGTGCCCCATCAGCATATGTACCATTTTCGTTCGTTATTCTCATCATTGATATGCGCCATTGGGAGCTGCAGTCTAGATTTCTATTGCCCTTATTGGTGTCAAGGATACCACTGTCCTTCAATATGCATATGAAGATGCAGTTTGTCCAATGGCTTCATCTTTCAGTTTTTAATACTGCTACTCCTTCCTCCCCTCTTTCTTTGAAATTGCTTCCTTTCTCATACCTTTCTTTTCTCAGTGCTATTAGCAATCGCTGGTACGATTTCTTCTTCTTCCTCTTTCAAATTTTCCTCTCAAACATATTCTACATCATCTGGCCCTACTACCAATTCCCAAACGGACTTGATACATAAGTTCTAAGAGTCACAGCAAGCTGTGCAACTGTGATAGTCCTTATTAAGATCACCACTATCAAGCTAAGCAAAGCCAGGCTGCTCAAGTTCTCCGTGCGTGTTACATTCCAGTTCATATATGTGGCTGAATTTTTGGAAAAGTTGTGCTGATATTGACACTGTTACCACTAGACAAGTGCGCCTACTCTCCATTCATTCTCCAGAACATCTGGCTGTGATGGAGCCTCCGTTGATGCTGGAGAGGAGTACTCAGGGCATTGTCCTATCCGTCACCGCTCTTCTATCACTTTTAGTTTGCATTCCACCGTTTGTTTGGCATTGCCGTAGTAAGAACTTTGCTGCTGGCTGTCTGATTATGTGGTTTATCATTCAGAATTTCTTCAACTTTTGCAACTCTCTGATCTGGCCTACTGATGACCTCGATTCCTGGTGGATGGGCTATGGCTACTGTGACGTCCACGCTAAGCTGATCACCGGAGCGGGAGTCGGTATTGCCGGGCCTCTAGTCTGCATTTTCCGCTCCTTGGCGACTGTGCTGGACACGGATAGAGCCACTCTCGTTCCGAGTAAGGGCGAGCGGAGGAGAACCCGCATCTTTGAGATTACCTTCTGCGTGGTGATCCCTGTTATCTTAATGTGCGTTCACTACGTCATACAAGAGCGTAGGTATTTTATCTACAGCATTGCGGGATGCATGGCATCCTACTATTCAAGTTGGATTAGTGCTGTGCTCGGCTGGATGTGGCCTCCTATCATTCTGACTTTTGCTGCCTACTATTGTGGTATTTATCCCGAAAACTCACCCTTGATCGTCACACCCATACTAATTTCATTTAGTTATTGTACTCTACCGACTTGTGAAGTACAAACGTGAATTCTCCTTCATGGTTTCTAGCAGCGGCACTACTACCAAGTCACGGTTCCTTCGGCTCTTAATCCTATCTCTTCTTCTACTTCTAGGCAGCTACCCCCTGCAGCTTTATATGCTATACTTCAACTTGACCAAGTGGCTGCCATGGCATCCTTTTTCGTGGAGCTACGTCCATGGCCCAGAATGGGGAGAGATCGAGAAGACTCCGATGTTTGGCGAGGTGTTCTTCGACCGCTGGATACATGTGGTGGGCGGGTATCTGTTGTTCGTTTTCTTCGGCTTCGGTAACGATGCTACATTGATGTACCGATCCGCGCTCCTCAAGATTGGCCTCGGTCGATGGTTCCCTGGCCTTAACCATCCCCACCTCACTGACATGAGCCAAAGACAGAGGTCCTCCTCGTCAGGGTTTGGGTCATTCAGCAGCAAGGCAAGATTTTTATTCAAGAGGAAATCATCTTCTGCTCTAGATTCTATGAACTCTACAGCTACGAAGTAAGAATGTCATGCTGCCCTGAAATGCTACTGCTGTGTTAATGAATTTGCGTGAACAGACACGAACAGACGGTCGATGACATGACTTTTAACGGCTCTAACGCTCGACGATCTTCATCACTTGATAAACCATTACCGACTGTGCCGTTAGAAAATGGTTCACTTCCAACCATGTCCGAACTACCCCAAGCCTTATACAACGTTTCCCGTGCTCGTCGGCCTTCCGATTTGGATTCGATAGATTTGGAATTTCGGACGGAGTTTCAAACCTTCCGGTCAACAGCAATGATGGGCCAATCAAATAGTCGCGGAGACTTCATGGTTTAGACAATGAAAGCGAAGTTGGACCTCCGGCAGCACATCCCATTTTACCACCCGTTTCCCGCCTGCCTATACCCTTGACATTCTAGACATTGATGACCCAATGTATATTACACCTTTCTTTTCGATACATCTTTTTTTAATTCAGTGTTCGGCTGCGCTCTTCATGTGACGGGGTCTTAGCTAGTTGTCACCTTTTCCTAGTACTTCTCGCCTTATTTATGAGACTACTCCATACGATCTTCCTGGGCGTGAGTGAAATTGATGGCCATAATATCATGCACTGAACTTTTCCAGACAATAACATGTTTCACCCGCCTACTATCTAATTTGATAAGTATATTCTTGATTTTTAATTACCGACACTATACAAGTGTAGGTGGTTTTTACGGGATGAGCGGTCCATCGCAGAATGCGGAGAGGCCCATGGCTGCTTTACACATTAGATAGCATCGAAGGTATGGATTTTCGACATTATCTATTCCCACGTGTAAATTTCATGTATCTTGAACATGAATTTTAAAAAGTTATATTACGTACAATAGAGTTACAACATTAAATCAAAACCACTAAGTAATACATAAGGTCACAATTCACGAGTCATCCAGCGACCTGCCCTGCGCCCCGGCCAACCCAGCAAATCTAGCCCAACCTTTAACCGCCAAGATATAAGAAAGTAGAGAGCTATAGAGTAGAAAATGGATATCTCAGATGGCGACGTGAAAGTGTGGCACTCTCCCGAGTTAAGTTAACTGGTAAAGGATTGAACCCGCTCACTTTGGAGATCCTGTATACCATTTAACGATATTCACCCTCGTTTCCTGAATTACCGTGCCCTGACGAGCCCTCCTCTGACGATTGCTGTTCAGGGTTGTTCTCATCGTTTCGACGACCGCTCAAGAGATCGATGCTGTCTGATTGTGGTGTTGAAAAGTCAATGTTAGATATAAACGGTTTATATGTTGCGAGTTGGGTCGAGCCGGGGAAGAAGGAATGGGGGATGGAGAGAGAGCAGAAGTCACTAACTTTGAGTTACAGACAACGACATTGATTTGTGGTCTTCGTTTTGGTAGTAAGAAAGGTTCATGTTTCCGGTAACGAGAACACGGCTCCTAACGGTGGCCATCCAGTCAGCTCAGCACACCCACAGTACAGCGCACGAGGAGAATGGAAAACAGAGTCAAGATATATGAATGATATATCAAACTCACCCCTTTTGCAAACTAAGGAGGAAGTCCCTGCTAGGTCCCTGATCAAAGGATTTTACTTGGAACCAGCTTGTCTTGCGATTAGCTTTGCTGCCCCAGCCCGATGCAACCACGTATTTGACATATTCGACACCTTTAGGCGAGGTGACCGCCTGCGGCTCTACACCAATTCTGCCGATGATCTGAACATGGGCAGCATCGCTGCGCGAAGCGGTAGTACTGAAGCTGCGAAGGGTGGAAGAGAACCTCGGAGCGAATTGACGAGTTGCGCTGAACATTTTCGCGGAATAAGACAATTTTAGTAATTGGGCAGGCTTGCGCGAGTGGTTTGTTAGTAATTGGAGGTGATATATGTATGGAGAGCTGTAGATCGAGAAGTTGAACCGTTGTTTTGGCTCCTTTCAAGATTGAAACTCTCATCAACGCTGACGCGCGGTCACATGATCACAGAGGATATATTATTTTCCGGCTAAAAGGAACCTCCAGTAAACTCAACGGCAAGTGGCCGCTACCTGCTTAGGGACGTTCTTGTTAGCTGAAATGAACTGATAATCTGTTTGAGATCCATTACTCCGTCGTTTGATAGCCATGGACAAAAATATTTTATGTCAGGAAATATCTCTCCATCCAAACCAAGGGCAGACCCGCGTCTCGAAACGCGTGAAACGTGGCACAGCCAAAGGCCATGCTGGATGATCCCGACTGTGAAGACTTCACATGGCTATTGAAGCAGGATCCATGAATCCCCATGGATGAGATCTCGACAGGCTTGGGCCTGGGTCTTGTTCCAGCAACCAGCAACCCGTCATGGAGTCCGAACCCTGTCCGCCAAGGCGCTATGTGGTCCTCAAATCAAACAAGCAACATTCATTTCCCACATGTGAGCTTGCATGCAAGCAAACGTTATGGTCAAATGTGTCGGGGTATCCGTCCGAACACGAAAAATAGGGCATCATCCAGCCAAGCGATCGCTTTTCGGTGCGGGAGATCCTCAACGGGCTCTTTGACCGTAACAATCTCGATGAAGATATCCGGAGGGCGTCGGGAAGGTGTTTTGGGCTGGAGTTCGATCCTTTCTCAAGCACGGTTGAAGTCACGCTAAACCTTCTATTATGGGCAGACATAGAGATATGTATACAGAGCAGGATACGTAATATGTTTGATGCAGGCATACGAAATACAGACATACAAAACTCCTCGTGCTTCGAACTCACCATCTCCTTGCAAGTAACAGCGGGATAAAGGCTCTGTACCAAACAGACACCCTGTGCTTGACTCTTGTGCTGGCTGCCTTCCGTCCGCGATCGCCTCAGCGGGACCGCCGAGCGTATATTTGGAATTCTCGCGTGGCATTGAACCATGTTGGCATGGAATGGACCCTTGCCTGCCATCTGGCTCTGTCACAATGTCGATGTGTCCAACAGTCAGAGTGTGTCTCCAGGAAACATCTTGCATCTCCGTTGGTTCACCATGCGAGAGAATGCATAATCCATGAAGATGTCGAAGTCATGAGGAGCTGAAGACAGGGATCGCTCGTTAGAGAATACGACTAAAGAAGGAGAGTCCGTCACCAAGCCCCCACCATCGACCAAGAACGACCAAGAGTGTCTTAGGGCGGAGCAGGCCGTCCAGACATCGTTTGCATATTTTCGCTTCTGTTGCTCCACAAAGAAAACCCTCAAGGCACTTCCCGTCTTTCTTTGCCTCTTGAAACAGGACCAAATCTCGATGACACATCTGAAAGAGCTGGAGAAATACTCTCGATCCTGAGTCCTTTCCCAGCCTTCTGCCACGCTCTATGATCCGAAACACCTCCAGAACACCTGTCGCTAGTTTTTCAAGAAGAATTTGTATTTGATTGTACTCCGGAAATCAGGTAGTAATTTCGGAGTAACGTGCATTTGTCTGAGGAGTTCGTTGGGACGAAAAATCTTAGCGCCATGGACACTTGCATATTTAATTCCTTGGTGTGCCCCAGTTATGCTTGGCAGGGGGGTGGAGGTGCGCGGTCAAAATTTTGACAATTACCGACCACCGATGTGAAGCCCCCAGAGATCCTAGGCCCCAAAACTTGCATCATGCGGCTCTTGGCTGCTAAAAGCCTCATGCGAATCACTCGTTCTTCGTCTTCTTTTCGTCAGCATCCGATTTTCTTCTTCCGTCAAACCAGCGATCGAAGAAGCAGACCCGACTGCCACCGTCTGGCCGTATCATATTGCATTACTATGATAGCTCAAGCGCCAACATGCCTCGTTTTGTGACTATCTTGTCATGTTTCGTCTTGAATCTCCTCCTCTTCTCGACCTCTACCCATGCCTGGACGTTTCGCTGGACTAATGAGGAGAAGCAGACACGCATCATCAATGGCAAGGGCAACAGGAACTGCACAGTCATAGAGATGCGGAAAGGCAGAGAGTATAAATGGGACCCCGAAGGATCCGTCAAATGTATAAATTTCTTTGCGGACGATAAATGCACACCCGAAGAAAAAAATGGATGGTCCTGTCCAATCTATGGACCGAGAAAAAACTCACAGCCCTGGGTGAGAAGTTTTCTTGTGAACGAAGACGGAGATGAACTGCCGCCGCCGTTAGGATCAGATGAATCCTCGTCCACGTCTAAGACCAGTGAAACCACGTCTAAAACCACCGATTCACCCAAAACCTCAACGTCTCAATCGAGTACAAGTTCAGAGGCGACAACCACGACTGATATTGAGTCCGAATCGCCGTCTCCGACTGATTCCGACTCCGAAACTGCTACTTCCACCCCTCTACTCACGGGATCCGCTACCACGTCTCCGACCCCTACCCCGTCAAACGAGTCAACGGCCATGTCTGGGGGAGGAATCGCTGGCGCCGTGGTTGGTGCGGTTGCAGGAGTGGGAGCTCTGGTGGGAGTCGCTTTATTCGTTCTTCGACGACGCCGCCCGGATCCACAGCAAGCCCACGACAACCTACGCAGCGAAACCGATTCGCTCCCTCCTCCACGTTACGGAGCTCAAGAGCTATCTCCAGTCACTCCTCTATCACCCGGCGCCTCCGCTACTATAGGATACCACCACGATGGGGGCATAAAATCCGCGCAAAAACAGTTCATCGCCGAACTCCCAGCCAATAACATTGTAGAAATGGGAGCATCGCGTGGCAAAGAGCAATGAGGAGAGCAAGCGCGGTACTCGCTTGCATCTACATCTGTTAACGGCAAAAAACAGAGCCCGACCACAGCTAGTATGCTGTAACTGCAGAAAATTCCATGACCAGAAATTTTGCATATATCTGGTATTCAGGAGATGTGAAGGCCTTCTTCCTCCACCTTCGAATTTCATACCATACCACCCTTCAAACTCTATGGGCGGTGAAATTTCCCTTTTATCCTTTATTCCCTCCTTATCTTTCACCGCAACTCACCGTCTCAAATTAGAATCCTGTCGGTGGAAGAAAGACCCTTACGCTGTATAAGTCTTTAATGTAAATACGTGATGTGTGCTCGTTTCTTTCTCCTTTCCTCTTTTTTTTTATTCCCTCACCTTTTTCGTTTTCTTTTGATCTTTAATACCCTATTTGTAACGTAACGCCCGAAAAAGTACATATCCACACAGCTCTTGGAGCGTAGGCGGCTCTGTATTCGGCTATTTATCTAATTGTGCTGCAGAAATATCTACATGTTCAGATGCATTGCTACCGTTGTCGAATCCTTACCTTGTTCATGCAGCCAGCCGTCACATACACAAATGAAAAGTAACCCCTGGTCTATCTCGCTACCTTGACCTTGTCTTCCCAGTCCTACACGCGATTACGCGACTACGCGTTTTGCACAGGCAGATTGCTCTTGCAACTAACCAGCTGGAATATCACAACACGGGGCAGATTTGTCCAATGCAAGAGCAACGGAACAGGACTAAAAAGAATGGACCATCGACAAACATTCCCATCCTCTCACAGCTGGTGGGGAGGTGGATCCTGCCTGGAATGGGGGTAGGAAAAAAAAAGAAGAAAAAAAGAACAATTTCAACCGCCCCCGGGAAGGATCGAACTTCCGATCTTACGGTACCAGTTATTAATAACAGCCGTACGCCTTAACCACTAAGCCACGGAGGCTAATTGTTGAAGTTTGGCCGGCAAAAAATGAAATAACAGGCAGATCAGGGGTTTGTCCAATACAGAGAGCATAAACACTCCTCAACCGCAGAAAGATAGAATTATCTGCTGGGCTCTTAATCGTGATATTGATCCCTTATTAGCTAGCATGAGACTAAACGTCAGCAGCTATCTTGAAGTATCGAGAGTTTGGGTATTCAGTTGTCCGGATTACTCCTTCCTGGGAGCGCGTTTGGAGAAGAAACGGCAAGCCTCTGTGGGCTTGTCTGAGTGAAGAAGTAAGAACCACGAAGAAATGAAGAAGAAGGAAGGAAATGCCTCTCATGGCAAAATTATATATAAAGGTACTTTGATACAATAGCTATCGATGGCTAGCTATGTGTTTACTGGTTCGTTTCGAGTATGGTTGAAACTCGCATGTAACACACCCAAATGTTTGGATGGAAACTATCCACGACTCAATTTTTTCGGCTGTGCAGGACACTGAAACCTATCACAATAGTCGTATATTTTCTTTGTCTGGATCCTTTTGGGTTCTGGCGGCGGGATGGTCCGTACAAAAGTAAAACGTCCATCCCCCACATCAATGGCAATAGTGTTGGTATGCACGCACAAGCTCCCGTTCGAAAAAAGCGTTGGCTGGCTGAGAAAACGGTTTTGGGCTGCTCCCGTCTGGTGACAGGTCGCGCTGGCCAACCTCATTGGGTCCGACATCCCAAAAAGAGCGCTTCGGGTGGAAATGAGATGCTGTTCCTGACTGATGGCCTGTTCTTAGGCGTTGAGGTCTGCCGATAGTTTGGGCGATCGGTGAGGTTAGCGGCCACAAGTGCACCATCCCAAGAGAGGGGAACAAAGATGTCGTTATCCTTGTTCAATTGACTCTTCATTACGCAGTATTCAATTGAGTTCCTCCTTTTTTCGCAGTTCATCATGCTTGGTACAAGGGTGGTGGACGATATGGGTACGCAGCCCCTTACACAGCCATACCTTTGGGCCTGACACTTACCAACCTTTCAGTGACCAGACACACAACAAGACTTCAACGAGATGGGTCTTTTCGACTTGTGGACCAAGAAGGTTTCCAAGAGCCAGTGGACTGGGATGCCGGAACGATAAGCCTACTTCCGCGCCCCCAAGACTAAACCACATCATACCATTTATGTGGGCTACGATTCATCATCTGCTGAGCAATGGTTCTAAGATCAAATGTGATGGAGCCATCGACCTGGGCCAGAATGCGATGTTCATGTCCCGCCCAACAGGAACTCGTCTTCCGTGCGTTCCTTGCTCCAATATAGCCCCAAAGGACCACCTCTCATTGTCTTCGGTCTTTGTGATAGTGAACAAGGGTGATAAAGCGGCTCTGAACGGATATGGTAAGTATATGAGGGAAACCATCCGAGCCTTTGAGAATTTTTTTACAAATTTTTATAAAAAATTCTGGCTCCTTCGCGTAATAGGGGCCAGGAAGGAGATATATTAATAAAAATCCCCCCGAACTAGCCTTACATCGTAATTATTTATAAATAACCAAAAGAGCGCAATTATTGGAAGCCTTTATTTATATTCGCCTTCCCCATGTTGGATATGCAGCATCTTCATCCACTTGACTGGTCACACACTCGTTGACAGGCTTCATCAAGCTCCTATTGGGGGAAATGCATGCCAGAAAGAACTGAACGACTCGTTACACTTTGAGAAGAGACTGAGCCAGAGAAAATCACACTCATTAGCTAATTTCTGCCATGATCTTTTCCTTTGAATCACTTTTTCGTCCTTTGAAGCAGATTGCTTAGTTCTTTGTGTCTTTTCATCGGCGTTATGAAAGCGAGTTCTGGTTCAGCTAGACGACGCCGTGCCCCGAAGCCCCCTTGCCGTGCGCCAACTGCATCTTCTCCTGAACACCAAAAATATCCATCTCTCTTCCGTCGGCTCCCATCGAGTAGCTTCCAACCGCAACCACGACGGCTTCAACAAATATTCGACGTTCACAAGCCTTATCATCGCGGCAGATCCAAGACGGTCCTTATGAAGATATACCACTCGCTCCCATAACCAGTCACACTTCCCCTTTAATCTCGTCTCCCCGACCACCCAAGCCGTCCTACCAACCTGTGCAGAAATCGCGATCCAGCCGCTCTTATATATGTGCAGAGTCGCTGGAACGGTCCCGTCTATTATCCTTTACTACTAATATCCGAAAACCACCTTCCTCCCGCCCTTGGGACCCTATCAATCACGTTCCGCGCCCATCTGGCCCGCCTCGCCAACATTCCACTCCGAATTTTCCTGCCAGCAACCCGTCGCACAGGGACGCTCATCCCTTACTCACGGTTTCAGAGCGACGGCGCAGTCAGTTACAACATAGTCCGACGAGTTTAATTGTTGAGCATACCATCGAGGATTTTGAGAATTACCGTTGTGCTAGCGTTGGTTTGCCTACTGGGCGCAGAAGAAGCGACGGTTGGGAGACCATAGAGATGGGAGACAACGACGCGAGTTCCGCAAGAGAGAAGGACTTGCGTGGACCGGAATTCTCACCGCTACAACCTCCAGGTGCCGGTGCAACAACGCCCAACTTCGCATCCCCCGACTTCGGCGGAGAATCTCCTCGCCATATTCAATCCGAACGTTTGTCACGCTCTCAAACATTTGCCTCGATACCATCCACTACTGGCGGCCATGATACCACTTCCCATGCTGCAGGCACAGCTACTGGGTTACCCGACACCAATGAAGAGATCGCATGGGGACCTTCTCATCCCTGCTTCCCTCACATGAACACCCACGTACCATTGGACTCCGAAGAATTCGTAAATACCAGGATAATCCGAGTCCGTCGGGATTGGATGATTCGAGGAGATCTAGCTCCTACTTTTTCAAACCTCTACCCAGAAATCCTCGACCCTCTTCTACCAGAGCAAGAGTTCCGCTCCATTATCGCCAGAATCAACGAAGACCTCATCGCTTCTTTTACTCCCTACAGCATCCGGAATTGGATAGACGGTATCATAGGCTTTTTAACAGGATGGTTATGGGACGACTTCGGAGGCAATAGAGTCAAGTCCCGTATAAAATCATTGGAAGCATGGATCGAACATTGGAACGAAACAGTTGGTGTGGAGGAAGGCGTGAAGATATGGGACCCAAGGCGGACTGGGTATCTGTCTCTTGATATCCAAATACCAGACCCCAAAATTGGCATTGACAGCGAGGCCGCATCGGCAGAAAACATCCGTCCAAGCACCGTGGGACTAACAAACAGCGAGATACTCTCTTCCCGCCCAGGAAGTTGACGAAGTTTCTCTGTCGTTCCTACCATACATTCAGCTGTTTAATCTATATTGGATCCTTCACGACATCACTCCCTTTTTTCCGATAGCATGACCTCATGTCCCTTCGATTTACCTGGTTTTGATGACCCTGTTTGATCGCTGAATACTAGCCGTCACTTGTGTAGAGTGATTTGTTTACCCCTATTTAATGAGCTTGTATAGCACATTTGCGTCTTGATCTGGCTCACCTGTCCCCCTTCTTGCGGGATGATCACTTCCATTATACCCACTCGATGCGTTGATTAGTTTTCATATGAGTTTCTAGTATTTGTTTGCTTTACATATGTGCATTTTCCTAGTTAGATTAGAATCACTTAATAGAACAATGTACGATGATCTAACTCTTGTCTTGCCACGGCCGGCGTAGTATTGGAAAAGGGGAAATGTGGTGGAAATATATACATCACATGACCGGGGTTTTAAGCTGACCCCAGAGCCAGAGGCGAAGCATGGTGAAGCTCGACGTCCCCAAAACCAAGCTCGATAGGATGTCCGCTGAGCCTCTGTAAATTAATACGCCGTCCACAGTGCTTACTCCCTCCCGCTCTCGCAACCATGCTGTCCGGCATCCTCATCTTCAACCAAAAAGGAGAGAACCTGATCTTCCGCGCCTTTCGCAACGACTGTCGTCCCCGACTGGCTGACATCTTTCGCATACAAGTCATATCCAATGCGCAAGTCCGGTCGCCGATTTTAACCCTGGGCTCAACTACGTTCAGCCATGTTAAGCATGAGAATATCTACTTGGTGGCCGTTACAAAGAGCAATGCGAATGCGGCGCTGGTGTTTGAGTTCCTGTACCGGCTGATTTTATTGGGCAAGGGGTATTTCGGGACATTCGACGAGGAGGCCGTGAAGAATAATTTTGTTTTGGTATATGAGTTGCTAGATGGTATGTTTCTTGCCGTGAATTAAACCAATTAGATCGATCCGCTAGCTAACCTGCTGGGTCTTCATTGAACGTTGCTAGAAATCCTCGACTTCGGATACCCCCAAAACACAGAAACAGACACGCTTAAGATGTACATTACGACCGAGGGTGTCAAATCCTCCTTTGTAAACTCACCAACCGATTCAAGCCGCATCACAATGCAAGCAACCGGTGCACTATCATGGCGAAGGTCGGACATCAAATACCGAAAAAACGAAGCTTTCGTCGACGTGATAGAGGACGTCAACCTTTTAATGTCCGCTACAGGAAATGTTCTGCGAGCGGACGTAAATGGCCAGATTGTTATGCGGGCATACTTGACTGGCACCCCGGAATGCAAATTCGGCCTTAATGACCGATTGTTAGTAGACCTTGACGAATCGAGCGGTGCTAGGGCGAGACCTACTCGCGCAGCTGCTGGGAGCGTGACGCTTGAGGATTGCCAGTTCCACCAATGCGTGAAACTAGGCCGCTTCGATGCTGATCGCATCATCTCCTTCGTCCCACCTGATGGTGAATTTGAGCTGATGAGATATCGATCCACGGAGAATGTAAACCTGCCTTTCAAAGTCCATCCGATAGTGCGAGAAATTGGGACGACGAAGGTGGAATATAGCATTGCGATAAGGGCGAATTATGGCACCAAGTTGTTCGCCACAAACGTCGTTATTCGGATCCCTACGCCGCTGAACACGGCAAAGATTACTGAACGAACGACTCAAGGGCGTGCAAAATATGAGCCCGAGCATAATAATATTGTGTGGAAAATCGCCCGATTCTCGGGCCAGAGTGAATATGTCCTCACTGCCGAAGCTACTCTGACGAGCATGACGCAGCAAAAGGCCTGGAGTCGACCGCCTCTCAGCTTGTCGTTTAGCTTGCTGATGTTCACCAGCAGCGGGTTATTGGTGCGATATTTGAAGGTTTTTGAAAAGAGCAATTATAGCAGTGTCAAGTGGGTTCGGTACATGACTCGAGCTGGAAGTTATGAAATAAGGTATGTGTCAACAGTTTTGCCCGCCTCCTTGCTTTGGGCTTCCTTTCTTGCGGGAATCATTGACTAACTGAAAGCCATCTAATAGGTTCTAATATAATGATGAAATCCCGAGATGCAGTATGATTCCTTTTTCCCTCGCTCTCCAGCGCCAAATACCCATTCAGTGTACATACATACATGCTATTTCTTCATCTCTTTTCTAGACATTCGAATGGCCAACAATTTATGCATGGCGAATAGGCGTTCTCAGGACGGTGTAGATGCTAGCTATCGGTGTGTCAAATCTTCGCAACGAATGTCATTTCCGGTAGACGACTATGTTTTCTTCACGACCATCTACGGGAAATCCCCCTTCAGGACGAAAGGAAGTTGGTGAGGGAGGAACAAATTGCCCCATGAACCCGCTTCAGCTTGGTTCTTTTTCTCTTCCGTAGCTAAGGGTCTATCGCCGTTTGATAACCCCAAACCATGGGCCTCCCTCAGTCATACCTTTAGCCGGCCGGGGATCTGATGATGTTTCCATACCGCATATTAGTGCAGATAGCCATATACACAAAGAGGCTTAGAGAACTCTAGGAATTGAGCCTTCGGGATCTGGTGTATGTATGCCAGATTTTACAGTGCCGTAGCTCTTAAGGATTTGTCTCAACCGTGTTTGCAAGGGAGTTTCCCCATAAACAAACAAAGATCAGTGTACCCATGGTAGATAACAAAACGTAAGAAAACCCCGGAACCCATACTGCTCCCATCTGCACGGCAATTCTCCGAAACCAACAAGCTCCATCTCATGCTGGGTTTAGAAAGTTCAATATTCAAACTTTTCCACCACTCTCTATCTATTCCACTCCGTAGAAATCTAAATTCTACTCCATCCAACTCTTCAACCGAATATCTCTGGAACAGAAAGTTAATTACCAAGTTAGTTCTTCATTGTACGTAGCAAAGGTCCGTGATGGCCATAGAGGTAGAATAAAAGTGTTCATTCATTGCTGTACTGGTGTTGGCAGGGATACCTTGGTTCAGCAAGCAGCTAGAGTAGAGCGCAGTAGCACCCCTGCGGTGCCACCACGGGAGATCTCCTACAGGCTAAAATCCTTTCATGCATTTGATTACAAGTCTGTTTGTGTGGATCAAGATAAGATGAAAAAAAAAAAGAGGACGTGCTTTCAAAGCGGATTTCCGAGACATACATTCATAAAATAGACAGTGGTAGGAGGAAAAGGATAAGGAAACGCTAGAACCAGAGGACAAAAAAAAAGATACAGCATCAGAAGGAAGTAAATTTACAGGATATGAAAAAGTAGAGAGGGAAGAAAAGGGAATAAAATAACAAAATTAAAAGAGAGAAGTCAGCTCATCTCTGTCTCCAACTCTCGTCAATGCGACCTCTAACCATGCGTCTGCCGCGCCGTAGCCCGACGTTTCCTTCTCCAACTAGAGCTTTCCAGCGTTTCCCAACGCTGTCATGGTCTTTGCCCATTCTTCGGGCGCAATCGTTCCAATCCCGCTTGGATAATTTCAGTTTGTCCAGTACCATCTCCACGAGGCGTTTGTCGTCGTCACTCGTCCATTCGGAGGGACTTGAGATGGGATCGGAGTTTGAGGAAAATGGATGTATTCGGTCTCGAAGGTTGTATGAATCGAATTGAAATGATGTGCCGACATCAAGATTTAGGTTCATGTTTAGATCCATGTCTGTATGTGTGTTGTGGTCGTCGCTTCGAAGATTCCAGGGTCGTGAGTTAGGTGGTGAGGAGTGGTGTGGTCGTGGTGTAGTTGATGTGGATTGCGGTTGTGAATGTGGATGTAAATGTGATTCGGAGTCAGATTCATATGGTGACTCTAATGATCTAAAGTCTGATGGCTCCAATCCGAGAGGCAGCTCAAGAGGCGCTCGCCTTCGTCGCTTGGGAGTCGAGTATTTATCGTCTGATGTCGGGGTGGCCATTTCCACGTCGCTCTGGTCTTCTCTCCGTCGCTTATTAACGCCGCGCGGTCTGGAGGCGGGTTTTACTACTCTCTTCGGTGTTCGTGTGGCATAGTTGTGGTGTGGTTGCGGTTGTGGTCTGACGATGTGTAGCGGACTTTGGAGTCGCTCTGGCTTTGCGCGGCGAGGCGACGGGGCGGGAGAGGAGTTGAGAAGCGATTGTAAAGCACGGCAGGTACCCAGGAGGCCGTTTCCAGCGCCGAAGCCATCGTCTGATGGCGGTGGTGTGGATGAAAACAGGCGGGTTGCGGCGAAACGGGATCGTGTAGAGTACTGTCGCGACTCGCACGACAGGGCGGAGGGAAGCAACATTATCAAACTCGTTGACAATGCGATGGTTTAAACAACAGTTCTAGGACCGATGTAAATATAAGTATGTGTCGAGAAAAGTATTGTTTATTGTTGATGTTATTGTTGTTTGTTGTGGTTGTTGCTAGGCGGACGATAAGGGAGGGATTTTTGCGATCGAAGCCTTGTTTTGGAATTGCGCCGGGGGCCGTAAAGAGGTCAAAACAGACGGTTTGGAATGCGAAAAAAGGGTAGCTGGGTTTAAAAGAACTGCGCGCCTCGTAATTGATACAGCGATAAATGTTGCGACGACGAGATTGTGGTGTGCGACGGTGGACAGGACTGGGGGTGGTGGTGGGAGGGACGAAGATCGTGATGATGGGGGAAGGGAGAAAAAAAGGTGGAACGAAAGGAGGTTGGGAAAAAAAAAAGGCGGCAAAGTCGGGGGGCTTTATTTTTTCAGCAAAAAGTGAGTCAGGTGGCCGGGCTTGGCACTAAGTATGATGATGGCCACGATATATCAACAGTCAAACGAACCATCCGAGACAGCTTGCTTTGGTTCATTCTACAGGATAAATACACAGTAACACCCTCTTTATCCTACTTGAAATGCAAACGAGGTTCTTTCAGATGCCACTCCTTCTTCC
The DNA here is from genome assembly GCA_030411455.1 of Arthroderma sp. MBC 290. NCBI lineage: Eukaryota > Fungi > Ascomycota > Eurotiomycetes > Onygenales > Arthrodermataceae > Arthroderma > Arthroderma sp. MBC 290. The sequence continues at coordinate 302,368 of JAPERC010000001.1, forward strand.
CACCGTACCAGCCAGCCTTTGTCTTGTCTTACAATGGCTCCAAAGCCGATACATCTGCTCTCCCGTTACTGGCCCAACGGCAAATGCCCAAGCTGGCTGGCTGCCAGGTGGAATAAAGGGCCTTTGCTGTTATGCATGCCACCTCGCAGAATCCACGTAGCCATCTCCAGCGAGGCCAGAACAGGAACATCCTGAACACGAACCATCAGGCTGTCTGGTGTGCGCTGTACAATGACAGATGTCCTGGATACGGAGGGCATTCCGGCCTTGTCTCCCACCATCCTCGTACTTGCTTCCCTTTATGACAGAATCTTGCAACACAAAAAGCCATCGCTGTATCACCATGGCCTTGACGAAAGATGCTCTCCCTCGCTGTCCTTCTTCTTCCTTTCATTGGGTCGTCCACCAGGCCTATCCTTGTAATAGGGACGATCATATTAAAACGCCTTTTGCTGGGCTATGGATCTTTTGAATCCTATTTGCTCCCCCTCCCAAAAACCCGAGCAAGGCGAGTTTGAAATATACTGAAGGTTTTACTTGGCTGCTGTCGGTCCATGGAACCGTTTTCCTTCACGCCAGATGGCTTACTTGTCCGATAACGATATTCTTTTTTTTTTCTTTTCCCCTGATTTCTTCAGCCACCATTAATTTTCTGTGTGTTGGGTTTCAAAATATTCACCTTTGGGGAAATTATGAGTTAATTATGGGGCAATATATTTTTATTGCTGGATAAATTGATGTTCTCTGTTTCATACCGTCAGCTGACTCAATTACTTTAATTAAAAAATTCAATCACATCAGTTGCGCTTAATTGGATTTCTTCAACTCTCCTCGAGAAAACGGTGGTTTATTCTCTTGCAACCCCTAGCTCAAATCGCCTTTCTCTCGCCTTTCATGTAGCTCATACTCCTCTCTTTGGACAGCAAGACCAGCCTTAACCCATACTTTTTCTTTTGGAAAACGCGAAACAGATCCCAAAACGCGAACGCGACCAACGCGTCTCCCACGTGGCTTGACGCGCGAAACGTTCGCGCCGCGATGCGCGTCGCACGCGTACCTGCACTAGTGAAACTCTATTTCTACCGAATTTTGATTAGTCATACAAGCTAGGAAGTTGCCCAATTAACCACGAAAGACAAGGCTTCCATACAAAGTACCAAGAGCTATGATCCTGGCTAAACCTCGCCATACCTGATCTTGCGCCGCTTTTCTGTACCTGAATCTTCAACCATCTCGAATACCTCGTCTTCCTCAAAGTCGTAGATATCCTTGGCGGCGCGTTTTGGCCGGTTAGAACCACGGAAACTAACGTGTTTCCGCCCAAGTTTCTTATCCTTGGATAACGCCTGATATGGAGGTGGACCCGGCAGAGCGTACAACGGTGGGGGAAGCATCAAGGCTTCCAGGCTAATTTCATTCTCTTTTTTGTCATTGATATCCTTCACTATCGGACGCTCTGCGATTTTTGGATCTTTGAGCTCCTTGCGCCATGCTTCAGGGCTGAATGGGGTGCGGAATCCCAACTTTGTATTTCTCAGCCCTTGGCCATCGTGCTTTCTGCACCTTGAGGTATTGGTTTCCCCTTGATGCACTTCTTCAGGCGCGGCAGCGGACTCTTCCGACAGGCAACCTTGAGCCCTTGGGTTTATGGATGCCCTACAATCAGATGTACCACCCTTGTCCAAGTTCTCGCGCTTGTTCGGAGGCGACAGTTTTTGAAGACCTGGGTCGGATAAGGTGATAGAAATTCCTCTACATCTAGGCGTATTAGACAAGGCGGCCTTGGACTCTCCATATCCATCTCTCCATAAACTGCTCCCTTCGGTCAGTCTGTTGCGCCTAAGGTCGTATAGCACATGGCAAGATTGTGGTCTGGGCCTCCATCCTTTAATGGCCCTCTTATAAACTTCTGCAAACGCATGTTTATGTGCTGGGTTGGTGAACCAATGGTGTCCATACGCCTCTTTGGCCGTTAAACGCTTATCCTCCTCAAGAAGTAGGAGTCGGCGAACGAAATTTTTGGCCCGCTTTCCAACGCTCCTCCAGTCTTCATCTCTCTCCAAGGCTTGCAGATTGCATTGTTTTGCTAAGGTTTCGGAGTATTTACCCGTTTTTGAGTCGCTGAATGGCGACCCTCCAGTAAGTAGAACCACGGTTAAACAACCCAACGACCATAGATCAACCGACTTGGTATACCCGATACTGTGAGGTTGGAGTTTCCCACGGCTTATCTCCCTATTTGATCGATGAGCGAGGCCGTACCTTGATTGCCACTGAAAATACTTACGGTGCGGTGTACTCAAAAGTACCCATAATTGATGCCATTCGGGTTTTTTGAGGTTTGATTTCTCGGGAGCAACCGAAGTCAGTCAAGATTACCCTGCATCCGGCGGATAAGGATGTCATAAGAACGTTATCTGGCTTTAAATCGCGATGAACAATGTTTTGGCCGTGCAGGTAGTCAAGTGCGATGACGATCTGTCTCACGATGACTGCGGCTTCAATGTCTAGAAGCCTCCTCCTCTTAAACTCCAGGAACGAAAACAGGTCACCAGCGGCGGCGAGATCCTGAAATATATACCTACATGAGTGTTGTCAGTGAAGAAAAACCTATATTCTGTGGCTGATCTACATTGTGTTCTCCGTTTTAAAGACCTTTTCGATGCCGATGATATTTGGCTTCGTTATCTTATTAGTTTGACCATTGATCACAGGGACTCGGTGCCGCAGCAACTCACATGGCGCAGCTTTTGCAATATCTCTACCTCGCGGTCATACGTTTTTAGCTTGGATTCAACCCGCTGTTGCAGGCATATATCCTGATTCCGCTCGGGAGGACCGGAGCCCTCGTGTGAGCCGCCCCTAGAGCTCTGTTGAGCCCACAGTCCACGTCTAAGGCTCGTCAAATCAACTATCTTGCACGCGAGCTGTATCTTCTTTTCCTTGTCAATAGCCAAGTGGACATGTCCATATGTCCCCGAGCCCAGCTCGCGATGTGTCACAGCGTATTTGCTTTCAAAGTACTTTCGTGCATCAATAATTGGGTAACTTGGGGATCCCGGTAATTGGTGATAGACTTACTTCCATTTCCTCCGTTTGAGTATCACAAAATGGATTTCTGAGTAAACTACCGCATCGGAATTGGAACGAAATGTCATGCGTAACCTGCAGGATGTCACCATCATTTAATAGATACCCCCCATTGCTTTTGTCGATTCTGTGCCCGTTCCAATAAACCCCGTTCAAGGAAAGGTCTTGAGCATAGACCAGAGGTGCAACTTCAGGGTTATCTTGGTCGAATATAATGGTATAAATCCGAATATGTTTATTTGAGACCAGTGGATCGTCAATCACCAGCTCGCTTTGAACCGGATTAGCGGCGTCGTTCGTAGGGGTGAAGTTCAAAGTTACACACCATTTATTAGGGTTCCGACCAATGATAAGTTCTTGGTCTGCGAATACATTTCTCACTAATAGGCATGTTCAATGATGTTTTCAATGGAGTTCGATTGGCGAAGGCACACAACTCACCCCGTGGCTCTCGCGATCTAGCATTCAACTCATAAAGCGTTCCGACATGGTTGGCAGAAAGGGGCTTAAACTCCCTCGCATCCTCAAAATATGGGGTCATCTTGGAGAACACGACCTGGGGGGCAGCTAGAAACGTTTTTCAAGGAGTGGTGGGTGATATGTGCTGTGTGAAACGAGAGGTGAGGTTCATCACCCCTATAGATACCGCATCAGGAAGTCTGTGCTTTCAACATCATGTGACAAGATATTTGTTCTTGAAGCCGAGTCGAGACAAAAGACCATATATTCATCGTAGATTGGCTCAATACTCTGAAATGCACATGTACCTGAGGCAGACAACGTTGCTTCGGTTAAAATGCATCGCCCCAGCCAAGATCAGATCTCGTAGCCGCAAGGCTTACTCCAGGAACGACCCTGACGTGTGGGGCGCGTCAGGACTAAGCCTCACCACCATTTAAAATCGCCAAATCCCCAAATCTGCGAACTGTTTTCTCTGAACCATGTGGTAGAAAATTTCCCGCTACGTCGTGTTCTTTTTGAATTACGATTGAAGTCTTAATAATTGCTACTCCATCATGTCGGACACCGAATCCACCGCATCGGATATTATTACATACATCGGCGTGCCCCTTGCTGTGATAGGAGTCTTACCAATACTCTACACCTGCCTCCGCGCCGTCCTGGTGCTGCGCTCTATCCGCAAAGAGCTCGCGCTAAATGGCCATTCCGAATCCGCAGTCACAAGAGGCAGTATGATGTCAGGCATTGTCGAGGTAGAACTACCTCGCTGCACCATCACACCTCTCGATCGTGACTACGATGATAAATATTGGAAGCTCAATTCAGGCCAATCATCCCTGAAAGGTGGTTCATGGACTTCCTTTCACTGGAATCGCCTTGTTACTGGCAAAAAAATGTACCGGATCCAGTACAAAGACGAGCTAAGGGTGCCGCAGGCTGAAGTCGATTTTGACGAGTTGATTGGCTTCTTGCTAGATCGAGGTGCTGTGCCAGAAGAGAATGGCTGGAGTACATTGAGGTCCAGCGGATTGTGGACACCAGCTGGGACAGTTTTGCTGCGAGCGCCATTGAGTGGTTTCGGTGCTGTGCTGCGGGTGGAACCCCCGAATGATTCGGATGGTATGCTGAGCTTGGGGGTTCACTGGAGGAGCGAGTGGGACCGGAGGAATAAGCATTGTTTACCACCATTTTGGGTGCGTATTCAGCAGCCGTCGTGCCACATAGAGGCAAAGAAGTTAGAGGACGAAACAGTCGAAGAACGCAGGACGAAAGATCTTATGAGCACTTCTTTGAATGACTCGGAAGTTGCCTCCGGAATAGGTTCTGACGACACAGCAACAGAAAATAAACCAACTGAACCCGGAACGCGCGAGGATGAGAACCGTTCTACTAAAGTACCATTGCTCTTCAGCGAAATCGAGGAAAAACGCGCCTCCTTGCATGGATCGCAAAACCCAAGCAATAGCATACGATTTCGTCTCGAACCCGGAACTGTGGATAAGATTTACTTTGAAGATGATAATTTGCTTACGAACTCTTTTCGGAATATGGGACATACGAGAGACTTGATTAACCAATGGTTTGTCTATACTGCATCTTCTCTAGAGCAAAACGAAAAACCTGGTGCGTGTAGCTTCGTTTTGCCTTCAGGTATCGCACAGGGAGTGCAAAGGGATTCAGTGCCGTGCGGTACTATGGCATTACTTGGTATTATGCAAGACGACGAAGTACCGCGTTGGGCAAGCCCGCCTCCTCAACTCAACGGACCTCAGAAAATGCACCAAAGATTTATGGAAGATCAACGCCAGGTGAGCATAGAGAAGACTATGCCTCCTGCACAAGCTGAAGCATCGCGCCGAGCTAGGGAGACCGCTCGCCTCACGGCAATGCGGGAAGATCACATGGAGGACATAAGGTTGCAGCACGAGTATATGGAGAAACGCGTTGGCGAAGCTTTGAGTTCTCCGAGGTTAAGCAATCAAACGATCGCAACGGCCTGTTTGAAATGGCTGGCCTCAAAGGATTTTATTAATGCAGAGTACCAGATAGCCGACATCGCTCGAGCAATCTTGTACCTAATGGTACTAGATCATGACCAGGCGAAAAGCATCGCGGAGATTTGTGATCGATGGATGCATTGGAGTCAAGCAGGAGGCATGAATCGGACGGAATTAGAGTCCTTGGGCGAGCATAACGAGCAGTTTTGCTACGCCTCGATTTTGATTTATACAGTCCAGACCGCTGCCGAATCTGAAAGCAAAGTAACTACAGACATGCACGAGTGCCTGAAGGTGTGGAAGACGATTCGTTTGGGATGATCATCGGTGGTATTAAAACACTGTTGGTTGAAGTTATGACCCTCCGCCCTGCATTCTCCTCAGCCGCTCCTCAGCAGCTCTTGCACGGCGCTCCCTTTCTAGCCTCATTCGCATTTCCGGGTTCATACCCCTCATCTCTTCTTCCCGCTTCTCTGCGCCAGTTTTTTGCATAGATGTGGGCATACGGGCACCGGGGCTTCTAGTCTGAGATGCGGATTTAGTATCTTCCCTGCGGAGGCGTTCAAGTTCGTCTTTCCTTCTTTGAGCTTCTGCGCTCTCTTCTGCCTTTCTCTCCTGCTCCCCCTTGCTGTCCGCTTCCTTTTTCGATATTCCTGTTGGTACATGCGCTGCTTCCCAATCCCAAGCTGAATCGCCCAGCTCGTAGCGTGCAACACGAAAGGCGTCACGGGTCGCGCGATCACCACATAGCTCAAATGCCACCTTCCCTTCCTCATTCAAGGTGGTCGGGTCTAAACGAGCTTTTGTGAGAAGTGCAAGAACAATCACTGGTGAATTGGAGTTTGCGGCAAGGTGGAGTGGCGTGGGACAGCGGTGATTTTGTGGGGAACTGGTGGGATAAAAGCGAAATGCCGAAGTGATTGAGTTGTTTGCAATATATGAAAGTAATGCAGGGGCTTTGGACCGACGAATAAGGGCTTGGATCTGAGATGTATGAAGCATTGCGGCTTCATCCTCTTTTGAGGTTTTTGGTTTCTGTGGTTGGCTAGTTGGCTTGTGGGGCTTGGAAGCTGGTGTTCGAAGTTTCTCGTCTTGCGCTGCAAGAGAAACCCCGTCTATATGGCTAATTTTAGCCCGTGTTAGTTCGGTAAAAGCTCTCATCAGTTCTGACTGAGTAGCTCGACGGGTGGTGAAAGGAAACCCTCTCAGCCTCGCGTCATTTTGCCTGAGTACTTGTCCGTCATATGGTCCAAATAATACCCTTCGATTGGTGTTGCCAGTGGCACGCACGAATAACAACTGCGATTGATGAATCAAGTCCTTCCATTCTTTCAGTAGTTGTCTGATTTCATTCTCCAGAGCAGCTTCATTATACCGTCTTAGCGTAGAGCCAGCGGAATGCGCAGCGCCTTTGGAAGCGTCAATGGCAGACTGAGCACCTCCTTGTTTCCGCCTCGTAGTGTATCTATGGAAAGTCTTATGGGCCAATACCTTAGCATGTCGGTCATCCACACCACCAGCCTTCTTGTGAATCTCCGGGGCAAGTGACACGACCATAGCGGCAAAATGGCCGCCTCCTATCATGCACAGGAAAACGTGTGGACTTTGCTCTTGCGGGGCTTTCACTGCCGCCTTAGAAGGATCTTGGCCCCCACGAATGATTATAGGCTGGGTCTGCTTTTTGCGAAGCGAGTCTACCAGGTGCGCAGGCTCATCCTGTTCGATATTTGTGAAAAGAGATCGGTAAACGCCTAAGAACGTGCTTTTGGGCAGTAAAGAGCTCGCAAACCACAATATCGGTTGCTTCCCTGGGCCGGCATTTTTAGGCGTGGTTACACCATCGCTGTCTGCCGTAGGAGCTAGTTTTGCCTGCTTCTTGAGCAATGCCGCAAGAGTGTCACCCGGCGCATCCTGACCCTCACTTTCCTCCTCATAGTCGGATTCCGATTCCGAGCCGGATATAGATTCGTCAAGATCTCCAATAGCTTTATTGAATTCGGTTTCGTTCATAACAGGGGTTCCTTTTATTCGAGCTCTGAGATTGTATTTGTGGTGATCGGATTTGACATGAGCGCGGTGCTCCTCCACGCCCTGGAAGGGTACCTGGCACAGCCTGCATGCTGTGGCGCCCGCATCCTCATTTTCTTCCTTAACTGTATCGTCTTTTGCCGGGTCTTCTTCCGCAGAGAGAGGAGTTCCATCCGTGGATTTAACGGTTAAGCTGTCCAATAAATCGGTTGGTAAATCAAACACTTGAAAGGTCAGCTTGGTGCCCCGCCTCAATATTTGCGTCAGTGAGCTTCCTACCATACAACCGGCGCTTTATAAGCTCGTCGCTGCTCAGGCCACTGCCAGCCGCCATAGCCTCTGCTGCTGTTTCTGCTGCTCTGTTGACTTCCTATTCCTGTACTGCCAGCAAAGAAGCCTGGCGTTCAGCTGTGTTGGAGACTCTTTAAAAGTGCTTTGCGCACTAGTCGCGATTAGGAAATGACTCATCGAGGCTGTAACTCCGCTATCTCCGGTCATACCTTGTTTGGAGCCTCATATCAATATCGAGAGAGCAGACCATACCACTCTTTCTACATCAATGACTCACAGGAGCTCCTGTGCTGATTCGATTTTGTCATTCAGGATGACAGGTGTTATTTGGTGCTTGACAGGTCAATTAGGTGCCGCAGTGAAATCAAAATGGGAAATGTATAGATCTTTTGCGAGAAACAGGTCTGGCTGTTTCAACAAAATGAAACAAGACTCTGATCTGCACAGTTAATAAGTAAGATCCACTATGTAATTCACACTTCATTGGATATGTTTAGCGGTCGTTGCCATGCAACTTAGGCATCACTACTGATGACGTTGGCGAGGCCTGTTAGCCTATTTCAAGCGCGAGATTCCATGCGGGAGGCTCCAATTTTCCCTCGCCATCAGCCACTGAGAGCTGTATGCCACGCGCCATTTCTTTCCTGAGTAAAACGGGTATGACTCTTCGTGTCGATGGACTCAGCTATACGATTTCAATCCTAGCAACCTGATTTGTTTGATTTGTTTATGTCCATTTCGCCGTGAAAGTGGGGCGCGTCGGCATCTTTAGAAACGCCGATTTATAATCCTGCTTAGATAAGGCAGCCCCAAGCCACCAAAGAAAAGCAGCTTGAAGAGCTACCGCTGCGACCGGGAATTGATTTCTTAGAGCAGCTGTCGTGCTCGGGTAAGACTTCAATCATCTTCCTCAGCCAAAACGCCCTGTGGTGTCAGGAGCGTGTCTATCTCTGGCCTGTGACCTTTGCCGACCAGAAAATGACAGGAAGCGTTGATACTCAGGTCGCTCTAGGCTTCCAGTCAACCTCAGCCTCCACACCCCCAGCGTTCCAGGAGCATCGCCAGCCATTTTGCGGCGACCGGGAAGGATGGGGTCCCATAAGTCCATTTCAATATGACTTCACTCCTTGCTTTTTGGATATATGGATATGTTTTGCGGCTGTCTGGGGTTTGGTTATGGGAGCCGGAGCTGTCTGGTTCCTCTTGAAACATAGGATCGCCGAACCGATCTCTAAGAACTGGCATTTTTACGCCAAATTGGTACGGTTGAAGGGTGGTTCGAATACAGGTCTGGAAATTTGAAGTGCTAATTCTTTTACAGTCTATACTCGGCGCAATTGTCCTCGTTACCGCCCTCCAGGCTTCGCTACAAATCAAACTGCTCCCTCATATTTGGCTCAGTGATTTCCGGTTTTGGACCTCGATACTTCTGCTCGCCTCGCTATTAGTTATCTACACAGTTCAATACTATGAACACTGGAGAAGTAGGCAGCCGAATGGGGTGGTGCTATTCTACTGGGCGTTCTTTATCCTCGCCCATGCGGTGAAGCTTCGGTCTCTCATAACACGCAAGGCATACCAAAATCACCTTCCCTATTTTATCACTATAAATATTGGACTCGGACTCGCTATTGTGGAATTTGTTCTGGAATATCTTGTCCCGAAAAAGAAAAGCGCCTATGATGCTCTTGGAGACGAGGATGAATGCCCTTACGAATACGCTGATATCTTTTCGGTCTTGACCTTCGCTTGGATGACACCGTTCATGAAGTACGGGTACAGCAACTATTTAACCCAGGACGACCTATGGAATTTGCGTCAGCGAGATACCACCCGCGTGACTGGGGATCAGCTACACCAGGCATGGGAGTCCCAACTAAAGAAGAAAAACCCTTCTCTCTGGAAAGCATTATTCAAGGCTTTCGGAGGACCTTATATCCGTGGCGCCGTCATCAAAACCGGCAGTGATGTACTATCTTACGTTCAACCCCAGCTACTCCGATTATTTATTTCCTTCGTTGATTCTTACCGGGGTGAAAATCCCCAGCCTGTCATACGTGGAGTTGCCATCGCGCTCGCGATGTTTGTTTTCTCCGCCATTCAGACCATTTGCCTCCATCAATATTTCCAGCGGGCATTCGAGACAGGAATGCGCGTCAAGTCTTCATTAACCTCAATGGTATATGGCAAATCTCTGAGGTTGTCCAACGAAGGCCGTGCCGCGAAATCCACTGGTGACATTGTAAACCATATGGCTGTCGATCAGCAGCGACTTTCTGACCTGACACAGTTTGGGATGCAGCTATGGTCCGCGCCTCTGCAGATAATTCTCTGCATGTTATCCCTCTACCAGCTCCTTGGCCCAAGCATGTTTGCTGGTGTCGGGGCTATGATACTGATGATCCCTCTCAACGGATATATCGCCAAGTTGATGAAAAACTTACAAATTACGCAGATGAAGAACAAGGACCAGAGAACAAAATTGATGACGGAGATTTTGGGCAACATGAAAAGCATCAAGCTATACGCATGGAACACGGCGTTTATGAACAAACTCAACTACATTCGCAATGATCTCGAATTGAATACTCTGCGCAAAATTGGAGCGACTCAAGCAATTGCTAACTTTACCTGGTCCTCTACTCCATTTTTAGTCTCTTGCAGCACTTTTGCTGTATTTGTTTTCGTCAGTGATAAGCCTCTGACCACGGAGATTGTTTTCCCTGCTTTGACCCTTTTCAACCTACTTACCTTCCCACTCGCGATCCTGCCAATGGTTATCACCTCCATCATCGAAGCTTCGGTCGCAGTTTCAAGACTGACAGGATACTTCACGGCGGAGGAGCTGCAGACTGATGCGGTCATCACCCAAGACGCTGTGTCTCATGTGGGCGATGAATCAGTCCGAATTCAGGACGCATCATTCACTTGGAATAAATACGAAGATAGGAACACTCTCGAAAACATCAATTTCAGTGCACGAAAAGGAGAGCTGAGTTGTGTAGTTGGCCGCGTTGGTTCGGGAAAATCTTCGTTCTTACAATCGCTACTTGGCGATCTCTGGAAGGTTAATGGCGAAGTTATCGTGAGAGGCCGTATCGCATACGTTGCTCAACAGGCATGGGTGATGAATGCCAGCGTGAGAGAGAATATTGTCTTTGGCCATCGCTGGGATCCACACTTTTACGACCTTACGGTGCAAGCCTGTGCTCTTGTGGATGATTTCCAGACCCTTCCAGACGGCGATCAAACTGAAGTTGGTGAACGGGGTATTTCTCTATCAGGAGGTCAAAAGGCGCGGTTAAACCTGGCGAGAGCAGTGTATGCGCGTGCTGACGTTTACCTCCTTGACGATGTTCTTTCCGCCGTTGACCAGCACGTTGGAAGACATATAATTAACCGAGTTTTGGGCCCACGCGGACTACTTGCTAGCAAGACTAGGATCTTAGCAACCAATGCGATTACCGTTCTGAAAGAGGCAGACTTCATTGGCCTACTTCGCAACGGTACCATCCTCGAAAAGGGTACCTACGAGCAGCTTCTGGCTATGAAAGGGGAGATTGCAGCTCTTGTTCGCTCCGCCATAAATGAAGATGAGAGCTCCCCTTCCAATAGTGGTAGTAGTAAAGGGGATGAGAGCCCGCGATCTTCTGAAACTGTGACGGTGTTTGAACAAGGCGATGAGACTCCAGATATGTCAGATGCCGAAGAAGCCCAGGAACAGTACTCACCACTTGCTCCCATTCGAAGCCACCAAAACCTACGCCGACAGAGCACCACGACGCTCAGGCGCGCCAGCACTATTAGCCGCCCAAACTTCAATGGAAAGGTAGTAGATGAAGAAGGCGCCATCAAGACTCAGCAAACACAGGAAACATCAGAACAAGGTAAAGTGAAGTGGAGTGTATACGGTGAATATGCTCGAACCAGCAACATATACGCGGTTGTCATCTATCTGTTCGTTTTGCTCGCCGCACATTCCGCGCAAGTCGCTGGAAACTTCTGGCTGAAAACATGGTCGCAAGCAAATGAAGATGCGGGACGGAATCCAGACGTTGGAAAATACCTTGGGGTTTACTTTGCTTTTGGGGTCGGTTCATCGGCCTTGGTCATTGTACAGACGTTGATATTGTGGATATTATGCTCCATCGAGGTATTTGCCACCGAGTTATTTGATATGAAAATCGATGTTAACATATCGCTAGGCTTCTCGAAAATTGCACGAGAGGATGGCTTATGCGATCTTCCGGTCGCCAATGAGTTTCTTTGAGACCACTCCAGCTGGTCGCATTCTCAACCGCTTTTCAAGGTTCGTGCGATATAATTTCCATGGTTCCTGTTATCTTATAGTCATGGTAGCTAAGTAACTAACCTAACTATTCTAGTGACATCTATCGAGTTGACGAGCATCTGGCGCGTACCTTCAATATGGTGAGTCAGGCGATAAACTGCTTTTTGGATACAAAACCTAACGATGGATATAGTTATTCTCAAGTTCAGCAAAAGCTATATTCACTATGGTTGTGATTGCCATCTCAACGCCGTACTTCCTGATCCTAGTTCTCCCACTAAGCTGGGTCTACCTTAGCTACCAGAAGTACTACCTCCGAACATCTCGCGAACTTAAGCGACTCGACAGTGTCAGTAGGAGTCCTATCTTCGCTCATTTTCAGGAAACCCTTGGCGGCATTTCGACCATTCGAGCATTCAGACAGGAGAAGCGCTTTGGCCAAGAAAATGAATGGCGAACAGATTCTAACCTTCGAGCGTACTTTCCATCGATCAACGCAAACCGATGGCTTGCAGTACGCCTTGAATTTATTGGATCTATCATCATTCTCGCTGCAGCAGTTCTTGCCATTGTCTCCCTTGTCACTGGCAGTGGAATTAGTGGAGGCATGGTCGGTCTTTCCATGTCATACGCCTTGATGATCACACAATCCCTGAACTGGATTGTCCGGCAAACTGTGGAAGTAGAAACAAACATTGTTTCGGTCGAACGAGTGCTTGAGTACGCAAATCTACCCAGCGAAGCACCAGATGTTGTCTTCAAGAATCGACCTGCTATCGGCTGGCCTTCGCAAGGAGGGGTTTCCTTCAATCACTATAGCACGAGGTATCGCCCAGGATTGGACCTAGTCCTCAAAGACATCAATTTGGAGATTAAGCCCCATGAGAAGATCGGGGTGGTTGGTAGAACCGGTGCGGGCAAGAGTTCTTTGACTCTGTCTCTATTCCGTATCATCGAGGCCGCAGGTGGGCAAATCAGCATCGATAATCTAGATATAAGTAAGATCGGGTTGTTAGACTTGCGAGGGCGGCTTGCAATTATCCCACAGGATGCTGCTCTTTTCGAGGGAAGCATGAGAGACAACTTGGATCCTCGTCATGTTCACGATGACACCGAGCTATGGAGTGTACTAGGTAAGATATTCCGCCTCTTCACATATTCTATGTATATCATTTCTAATGAACATTTTGTTTGGCAGAGCATGCACGACTTCGGGATTTTGTTTCAAGCATGCCTGGGCAGCTTGATGCTCAAGTTCAGGAAGCAGGTAAGACTACGGCCTCCACCGACGTTAGCATCTACCATATGATCTTGACCACAAGGCTGACATTGCTGTGCGAAAATAGGATCAAACTTGAGCCAGGGACAACGGCAGCTCGTTTCGCTCGCTCGAGCACTTCTAACCCCCAGTAACATCCTGGTACTCGATGAAGCGACGGTAAGCTGAAAATAAATCCCCCTGAAATGAAATTAATTAATGTCGCTAATCTCGGTTCAATTTATTAAATAACTAGGCTGCCGTGGATGTTGAAACAGATGCACTTCTCCAACAGATGTTGCGAAGCAGCATTTTCCAAAATAGAACAATCATTACCATTGCGCACCGCATCAACACCATCCTTGACAGTGACCGCATCGTTGTTCTAGACCGCGGCACAGTGGCAGAATTTGACACCCCAAGCGAACTAGTCAAGCAAAGAGGGCAGTTCTATACGCTCGCGAAGGAGGCCGGGTTATTAGACAGTAGTGGAGCTATCGCCGTGTCATCGACGGCTTCGACGGCATCGACGGCATCAGCGGCAGAGGCTGAATCATCCGCACCCACAAACCAATAGACCAGGATGCTCAAAAAGTTCAAGAAGGGATGATGTATAACGAACCGAAACCAAAAAAAAAAAAAAAAAGGAGAAATGGACGGAGAGAAAGAAACAAAGAATCTTTCACACTATTTTCTCCTTTATTCTATCTATGTGTTACTCTAAAATCTATTCTCGCTGATAAAGTAAATAGTCGTTGTGTATAACTAGCTAACAGCCCCCAGCTTACAAGCTCGAAAAATAAAAGATAGAAAGATAAAAGAAAAAAAAAAACAAGTATATTGAAACATCTTGAAAATCAGTCTCCTTGCAACAGAGGTTTCGGTTTATTTTCAACAATGGATGAGATCAGCTATTTTAGCTCCTGTCCGGGGAGGCTCGAGTGATCCAAGCCACCGGGTCCAACATCCTAGCCACTCATAGAGAAGTGAAGCGAAAGTACAAGGAAAGGGGAAAACGCGACCTGATCCTCTCGCCTCACACATACAACAACCATGACCACGAGGCGCCCACTGGCGTATGTATACTTGTAGATATGTGGCGGACGGGCGAGACAGGGAAAAACTACGTACGTATGTACATATATGCCAAAGCACAGCCAAGCGAGGCGGCCAGAGGGCTATTTGTCCAATTGTCGCCTGAAGATGTGAGGTCCCTCGCGGGTACGATGTGCACATACGTAATGGTCAAGGAGAGTGACTCGGAGGCCTAGACTCTGTGCCTGTGTGATTTAGCGCCAGGATGGACACGAAGAGATCAGATCCCCCCCCCCATGTAACTCCTTTCCGTTTTATTGGGAATTTGGAATCAAGTTTTGGAAAATCTGGTTCGATATTGATGGATGTCTCGGCTTCTTTGAAGTATTCTCTACTTACAGAAAACCTCTCATGGCCGTGTATATTTAACGATTATGTCTAACTATGACATAAGAACCTTCTTCCTTGTAGTCAGTTAGCAGATGAGGTATGTAACAAGTTGTAGGCAGGAGTCCGTTTCGCCCTGTTTCATTTTGCTTGGATCTTGAAGTCGCCCACTCACGCCGCAAGGCTTGGAGTTAGGTGGCTGACGGGTCTCTCCCGCGTCAAGAAATGCACGTATGCAGCTTTTTCCCAAGCAGGAAACGAACGGGACGGGAAAATGCATTACTTCGACTTCCTCTTCCAGGTATGATTTTTTCCCCTTTGGGCTTGGGCGTTGGAACTAAGCCCGATAGCGTATATGCACTAGGACGGACTCGCTCTATCTCGGTCTCTTCAGGGCCAGACTGGGCGTTGTTTTCCCAATCGAGACATGTCAGGAGTTGGTGCACGACGCATGTAGGCATGGACGCTCGCTCCGTTTTGTGGTGGCTTTTACGCCTTGCTTCTATCCCGTCATGAACGGGGAAATAATTCGATGATGATCGAAAGTGCAGTTTGTCAGGTGTGTATCTCGATGCCTCGATCGACTTTCTGCTAGTCCCAATCTTTCAGTAGAGGGAGGAGTGGAGTGACTGAGGAATGTCCTTGAGTGGTGGGCGATGAACTAACCCCCGTACATAGTCTCGTTGCGGGACGGCACGGGAGTCTCCAGAAGGGGAGTATTCAAAAACAAAATAAATTGCAAAAACGTTCAAAACCCACGAGGAACACATCTGGAGCTGACGAGCTAATTAGTATGTGGGTGAAGCGATCCATATGACTGTATCCACAAACATGGAACTCGAAGTACGAGATGCTGGTTGAAAATGGTGGAGATATGTAAACCGGCGTCTTTCAGCAAAGTATCGCGATGCATTTGCCTTCAACGTGAAGAACATGGGAGAAAGCCGAACGTTTCCTGAAACTAGGAGGGTTTGTGAAGATTCTAGCTTCACATTTACCCACTTAGTCTCTTTAAACAATGTATAGGACCTTGGCTTATGGGATGTACCTTTTGCCCTTCATGGTCTCAGGACCAATCGACGGGTTAAGAGAGAGGAAGCTTCTTCTCCAACATGAAGTCTCTCTTGCGTCGAAATTGATTGCAGAGGCGACTGTTCTATCAAGGACTGGAAGTGGATGGCATGCATTTTGCCCTGGACACCTCGTTTTTCAGGTATCCCAGCTCACTCAGTTCCTCGCAGGTCTCAGCTACATGGAGTATGCCCCCCAAGCATTCTTTGGCCTCTCAACACAAGCGACGCTTGAAGAATGTGGGATCTGCAGCTCGATCGAGATTCTTTATCACCATTGTGCACTTTGCATGGAGCTAATGCCGCTGTGCATCACGCGTGCTGTAATATTTTCGATTTGTTAGGAGACTACAGAGCAATAATATGTATGAACAGAAGACTTTGATGCATCCGCCTGTACGATCAAATGCATGAAGCATTCATCTCAGGTCTAGCTCCCGGGGTTGTATTCAGCATACTTTGCTGGGGGTTTCGGGGGGGCCACTAAGTTATCACAAAAAGATCCTTCGTATTGGTGGATGGGACTATTTACCGGCGGCATAACAGCCCCGACACCAGTGTTGGATTAGCTTTTGCGGTATCTTCGCCTGAGAGCTTTAAACAAGGAAAAAAGTATTTGTCATTACATATAATTAATCCACCTATATTATCACTGGGAACCCTGCAGGTACCGATTCGCATCAGGAAACATGGGGGACATTTGTCGATGATGGTACAAAGGTACATCCTCCATCCTGATCGTAAAAATAATTTGAATTCCGGCACTTTGGTTTTAACCTCCGAGAATCGAGGGGGATCTTATGCTGGTCTCCGAAGGACAAACCCACATTAAAATCTGCCAGCCCAGGACTTTCCTGGTGCTATACAGGCACAGCTCAACAAACCTTTTGATCCCAGTGTAAATCTTGCTTGAAAAGGTTTATCTTTCCGATCCCGTTTTCTTTGCTGAAGCCACAGTCGCCATCGTTTAACGTTCTTGCGGGTGACGTGATATGGAGATGGGATGTCAGCTTCGTGTTCGCTTCTCCGTAGATGCAGGACGGAATGCAGAGACATATCACTTCAAGATGCGAGACCAAAAAAAAAAAAAGGAATCCGCATTCATCTTCCACATCTATCCTAGTGACCCTTGTCAAGACCCATTCGGGGAACAGGGGTATCCAGTTGCCGAAGTGCCATGATTGTCAACCAGGACAATTTGCCTTGATGGAGGAGAACAAAGCGATAAGCTCAATCTGCCCCTTGGCGAAGCTCTGAGCGATGCATGACGCTTGTGGTTGGGTTGCCTTGTTTGGGAGCTCCTAGATTGGACCTCAAGCAACTTTGGATGCTCCTCTTCAGCAACAGGGTCTTCTCGCAATTTGCTAAATATCGCGCTCTGCGCGGATCACGGAGTAATATTCCAGCATGTATAAATGTTAGTATGCCTGAATATTTCCGGTATGTATGAGCCGAGCAGAATTTTCCTATTCCACCATATCTCCACCGTCACCATATCGTAGTCGGTGGGTGAGATTCTGGGGCCGGACTCACCGCTGTTATAGACACCTGTTCAGTCGCTCGCTTGAAGAGTAATTATAGGTAAGTGCGGGCTCCATCAAAAGAGCTGAAGGAGTATCCTTGCTACTGGATGAATCCCTCCAAAAATCTTGTGCGAGAACTCCAAAACGTGCCTCGAACAAAAAATATCAGCCCAGACACACCATTCTATCGGCGGCCAAAGATAGAAATCGATGGCTGAAATACCCTTGTTTTAAAGACCCGAATAAGATCGCATCGTTTTTCTGCCGTGGAAACGATGGGCGGGTTTGAGAATTGCGCCTCCATACCTCCACTATGGTTGGAGCTCATCCCCTCTCCACAACTGACACCGTCTATTTAGTGAAAGTAGCTGGTATTGTGGCATATATGGACATATGATGTCACCGCCTCCATTTTTTACTTCGATTCTCTTACCAGTGTCTAGTCCACCCGATATCTGGCACACACCCAGAACTGTGCTCTCTGAGTCTTGCATGGGAAAGAGAAAATCGCTAGAGGATGCTCAAGCGCGCCCTTATAAGTCAGAAAGTCGTTCAGTGTCTATCCCACAATGGTGTGATATACTAGTCGTACGATATGCAGCGACTGGATAAGGCGGCCTCTCTCACCGACGGCCGCTGTGCCAATCCTGATACCCCTTCGGTATGAAAGAAAAAGTTATCCCACTGGGTGGAATTTTACTCTTCCAGAGGAGTAGAAATCTTGGATGGGATAGTTTATCGAAACTGGATGTCTCTGTGTAAGCAACTGCAAGTGGATTTTTCTGACAGAGACCGTTGGAAAAGGCAGAGACCGTTGGAAGATGCCACCATTCCAGAAGATTCGTGCCTGGCTTGTTGACCTTCCATCGCAACCTATTATTGGGCTATTGGTTTCTTTGTCCTCCCGAGACAATACTCTGTCGTACTGTCAACTTGGCCGATCCAACTTCTATGCGGACAAAAAAAATGATTGTCTTCTCTTCCATCCTTCTAGACTTTCCCCTGTCCGTTTGAGTAGAAAATAAACTTCGGGGAGGATAAACAAACGGCTGGTACGCAGCCGAAGATGGCGTCTCGTGTAAGAGAAACTTCCATCAATATCAAGAAACTGTATAGAGATTAGTCCGTTGTGAAGAGGAAGCTTTCAGGCCGGTGCCCGTTAATGTAAGCCTGCAGATCAGGGTATTGTAAGCTCTGATTAGAACTTGTACGCAATCAAGTTATTATGTAGGCTCAGGATTCAAACTGTGAGGACAGTGATCCCGCTGTATTGACTTCCAGCTGTTTGCCTGCCAGTGCGTTACAAATAATGACCAGCATTCAGTCTGTGTTGCAAGGAATCGATGTATTTCCCTATTCTGGGAATTGTACAAGCTGCCTCACTGAAAGGATGCAATGCAATGCAATGCAATGCAAATAATAGCAGGTTAATCGTCTATATATTTCCAACTGACCTGAAGGTGGCGAGCGGAGTCAGTTAGTGTTAGCTGTGAGGGCATTGAAGGGCATCTTGACTTCCTCTAGTAAACTTCTGCACGGTTTGTTGGCCTCTCTTAAAACATCACGACGTATTGCATGCATATGCGGCTTGGGCAGATCTGCAAACACACCAGTGAGAGTTTTTCATAGTTGCATGAGGTAGCTGGCCAAAAATATGCTATGCATAGCTTTCGTTTGTTTTTACGCTGGCAATGGACGATGTCGGTAGGAATATCGCTCTATTACTAATCCACGACGTCCATCTACTTTGAACTGAACTCCAGGGCAGAGCAAAGAACATTTGATACTACAGATGGAGAGAAGCAATGCAGAACTTCTGTACTCACTTAGGTCTCTGCAGACCTGTGCTTCTGGGATGATATCGGTCAGCTCTATTTTTTTTTTCTCAGGGGGAGCTTTTTTTGGTCAGGGTTCATTCAATCATCCTTGGCCCCTGTTGCATTATTATGCCTACCTCATTCCAAGAACAGATCAGCTCTGATGACGCTTGATCTCTGGAAAACTTAACTTGACCTTCGTACATCTGACGAGGAGTATTGACAGTTGACTGCTGGCTATGAAACGGTGGCTAAATCTCTGGCAGGATGAAAAGCCCTGTTACTCGCCCCTACCATCTTATAACCCCTTCCCTGGGTGTCTTTTGCTGAAACCGCCCACCGGTGCCCGCCGCTGAGAATAACTCCTTAGTGGAGCTTTCCATTGGCCTTGCCAACGGGAACAGAGTGGGTGGTCCAGATACTTCTGGGTGGAGCGCCACTTCCAGGAGAATTAGCCACTAAGGTCGCGGGCGGCTTTGAACCCCGGATTCCGAACCTTGTGCCTCAGAAGTCATCCAACCGACGCCCCATTCGGCTGGGTCTTGCAATCTCGATCGGTTTCGCATCCCTGTCGGCTTGGTCTCTAAATTCGGAGAACTGTCATCTCAGGGTTTTTTGCCTGTGCAGTTGCTGAATCGACGGTCAAGGTGAGGACAGCTCGGCCTTGGCTGGCTGCGGTGGCTTTCCCAGCTTTTCACCTTGTGAATCCCTCTTTTCATTGATCCATATCGCCGGTACCGCCAGACTGGCCAGTTTCCCCGCCACAGGAAGGGAGCTTGAAGCTGTTTAAAACTTTAGGGCTTCACCATGGAGGCTTGCCGCAACTTAACCAGTTTGCCGCCCCCTTTAAAGCAGACGAAACTCTCGGGAGATTGGAGCACTCCCTCACTAACAGGGAGAAAATAAGCCCTCAGCCTCTTGCCTCAGGATCATGAACTACGGCACGAGCCCCGACCATTCGCTTTCTTTCTTTTCTCTTTTCTTTTTCGCTTCATTTTTCTTTTTTGATATGGCGCTCAACTTCCAGACTTGCGACGCACGGCCCCCCCATCTGTGGACCATGATCGTTTGAATTTATATTTTCTTTTTGAGCAAGTCAAATTATAGAGCCCCCTGGTCCTTACCAAGCTTAGAGCGGGAGCCGTGACTCTCGATGGAAAAAGAAAAACTAACTAATAGATGTGGACTCCCGCTCAGGTTGATCTCCAGTCTGTTCCATATTGAAAAAAAAGGGAAAAAATGATGGAAATGGAAATGAAAAGAAAATATGAGAAAAAGAAAAGAAAAACAAAAAAAGAACCTTTTACGATCGTACTATCAGAGCGAAGAAAGGCACTGGATCTGACTGTGGGGTAGTTGGGATGCAGAGAGAAGGACTCTTTACCTCTCTCTCAACTCACAGATCCTGTGGCACTTGCAACCCGAGATCTCCTTAGTTCATATCCATTTATATAACTGAAAGAAACCCCTCCTCGGAGCCCCGAAAGCACACAGGGCTTTGGACAGTTTTTGGTTTATTTTCTTTACCCGATTAAAGTCTACCCACTTACATTCGCTCTATCTTGATCGGCGTGACTGCTGGTGGCCGCGTTGAACCCTCTCTCGACTCGAGGGATATATCGGTGCTCGGGTCATACTCCTACCACTCGCTACCCCTATCATATCCAGTCAACTACATATCGTCCACCATAACTTGACTGTAATTTCGTCACCTTACTAGTCCGGAAAGATATCATTTGGTCTCAGTTTCGCTTTCGGATTTCTACCAATTCAAGATCAGACACCTTTAGTTACAACTTTTTCAACCTCTGAATAGTTCGAAACAAAATGGTCGTCACATCAGAAAAGATGGCCCGGCCCCGGCAAAAGGGCGTCCACCCTAAGCAAGCCGACTCAATTGGGGACATAGATGGATTTCCGTCATGGAATACAGCACCGGTATGCTAGCAATCAACTACGATGAGCTCTTTGCTTCTGTATTAATTACTAGTCAGCCCATGATGTCCGGCCTGCCAACTGCTTCCCATGTTCACTACCCGCACTTTGTTGGAATCGACGGCTACGGTCAAATTAAGCTTCACACATCACATGCCATTCGAAGATATAATGGGCCTGTGTTCTCCGCTGAGTTTAAGAGTTGGTTTGCTGAGACAATTGGGTTGAAGATAATGGATCGAACGGTACTGTCTGGTAAGTGCCAGGTCTCTTATATTCCAGCCTCTTTTGACTCACAGTCATGCTAGGACAACGAGAATCATCCCACCACGCGATATCACGACCACTTCGATTAGAAAGTGAATTATATCCTAGCCATGTTCAGTCGAAGAAACGTCACCATGAGATGATGCAGGGTCCTACAGAAACCTATGCTCAAGAAGAGCAGAACTACGAGCCTGTTGAGCGTGTGCCTTTAGAGATCGGTGATGAGGAAAAGGTGGAAGCCTATTATGAAGCGGCCTTCAGAGCCTTTCAACAAATAAACTGTCGACAGATCGCTAAGGCCTATATCAAAATCATCGAACCAAGGAAGCAAGTCAAACACCCATACAATGGGGGTCGAGGAGCTCCTGGGGAGAAAGGAGACCCCGAAAAGACCAAACCGGATTGGTGGCCGCCCGGGGTAATCCATCGAGAGCCCGATCATTTGAAAAAGCCCGAGCGGATAAGGTTGCTCATTCACATTTTCCGAAATCTCATGAGAACAAAGTATGAGATCACGGCAGATAAATTGGAAGAAGCCGGGAGAGATGCCCAACGCCAGATTAAACCTGCCGAACGGTTAGATATATTAGATGAGATATATGAAGTGAGGAGGGTGGAGGAAAGTTATGAGCGAGGGGAGATAGGTAATAAAATCTCACCTCCGGCAGCCTCTTCGTCTATCAGAACGCTAACTTTTTAAATAGATGGAAACACCGTTATATATGTTGTGAATAGGGATAATGCGAATATTAAGGCTGAGCGCGACACCGAATCTTTAAGCGACAATGGACATATAGATAGCATGCAACCCAGTGCTAAGCGCATCGCTACCACTACCAACCGAGAAACAACATCGTCCAAACTCCCAAGAGACAGAACACACGCCTACCCTCCTCCGGCTTTGTCGGATTTTGGAATGGAGACAAAACAAAGCCCGCCTGTCGACTACCTTGCGCAAACCGAGTTTATGCCATCACCCGTCGAAGAGCATAATAATCACTGGGCTTCCTTCTCAACCGCCACATACAGCCCTGTTGGATACACCAACACGCCTACTCTTGTCCCTCAGCTCCTTCCTCACTCATCCGCTGAAATCCCGAATCTGCAGCAAACACACGGAGTTCCAGTGACGGACTCGCATCACAATTTCAGAACCCAGTCATTCGACTACATGCCCATGGCTACCCACTCGTTCAGCTCTACCTCGTTAGGGCATTCTTAGATCGTGTTTTATTGCGATATAGGAAACGTCTGAGTTTGGGTCTTTATTTAAAATTCATTGCTATATACTTCGACCACGCGGGAAACTTGTTCTCAAGTTCCCACTATCTCCGTTCTAATATTCGAATGACGGGTACATTATTCGGTTTATATGCTTTTCAGGGTCTTTCTGTTTTGTTATCTTCCTGTTGTCTCCTTAATCTATTAATCTAGACGGAGCCCAAGGTGGGCTGGGGCGGTACTTGTGATTTATTATATCTAGGAAAAGTAAATATTGCGTTGAGTATCTGTGTTAGCATAGTTATGTGATATCCGGTGGCTTATTGTGTTTGTCTGTTTCTTGTTTGCTTGCGTTCTTCCCCCCCCCTTTTTTTTTTACTACACCACCCATTCATGTCTGTGGGGGGGAGAGAGCGTTGGTGCCTGTTTAACATATACATATCCGTCGAGGCATGAAGCATGACTCGTGTTGTACTTAATTTAACATACCTATTCCCGTAAATGGTCGGCTTCAATCTCTTGACGTAGAACACCGATGGCGCTGACCGCCTTCTGGTCCCACAAGTCCTTAAGCGGGCATTAGAAATCATTCCACAGCAGACGCATTTCAGATCCAACCGATACATACACCCCCCTCCCTGGCCAACATTGGGTCGGCACAGTTGGAAAAGTCTGAAGAAGTTTTGAGATATTCATCCCCAGCCAACCAAGCCGACTGACTGTTGGGGTTGTTCCGTTTTTCGACATTGGATATCTGCCTTTTCTCTGTGCGTTGATGGAGCCGTCAGCGGTTGCTTTGAGACTATTGAGCATTAACCCATGTTACAAGGGCTTTTCTTGACGTGGATTGGATAGTTATCCTTGCCCGGCTTCATGCACGCGTCGAGTTAATCTACGAAACGAAGAGTAGACGTGCAGGGGCGGATATTTCTACCAACATTTATAAATAATCTTTTCAGAAATGTTTCATTTTTTTTTTATATTTTTTTTTCTCCTCTCCCCCCCCACTTGCCGTGTGCGTACATACTCTTCATCATGATTCCATTGACCATTTGGAAGCAATAGCATGGTTTGCTATATTGCATCTATCTTCAAACATGGGCATTGTTGAAACGGGGGGGTAGGGGGAAGGAGGGTGGAGTTTGTGATCGATGTATGCGATTTTGCTCCGTATTCCTGTGGTGCTCCCATCCTCGGTCTCGGCACCAATTACCTCTCTTTGAGAAAAGAGCGGGATGTTTAGGTTGGATAAAAATTGAAAAGAGCAAAGGGAAAAAAGAAATTCGTTCATCAAAATGGTAATCGGTGGCATTCGGGAAGATATACGCATATTGTGCGTACGGCGTCGCTTATCCTGCACTATTTGTCCCAATCATGTACCGCTGGTGTTTCACAGCAGAATATTTTTTATAAATTTGACCAATTATTGGATGCATTTTTCTCCCCAGATGCACCCAGATACCTCGAAGGGCCCTTTAGTTACTTCAAGTTGCGGATGATACTTGGAATTGATCGTCGGTCCCCGTACAGTGTCTCCCGGAGAGTTCGAACGGGTCCCAGGACCAAGATCTATGTGGCACAAACTCTTGGTGGCTTGCCACCGTGAAGCAAGTGTAGGACCCTGGAAGAGTGGCCAGAACATCCATTCATTGGGTCGCCCGATATCAATAATAGCATCTTGTATGCCCAAGATCGCGCTTTGGCCTTAAGTCGTTGTTAGTGGCGATAGCATTACCATGGTTTCGTCCCGTTCGACCCTTGAGGATGGAGTTCTGTGCTCACCGCGATGGGGTCGTTATCTGTCCGTCTTCGACGTCAGCGGGGGCCGATTAAGCCACTGCTTGGGCTTTCTTTTGCGCGGGTGAGTTGCATATGACGACGGCACCCCTTTTCGTTCCATAGGACCGGGAGGCGGATGGATTCATCTACCGAAATAAGCCAACTTTCAGGTTTTCCCCCGTTTGAAATATTCTGTCATCACCTGTGATGATTTTAATCTGCGCTACTCCAAGCTCCGTACAACAGAGTACTGCCTCCCACCTCATTTCTCCTTGTCCGGGATCTGACCATCGTGATACTGGTAAACCCTGAGCCATATCCATGGTTTCTTGCTCGGATTTCAATGCAGAGCCTCCATGAGGCCAACAGCCAGAGTATACAGCTTTTTGGTGATTATAGACGTGCCCCGTGCTTTGGTGTCCTGAGAGGTTTTGGATGGCTCACTTCGGGGGATGCACATACTAAGCTTCAGTGGAATTATTCATGGCATGTATGTAGTAGAAAAATTCAAAATAGCCTGTGGTGTACCTTGGGCACCCGTGCAAATCCGACTGAAAAGGCGCTGTACTACAGCAGCCCTTATCGATAGCCCCAGTTAACCGACTTTCAGAGAACATATTCTCCTCTTTATAGAGGGAAATAGTAGGGTTCTTGGTAGTATAAAGAGCGATACCGCATACCAAATCAATCAAACGATATATGGGAGAGGATTGCATTCTTACTTTTCATTATGGAAATTTGTGCACTTTTCAGGTATCAACTGAGTTATAAGCAGCTTGTACTCTCCTGATGAAGCCAAGCCATGCCGTGCGCACTGCGGCTCACTGGTATTCACGGGGCTCCTCACACAAATGACCACGTACGTTGCTCCAAAAGGGGCAAGTCGGAGGCTGGGGATAGTTCAGCCAAAGAGGGATCACTGGCTGTTGCATTCATGCCATGTCCCCAGATAACCTAGCACAACTCTTCAAGGCGAACATGACCAGAGCCGTATCGCTACTCCAATTTTGACTTGTTGTCGGCGGAAGTCAAAGTTAGGCACCTTCATAAGGTCCAATTATTATACCCGGCAAGGCCACCTTAACACCTTGCACTGTCGACTCACGTCCATTTATCCTCAGTATGTACCATCACCATTGGTCCTCCCAGTAGACCCGGAAAGAGTCTTTGAACTTGTGTGAGAACGCTGAACATCAACAGAGAGAGACCCAGTAGTATGAGAGACAATGCTTCAATCTGAAACGCGTCATCCGAGACACTCCGCTAACTATTCTGTTCAATCTCTTCAGCCCTGCCCGATCTTATCACTCGAGCATCCACAACATACGCTATGAGGGATATCTGATGGACGCTAAGCACCTGCTATAAGTGTAGATTGGTTGAAACGTTCCGGAGATTCCACTGTTCTTGGTTCGTGGAAGCGGAGTAGATATAATTCTAGCTCGAAACCAAGCCATAACGTTGAGGGAACTAGGCGCTGACTAGGTTGAAAGCCAGGATAGGGAATTGATCCCATGCGTTCTTCTACCACTTCACCTTCCACATTGCGGACCCTGTAACGAGGGTGCAAAGGGCAGATGGCTCTCTCACCCTCTCACCCCTCTCTATCTGCTCGGCAAAAGTCCCATACCCTGCAGAAATATGGGTATATTGAATATGTGATGGGAAAGTGATCCGAGACGTTCCTCCCAATCACAAGGACCCTTTAACGGTATTGCAGGTATCGCAAGGAGGAATGGACTGCGGTGTGTCAGGCCAACTATCAACAATTTCACATCTCCTACAAGCAATTCATCCTCACATATTCACATAGTATATACATAGTATATATATGTGTTGTTGTTTGTATATCTTTTGTTGTTTGTGATTCACACTAAAAAGACTTCGGCTCAGTGAGCGGGCTAAACCGGAACCAGATTGCCGTGCCAAGAAACCAGACCTTGACGACATCTTTTTGCGGAGTAAAAAGTCGTTGATGTGTTTATAGATGCTTCTTCTCTGCTTCTTCTCTTCTTCTTCTCTTCTTCTTTTCTGCTCATCAAACCCATTCAGTTGACGACACTCTGCTTCATCTCTCGCTAACCACTGTTATCGACTTCGCAATGAACTGTCCCTCTAGAACTGACCCGGAGACTATCCTCAACCCCGATTGGAACCAGAACCCTCCTCTGCTCCCCGCCGACCTTACTACCCGTGAGGATCTCAATGGAAGGGTGAACGACAGGCAATTCAAGGATGGCTCTGGCATTTCGTCCTCATCTCTTGACTCTCTTGGGGGGCTGGATACTGTGCTAGAGAGGTCAATAGACCCGCCTATTCCCAGGCCCTACGCTTGTGCAGATGCCAAATTTCCTCGCTATCGAGACGGTGTGTAGTCCTCGTACCGCAGTCGTTTAAATCGCCTTTATTATATACCTACTAACGCTTTGTACCTTGCTGTCTGGCTAGAAATTTGCTCTGCAACACAAGCACCCTCCCTTGTACGACGTTTTACCCGGTGGTGCACCACCCATCAGCATTGGCTCTGGTGGGGAACTGCTACCACCGCTCTATCATTCTTGGTTTATTATATAGGAAACTTGCTCTCATCCTATGGTGTGTATACCGTCTTTATTTCCTGCTAGTGTGGATATGGATGGTGTCACTAATTTTGCTTCTCTCAGCACAAACACCAGCCTTCCATCTCAAGGCAAAGCGGAATACGGCATGTCAAAGCAAAAACGGAAAAGGCGATTATAATACACCGCTCCACATTGGCTCCGTATTTATCATACTCTTCGTGTCGTTCTCCGCATGTGCGTTTCCGATGCTTGTGCTCAAATTCCCACGCCTCCATATTCCCTCATCGTTCCTTTTCGTCGTAAGGCACTTCGGGACAGGCGTGTTGATCGCAACCGCATTTGTTCATTTATTACCAACTGCATTCGTGTCTCTGGGGAACCCCTGTCTCTCCAAGTTCTGGACCGATGACTATCCTGCGATGCCCGGTGCCATAGCCCTTGCCGCTATCTTTCTGGTGACCGTTGTAGAAATGGTCTTTAGCCCTGCCCAGCACATCTGTGGGAGCTCAAGGGAAGTGGATCAAATTGTTGGCACAGGACAACTTCCTCCACCAGTTGAAGCCGCGGTCGATGATATCCGCCCTACAGAACTAGAGCCTCCAGTCCCCAGTCGGGCAGGTTCGAAAACAAAGCTAAGCAGGGGTTACAGCCAACGAGACCATGATACCCTCTGCGGCAGAACCACAAGCGTAGGTCGAGGCCTAGCTCGCTTCAGCACGGCAGCCCAGCGATCAGAAGCTGAGGCTACTCAGGCTGATCCGGATTCAAAGACCCCTGTTGAAGAGAAAACGACCGAAAACCTAGGTACTATAATACTTACACCAGAGCAAAAGCGCAAAAAAGCCGTGATGCAATGTGTTTTGCTTGAAGTCGGAATTTTATTTCACAGCGTATTCATTGGCATGGCGTTGAGCGTTTCGGTTGGCAATGAGTTTGTAATCTTACTCATTGCCATTGCTTTTCATCGTGAGTCAACCCTTAAACCGCCAGTCGGTATTGTTAACAACTCCCTGCTAACTTCAGGTTAAGAAACTTTTGAGGGACTCGCGCTTGGTTCCCGAATTGCGACCCTTTCGTGGGATTCAAGTCCCAGTCAGCCATGGATCATGGCCCTAGCGTATGGATGCACGTAAGTTTTTTACCTTACATCTTCTTTCTTTGGATTAATTGGTTGCGGACTACTAAATCTAACGTTTATCAGAACTCCTATCGGGCAAGCTATAGGTTTGGCAACTCATACGCTCTACGACCCTGAATCGGAAGCTGGACTGATAATGGTCGGGACAATGAATGCAATCTCTTCAGGATTGCTAGTCTATGCTTCCCTCGTAGAGCTCCTTTCCGAAGATTTCCTCAGCGATGAAAGCTGGCAGTTTTTGAGAGGAAAGCGCCGTGTCTTTGCTTGCATCCTTGTTTTCCTCGGTGCATTCGGGATGAGCCTAATTGGCGCTTGGGCGTAAGTAGAATTCATCGACGGCCGAAAATTCGGCACGTCTAGACGGGTGCAGAGTTCAGTTTACTTTGGGTTAATCCCAATTTTGCTGTTCTCTGCTTGACAACAATCGTGGGTATCTAAAAACTGTTGATACAGTAGACATATTTCGTCTAGCTGCTATTTCATTCCTTCTCTACCTCTAGCAGCTAGTTCAGGAGTTAGATATGTATAGATATATATAGTCATATCTTGTTCGCTTTATATATCGAGCATTATATTGTCTAATCAATTCTATATCCTATTCTCCGCTCTAAAATTGTCGTTTGCTTTCTTTAGGTTCGTAATCGTTTCTAACAAGATTATCACACCCGACCTCATCGAATCTTTAAGCGAATAGTCGCCTAACTTCAGTTTTACTCTTGATGATGCCTCGTGCTCGATTCAAAACAATTTCCCGTCGAAAGCTACATTGGGCTTCTGTAGCATCTACGGCCACGGTCACAGCATGTGCGTTCAAGCAAATGGTCCCAACAGAAGATTCTTGGGCTTGCTCTTAGGCGGAGGAGCAGCATTGCTGTTTCCACCAAGACATCTCGCAACATGGTAGCAGTAGAAATGGCTCAAGTATTTCTTGAAGTGTATTAGTTGGGAACAGCATTGAGCAACCCGAAACCTAGCGTACCCTGGGCTCGAACCTTTGGAACGCGTTCGGCTTTAGCAAAGCGAAAGGAGACCAAAGATGGCGGCAGCTTGGCTACTACCCGTGTTTATTTAAGCATGCCAAAGGTATTAAATGAGCCTGAGCTGCTGATGAACCTCCTCGATGGGCACCCCCATCTCCTGAGACAACAGACTGAAAGAACCGACCAAGATGCCTGACCGGGCTCTATTCGCGTTGACATGAACATTGGTGTCGCCTGCTGGGTATGATGATCCTTCACAAAGGGAAACTGTGGTTATAATGAGCAGTAGTTCTAATGTGGGACTTGAAACCCAGGTTCTTAGAATAATAGAGATAGAATGGCTAATAAAGAATAGCCTTGGGCTTTGACAGAGGTAGAAGGCTCCGGTCTTCGAAATGGGACCTCCAATAAGTTAGCATCTACAAGCCTGCAACGATGCTGAACTCCTTCTTGGTCACTTGAAGTTTAGCCGATCATAACGATGCTAAGATACACCGGTTACAACTACCAGCCGTAACCGCTAAACCGCGAAAACCATTGAACGGTATACCAGTGTCAAAAGGGGTATCTTGCGGCAGCCTGAATCAAGGCATGTCTCTCTCCATCCTAATCACCCGGTCATTCACAGGGTTAGCGATCCCAGAATTTTGCCAAATTTCTCATCGCCAGAAATTCAAACAAGCTGATCCCTCCACCGCTTCCCATTTCCATAATGCACATAGTTATTTCTCGTGCAATCAAGTTTCTTTAGCTTCTAAAACCACTAGTAGGCTTATATTTGCCACCGTAAGCCCTACATTGATACCCCCCCGATGATCTTGGACCGCTGATCCTACGCTGCTCCAACGACACTAAGCAGCAGGATCTCAAGGGGGCACGGTCTTTTCAAACTATGCATAGAAATATGAGCGGGCTATGGCGGATTTGGGTTTCGCAGCCATGAAGTTCAATATCCGAGTAAGGTATACGCCCTGAAGCAAAATATGAAGGTGGTTTGATCAGCCGGTCCTTGTCCCATAAAATTGCAGAGAACAGATGGCCCTACCTACCCTTTTTAGTCAAAACTAGGCAGCTTTCTGCAAAATCACAGAGTTCGCTTGTGTCATGGTGTTCACTGTCATGGCTCTGGAGTCAGAGGAACGATATCAGGGTCCTTGTGTGACGGTGAAGACCCTAAGCCTCAGCCACTTGCGAATCCCCCACGGTCAGATCGCCCACCCATAGAGCTTGTTACGTCGTACATAATCCGTAAGCCTTTTTGATAGTCTTAGTGATGTCACTGGCGACCGAGGATGGCATGGGATCACCATCAACATTTTGGTGCATCAGATCTCGGTCTTCACCACCGCCGAAGGCTTGCATACCAAGTGGCGCCAAACCAGAGGGTATCCTCTATGCCAACGTCAAGGGTAATGGCGACGTCAAAAGTGAGCACAGGAACATTCGTGGATTGTAGATTTATCTCGATGGACAAATTTCAATGTCGCACGACTCCTATGCAGCTGCAGAGGCTAGCTCGGGACGAGGAAGCCGCCTCACTCTACTCCGGATGCTGCATGGGATTCCGTCGCGACCGCTTCCTCTATTTTCCGTGCTTGGAGATCGGGTACTGGCATCAAAGGATATATGATGGTCCAGCCAGGCTATTTTGATGTCCCGAAAAGGACTGTTTGAGCCATTTGGCAGAAAGAACTTAGCCACCTGCCAGTTAAAATCTGGCCCCGAATCTCTACGCCCTTTCATTCCTCTCGTATAGAGTAGCGTGGAGCCGGGAATGCTGGTTGTCGCCATATTCTGCAAGCACAACCCCATGAAGCTCGCAAGCTGCCATTCAGTATCAGTTAGATCTTCGCTCTAGCTCGGGATGGAGAAACGCGTATTCATGGACTGAAGTTGAAATGTACAGCGGATACCCGGAAGAGTTACCAAGACTGGCCCATGCCCCATTGCCACACTGCCATTGAGAGCAGAAAAGTACTGAGGCGTGCTTGAAGAATGGGCTGATTGCGACTCAATTCTCCACTATGGCTCACCCAGGCGAGGGGATCGACTTTGAAACTGCTTGACATGAAAATGGGGTTGAAACACGGTGTGAAAGTTGGATAGTCGTTTATCCACGGCGCACTCTAGAACATGGCAGGTGGAGGGTCTGGGACACGGTGTTAGCGGGAGACACCCGCGATATATGGATTCGTCACTCATCCCGCTTTTCTGTCCGTCATGTTGCGAATTCGGCTGATCGTGCATGATGCTGCAGTGCTGTCTGGGTTGGTGAGGGGGGATCTTGAGTCCCCCCTTGCGATTCAGCCAGCCTCACAAGCTTCAGGAGCTCCAGTAGTGGACATGAAGACAGCGCAGCTGTATCAGTTATCGGTTGACACGAGAGAGGTTATCGAGATATTCCTCACAGTTACAGCCCTTCAGCCGGTATCCACCAGATGAAAGACTGAAAATGCGGAGCCACTTTCTTGACTGTATCGAGAGGGGCGACGGCATACATATACGGCATCGACTTTCTCCAATCGCACTTTTGACATCCTGCAGCATACATACATCAACCAGGGGCTGTATTATCCATTCTTGGAATAGCTAGCTCAGGCATATTGTTAGCTCTATATGCCGGGTGCTAGATCTATTACATACTACCCTTCACTTTCACAGCACTCCAGCTGTAGTCAATTCGCGCATGAACAAAGGCGATTAACCCCATTACTCCCATAGAGTTCTGTACTCTGCAGACCGATTCAGCCACCATTAATTATATGTACTTGCCTCGCGCCGCCTTGGCAGCAGATTGAACACCGTCGCCCACGAGAACGAGATCCCGATTTGAGTGGCTGATTGTGACCTCTGGGCCACCGAATTCCCCGTCAAGTTTGTGTGGCGAGTGAGAGGGTCTTACGTCGTATGCAGGCCTACACGATTCCCCTCATCTGGACCGTTCTTGAATAATATTCGCCATGGCGGTGGCCTCGATTGCCCGTAGCATCAATTTCCGACTGAAAATTCTGTAAAAATTCCTCTTCTATCTGGGAAGCAAAAGAGTAACGGGCATGGTAAAAGGCTACCTCTCGTCAAAGACAGACTAATTATGTAGACGCACGGCCGGAGACTAGTTAATCCGGCCGGCAGATTGACGTCGTTTATTTCTTCTACCATAGTTAACGATACAAGGAGAATATTTCAACTACTTCAGCATCCTCTCATAAATAGCAGGAAGATCTTTCGCAGGGTCTTCATTCTCAACCATCCCGAGCCATGTGCCTGCAGGCTTCTTGAATCCAAGCAGAGTTTGCAGTTTGGGACTCATCTTGAGAACCTTGCTTCGGGGAGTGCAGAGGAACTGGTTCTCTTCTTGACGCAGAGTTCCTCGACAGAAGACAAGATTCATAATTTTGCGAACTTCGCCAGGGATAGTATTATATCCAGCCCCATGGAACAGGTTACTGAGGAAAATGAAAGCAGAGCCACGCTCCATCTCTAAACAAAATGGTGGTTAGTCCTGTGCAAAAAGGAAAGTACTGTGAGACAGAAACTTACCGAGGAACGAAACTTCTTCAGGCTTGCCAGCTCTGTCATGTTCCCATTTATGGGAGCCGAGAATAACCATGGTGCCGCCATTTTCGCGGGTGATCTTTGATCCAGCAATAAAGCAGCTGAAGCCATCCACTTCATTGATCTTCATGTCGGGGTGGTGCCTGCTGGAGAATATCATGTCGTCCCTGTGCAATGCTTGACGCGGGGAACCCTGGCTAACATTGAAAGCCATGGAAATGCTCAACAAAGGGTCGATGACAAGCTCTTCGGTATGCTCTTCGAAGGTGGCCGGATACCTCTCCTCCAGAATTATCTTGAGGAGTTTGTCGATGGTTTCATTGGTGTCGAGGATGTTGGCGAGAGTGTCCGACTTCCCAATCAAGCCAGGTATAACAAGAGTTTTCCTTCCGATGAAGTTATTGTAGGAATCATCATCGGCAACGGGTTTTGTGTAAGGCTCGAGCTCCTCGTCAATCTTGTCCATAGTGTCCAGCGAAGCGAAATCAGTCAAGATAACTCCGCCATCTCGCTCGATATTTTCAAGAATCTCCTCTAGGGAAGAGGTTGCCGGGATCTTAGTGATGTGCCTGGCGGGCTTATAGGACGCATCAATCGGCTGCAACAGGCGCGGGCCAGAAGATTTAGCGGCACTTTCCATTCGTTCCATTGTTTTCAATATTGCTCTCAAGCTCAAGTAGATCAATGGCTGAAGGTAAAAAAAGAGGGAGGATGTTTGAACTGTGAATGCTATGAGGGAAACTGGCAATGAGGGGAAGTGTATATATGGCTGTCCGGGCCACCCCTCGAGGCGAGGTCCTTGCCAACCCAGGTAA
This sequence comes from Arthroderma sp. MBC 290, assembly GCA_030411455.1. Taxonomy (NCBI): domain Eukaryota; kingdom Fungi; phylum Ascomycota; class Eurotiomycetes; order Onygenales; family Arthrodermataceae; genus Arthroderma; species Arthroderma sp. MBC 290. The sequence continues at coordinate 335,868 of JAPERC010000001.1, forward strand.
GAAATGCATCTTTACGAGGATGTCAGTCAAAAGTCAAATTTCATGGTGACTTGTCTTTCATGCTGCACGATGCATGCATTTCGATGATCGCGATGCAAACAAGGGCTAAAAAATGGAACGAGACTAAAGAAAGGGCAATATCTCAATCAATGACTTCACGCGCTGGATGCATCATTTTACGAGTTCCTGACAGTGGGGGGACAAGGATATGGAGTTGCTTCAATACAGGCGCTCACTATGCATGCAGATGACAAGCCTTAAAATTACGACGATATCGAGCCAGACTCAAGCTAGCCAGCCTCATATCAAACTTTACATTCATGAGAGTTAGTCGATCAATTCCGGCTCCATGATGCCTTTTCCTATCAATTCCTACTACGTAGTAAGTTGGGGGGCGTCTTTTGCCGTTACTGCTTATATGGGCTGGACTGAGGGCACACTCGCAGCAATGAACCCATATCTCACACACTTTTTCTTTCACTATCTTCGAAATGGCCACTCAAGCTAAGACAAATGGCATCTCAGACCAGGATTATCAAATTCTGGTGAACGACTTCAACGCAACTGACGATGTTTCCCTACTGGGTGGTCGTCTAGATCAACTATTCGAGAACATTGCGGAAAGCTTTCCAAACAATATCGCCTTAATTCACAATGAAACCGAAATTTCCTTCAAGGAGCTTAATGAATATGCAAATACTTTGGCTCGGGGTCTCTCAAAACGGAATTTGAAACATGGCGACGTTGTCGGCCTCGCCGTATCACGCTCTATTGATCTGATTGCCCTTATACTGGCTGTGTTCAAACTGGGTGCCGCTTATGTACCAATTGACCCATTATTCCCCGCAGAGCGCATAAACCAAATGGTTGAGGATGCCGGCCTGAAACTGATCCTTCTTAGTGAGGGTCCGACTAAGGGCCTCGCGGGCTGGAAAGACCTATGCTTGAGCGTTGAAGAAGCAAAGGATTGCTCAATTACTGATATGAGTAACCTCGAAACTGAAATTAAAATCGAGGATTTGGCATACGTGATCTATACTTCTGGCTCTACTGGGCGCCCCAAAGGTGTTGAGATTAGCCATGGAGCTGCCGCAAACTTTCTAAGCTCTCTGCGGAAGCATGAGCCGGGTTGCGACGAGAATGACCGACTGCTCGCTATCACGACCATTTCCTTTGACATGTCGGCTCTAGAGTTGCTGCTACCCCTTGTCTCTGGGACAACAATGATAATCGCAAATGCAAGTGCGGTTAAGGATCCGCGCGAGCTCATCAGTTTAATGACACGCCACCAGGCGACTATTTTACAAGCCACCCCTGCAACGTGGACTATGCTTCTAGAGGCTGGATGGAATGGAAACCCACGTCTTTCTAAAGTCATATGTGGCGGTGAGCCGCTCACTCGTCAACTTGCGGATCGCCTGCTTGCCGCCGCCGATTCCGTATGGAATGTGTATGGACCCTCAGAGACCACCTACGGAAGTGTTGGAAGAGTTGGGGAGGGGGATATTGTTGTAGGGAACCCCGTTACCAACGGTCGGATTTACGTTCTTGACGAAAACATGTCACCAGCCCCCGTAGGCTGTGAGGGTGAAATATATATTGGCGGTAGCAGTGTATCCAATGGATATCGCAATAAACCCGAACTTACACACTCTCGGTTCCTCACCAATCCGTTTCATGACGGTTTATTCTTCCGCACGGGCGACCTAGGTAAATTCATCGGACCAGGCAAGCTTCAGGTCATAGGCCGCATAGATGGAGTGGTCAAGATCCGCGGCAACCGCATCGACGTTGGCGATATCGAGGCAGTCCTTGTTAGCCATGTCAGCGTGTCTGAGGCCGCTGTTATTAGTCGAGATGATCGGCTGGTGGCATACTGTGTGCCTGATGGCCGCTTTCGTGATGCTGTCTCACTCGATAGAATTCTACGCCCATGGGTTGCCGAGCACCTTCCAGCCTATATGATGCCAGCATTTTTCGTAAAAATAGATGCATTGCCCCTATCACCTAACGCGAAAGTGAACCGCAAGGCGCTCCCAGACCCAATAGAGGCAATGCAAAGCCAAACAATGATACAGCCTACCTCAGAGTTGGAGCAAAAACTATGGTCCATTTGGTCAGATATCCTTGGTCACGATCATATTGGAATCGATGATAGCTTTTTCCACATTGGCGGAGATTCCGTGGGCATTATTCGCATGCAAACAGTGCTAGAAAAGTGGATGCGCCGACCTGTACCAACGCCGAAGCTGTTTGAGCACTACACTATCAAGGCATTGGCCGAATACCTAGCAGGTATAGACAAGAAAACCCGAAAGCATGAAGCTCTCGGTTCAAGCCACGGCTTCGCTGGCAGTAATGAAGATATTGCTATAGTTTCTATGGCATGTAGGCTGCCTGGTGGAGTGGCAACCCCAGAGGAATTTTGGCAGCTATTGCAAAACGGGAATGACACTACTGTTCAGGTACCAAAGGACCGTTGGGATGCTGATGGACTATATAATCCAGACCCTGATGTTGAAGGTACTTCATATTGCGGCCGCGGTGGCTTTCTGGATTCCATTTACTCTTATGATGCATCTTTCTTCGGTATATCTCCTCGTGAAGCACAGGCAATGGACCCAGCACAACACCTCATGCTGGAACTGTGTTGGGAAAGCTTTGAACGGGCTGGTTATACCAAGCGTCAGCTAAGTGGCAGTACAGCAGGCATCTTCCTCGGTGTTAGCAATAACGTCACAACAAACAATACGCTTCCGGATCTCAAGGGATATTCCATTACGGGAAGCGCCAGCGCGACTATGTCTGGTCGTCTGTCTTACATATTTGACCTGCATGGACCCTCCCTAACTGTTGATACTGCATGTTCGTCGTCACTGGTGGCGACTCACCTGGCATGCAACGCCTTGCGGCAGGGCGAGTGCAATATGGCCTTGGCTGGCGGTGTCAGCCTTTTGCTCACGCCGGGTATCCACATTGAGTTTAGCAAGCTTCGCGGTCTTTCAGCAGACGGTCATTGCAGGGCATTCTCTGATGACACAGATGGTACAGGGTTTAGTGAGGGTGCAGCAACCGTGGTCCTGAAGCGCCTGTCTGATGCTCAGCGCGACGGCGATAAGATCCACGCTGTTCTGCGAAGTACTTCGGTGATGCATGGAGGGCACAGTGTTGGCTTGACAGCTCCCAGCGGTCCTGGCCAGGAAACATTAATCCGCACTGCATTAACCCGGGCTGCCATGGAGCCAGGTGATATTGACTACATCGAGGCTCATGGCACTGCTACCAAATTGGGAGACCCTATCGAGGCCGCTGCGCTAGGGGAAGTCTTTGGCGCAACACGTCGCGAGGGCCCGCTGAGGCTTGGCTCTGCCAAGTCCAACATTGGACACACCCAAGCCGCTGCTGGTCTTGTCGGTTTGCTCAAAGTTGTGCTCTCCTTACAGAACAATACCCTTCCGAAAACACTACATGTAAGCGAGCCTACCAGAGCAGTCGACTGGAAGAATGCCAACATAGAGTTGGTCCTGGAAAATCGACCATGGCTGCCAAACGACAACCGACTGCGTCGGGCCGGCGTTAGCGCCTTCGGCATTGGTGGTACGAATGCCCATGTCATCGTCGAAGAATTCTCCAGCTCTGATATTGAAAAGGCGAGCGCCATCGTATCTCCCACCCCAGCTGCCGTCCCATTCTTGCTTTCAGGCCACAGCGAGTCAGCTCTCAAAGCACAGGCTGAGAAGCTTCGGCTGCACATTGAGGCTGGCGCTGGAAAGAATGATTGCCTGAGCGACATTGCCTACTCGCTAGCCATATCACGTACGCACCTCCATATGAGATTAATGCTTACAGCAGAAGACAAGGCACAGGCATTAGAAAAACTAGCGTCCGTCAGCTCCGGCTTGACTGCAGCAGTCAATGGAAATGAATTCGGGAAGGCAAATTTGGGAATGCTCTTTACCGGACAGGGCAGCCAGCGAATCGGAATGGGCAAGCAATTATACGCTACCTATCCTGTTTTCCGGGATGTGCTGGATGAAATTGTGTCCAACTTCACGGGACTAGAGTTCCCTCTTCATGATATCATGTGGGCTGAACCCGGAAGCGCGAGTGCTTCATTGCTAAGCCGTACGGATTTTGCACAGCCTGCCCTATTTGCCCTAGAAGTATCGCTCTGGAAACTGTGGCAAAGCTGGGGAGTGGAACCCGCTTTTCTACTCGGACACAGCGTGGGAGAGCTTGCTGCAGCTCATGTAGCAGGTGTCTTAGGGTTGTCCGATGCTTGTCATCTAGTTATGATGCGTGGTCGTTTGATGCAAGCTCTCCCTTGTCGGGGAAAAATGGCGTCGGTAGAAGCAGGCAGCGCCGAGGTCACATCAGTAATTAAGGAACTAGGCCAGGAAGACAAAGTTGAGATTGCAGGATATAATACACCTTTCCAGACCGTTGTTTCCGGAGATATTGAGGCTGTGGAAGCTGTGATAGCCCATATTGCCAAAGTGGGCCGCAAAACCAAGTTGCTTGATACTAGCCACGCTTTCCACTCATATCACATGAACGGCATGCTGAATGAATTCAAGGCTGTAGCTGAGACTATTCAGTTTAGCCCACCAAAAATCCCCATTATCAGCAGCATGTCAGGTCTACTCGCCGAAGCAGGCGAGCTTGAATGTGCTGAGTATTGGGTTCAGCAAGCCCGGTATGCTGTGCGATTTAGCGACGCCTTCCTAGCCCTTGCCAACCAAGGCGCAAACATCTTCCTCGAACTTGGGCCCAGCCCAATGCTTTGTGGTCTAGGTGCAGCATGTCTCGCAGATGCCCCCCAAGTGAACACCACAGCCTGGCTGCCTTCTCTGAAGACAAATATAGAAGAAGTCTCAGTTATCCAACAGAGCCTCGGCGAGCTACATATGCGATCAGTTCCTGTCGATTGGCTTGCATACTTTAAACCCTTCGGCTGCCGAAGAGTGGATCTTCCTACATACGCATTCCAGCGAGAGAATTTCCAACCCCCAACCAAGCCCGCTTGGTTCAATAATGGCACTTCCCAAGGCGCCGAAGTAATAAATACTGTACCTGGTGTTGGAGATATGATGTTCGAGATGAACTGGCGCCAACTTGACAGACCTAGAATCCAACCTCGCGGCTCTTGGGGTATTTTCTGCCCGACGAAGGAGACAATATGGACTAAAGAGGCACGAAATGCGATATCAAATACGGACATCCACTTAGTGCCGATTACAAATGTCCAGGAGACAGGGCAGCTTGACGGTGTACTTTGTCTGTGGGACTCAAGCGATGATGTCGTTCAGGTAGCACATAGTTTCACTGCAGATGCTCTAGCTCAGCTGCAAGAGGTGATAGGAGGTGGATTTTCCGCGCCAGTGGTTTGGATCACCCACCATGCTGTAGGTGTTACCGCTGGTGACCGGCCTGTCAATATTGGTGCTGCACCACTGTGGGGCATTATGCGCACCGCTCGGAGTGAGAATCCAGGGCTGCGTCTCCGTTCAATTGATGTAGGCGATGAAACAGATCTAGCCACCCTTTGCGGAGCCTTAATGTTGGATGAACAGCCAGAAATCGCTTTGCGGCAGGGCCAAATACTTACGCCACATATGGAGCGCGCTAAATTGATGCCGCCAAAAGCTGAGCAGCCATTGCTTCGAGCTGGCGCTGTCTTAGTTACAGGTGGCCTCGGTGACCTTGGGCGCCATGTGTCCCGCAGACTAGTAGCTTCTCATGGAGTACGCGACCTGGTCCTGATGTCGCGTCGCGGCATGGACTCCCCTGGTGTAAACGCATTCGTGGCCGAGCTTGCGAGGATAGGTGCCAACGCCACTGTAGTTGGCAGCGACGTAGCGGATCTCGAGAGTCTCAGACCTATCTTCCAACAATTTACCAGTGATAGACCCTTACGCGGCGTAGTCCATGCGGCTGGGGTGGTTGACTCTGGTATTCTGTCATCATTGACGGCTCAGAAGTGTGCCACGACGTTCGCACCAAAGGTTGATGGTCTATGGAATCTACACCAATTGACCAAGGATATGGATTTGGACTTTTTCATGATGTTCTCCTCCATTTCCGGTGTGATGGGCTTACCGGGACTAGGAAACTATGCCGCTGCCAATTCCTTTATTGACGCAGTCGCATACCTACGCCGCGCCCAAGGATTACCCGCCACTTCTGTAGCATACGGTACTTGGGGTGGAGACGGCATGGTGACCTCGCTCGTCTCAACGACTCGCGCGCATCTCTCACAACTTGGACTAGGCTTCCTCGCACCAGAAGCCGGCGTCGAGCTATTCGAGCAGGCCGTTCGCCAAGGCCGTGCGCTCACAATAGCCGCAGACCTTGATTTGCCGCAGCTCAAGGCTTACTATGAAGAACAAGGCGGCGTGCCTCCTTTCCTACGTTCGGTGCTGGTACAAGCCAAGACAGAGAAGCCAGTAGACTTGGGTTTCAACGTACGGGACACGTTGGTCGACGCTACCCCTGACCGGTATGATGCTATCATGCTGCGCTCTGTGCAAGCCACCATAGCCAAAGCACTTGGACATAGCCGAATAGAGGATGTGGACCCTGATCGACCGTTGCAGGAATTGGGAGTTGATTCCTTAACAGCAGTTTTGATACGCAACCAACTTACGACATTGACAGGTATAACTCTACCACCTAATATCGTCCTCCTTCACCCGAACCTGAAATCCCTTAGCAAGCTCCTGCTTTCGCAGCTGCTAGGGGATATGGGGGGCTCCCCATCCAGTTCGTCAGAGTCGGATGGTGTAACACCAAGCACCACGGCATCTGCTGTTTCTCATGTCGATACAGAAGCCATTCAAAGGGGCGTGCTCGATCCAAGCTTCCAGTTCAGAAATGTAGGAAAGCATTCTAGCGCTTGTTATAGCCCCAAGGCGGTTTTTGTGACCGGATCAACGGGGTTTGTTGGCGCATTTATGGTACATGAGCTTCTAAATAGAGGCATTGCAGTGTACTGCCTCGTACGCGCAGACACTGACAAGCAGGCTCAAGAACGTGTGGTCAAGACTCTACAACAGTATAGTCTCTGGAACCCCAAATACGAACCACTGCTTACATCAATGGTTGGTGATATCTCTCAGCCTCTACTCGGCCTCTGTGAGTTTGTGTTCGACGATCTAGCCAATAAAGTTGATGCAATTCTTCATTCCGGGGCTCTTGTTGATTGGATGCGCCCACTGCAAGAATATATCGGTCCTAATGTCCTTAGTACTCACGAGGTACTACGCCTTGCCTCTTGTGGTCGTGAAAAGGCCGTCCATCTCATATCCACCATCTCAACGCTACCTATTCATACAGGCTACGGCCTTACCGAGTACGACGGTGAATATGGCTACGGTACCTCAAAATACCTTGCTGAAAAGCTGGTTGTAGCTGCTCGTTTCCGTGGTGCCAGGGCGTCATCCTATCGTTTACCTTTTGTCGCTCCTTCGGCTACTAATGGGCATTTCCGACTTGATCGTGGTGACTTTTTAAATAACCTTATCACTGGGAGTCTAGATATAGGTGCCTTCCCCTTGATAGGCGCCGATTTATCCACAGTCTTGCCTGTTGACTATCTATGCAATACCATTGCTACCATTATGACTGAGGACCAGCAGAGAATTGGCGAGGACTACGACTTCATCAACCCACAGGCGCCTACGTTTAACCACTTTTTCAAGACTATGAGCGCTGCGAGCAATAGTGAAGAAATTGTACCCTTTAGTGAGTGGCATCGTCGGGCCCTCGAGTATGCGGCAGATCACCCAAAGAGCGCTCTGGCTCGCATTACGACTATCATTGATGGTTACACCAATGAGACTGCTGGGGGGTTAATGAAGGGCAGTCCCATCGGAAGGCACGTCTTTGGCCGAGACATTTACCCTGCTCCTTTACTTGACGAGGGATATGTGCACAGGTATTTAGATCGTATCAGCGCTGCGAAGTGAGTGCACATTGTAAGCAGATATCAGAATACGTAGGTAGACTATAGATTTTGCGAAAATTGAGCGGGTTGATTTAGCGAATGGTGGCATTGCTTTGCCTTTAAATCTTGTGTTTGATCCCATTATTTACGGAGGAGATGGTAACAATGATATCACCGGGTTGACCAGGAGTCCCATTGTATATAATTCTATGTATATGACTTGCTATAACCAGCTATATTTGATAACTTTTCTAGGTATACCATTGCCTCCTTTACAGTATGGAATCCGGATTCTTGTCAAAATGAGAAAGCCCCTCCTGGAGAGACCTGAAATGGACACCAGAAAAGTACTTCTCTTTATGGGCTTGGACCTTGCTGGGTGGATTTGCGCATGCCTGGCTGATGGACAACATATAATAATCGGCCAAAATTAGTGTGTCCTCATCTTTAGCCGCCTTGATCATTTCCACAGCAGCATGCAGTGAAACGTGCTCTATCGGGGTATCAGGAAGGTACTTTTGCTTAGTGATATTGGTAGCATCGTTCCAACAGCTTCGTCCTCCCGACATGAAGACATAGGGTTCCCACGAACCGGGCGGTGCCTTCACCAGCGATGCTAACCCTCTGGCAACATCTCGTGCCCATGTGAAATCCACAGGCTCATTCCCCGTCCCCGGAATCACAATTCTGTTATCCGCCCAGTTGATAGGATGGCACTCGCCGATGTCCTTGATGTACCGATTTTTAGCCGGTACAAAGTAATCCGCCAGCCACCCAATGCACACCAAGGTCCATTCGATATCCGACTGAGTCCGCAGTGTCTCACGGACGGGCTCATGTGGGGCGTAGTAGAAGCCCGGCTGGTCCGGGTAGTCTTCGATATTAACTGCAAACTCAGCTGGAATGAAACGTTTGCATTTTGGGCTCTCCTGGCAAGCTTGTATAAGAATTCTGTGAATATCGGTATAGGTCGAGGACATGTCCCCGATTGTGGATATCAGAACATCGCAATCGGCCAATGGGACTCTCAAAGATGGTAAAGTGTAGTCTGTGATAGCCTGAGAGATTCTCTGACTTTCGAGCTGAGGTTTATGCTTTCGTGTCAATATGACGAGCTCATGGTCGGCCTTCACGAATTCTTCGCAGATGTAGCGGGTCAGGTCGCCATAACCGGCAATTGCCACACGCATTTTCGGTCTAGAGTAATAATAGAAGGGACTCGATATTCGGACGCAGGGTGCAGATTCGCATGAAGGGGTTAGTACAGATTAGAATCGTACGTACTGGGTGACGAAATCCCTCAGACTATATGTTCGCCTCACAGCACCTGGCAAATGGGACGAGCGTGATTAGGCATGTAGCCGTTTCGATAGCCGGCCGAAAAGTTTGCTGTGTTTTGCCCTTCGTATCAATGCACTCTATAAGATCGCCCATGATGCTTCCTGCAGGTTGTTATGGAGTTGCATATTGAAGTTCAAAGACAGGGGGTGGTTTAAAACTGAACCACCAGGTATATATCCCCTCCTGCATGTATAATTATCTGTCACGATGAGCTTTACAACCCCGCACGATAATAAACTGAGGAATTCGAATTTGTTTCCCCGTTGATCGGTCACAGCTGTGGAGTTGACAGTTCATCGCTGCATGCAAGAACCCCCTTGCGTTGAAATTTTGATCTCAAGGCTTTCGTGGCCATCGATGATGGACTTATCCCGAAACTTCTATCACTCCTGAGCACCGCCCGCCGTGTAAACTCTGTGATTCTCTGATTCCAAACGATCGTCAACTTGGATGACCAAGCCCCTTAGGCGAACTGGTCTTCTCCACTGACTTGGTGCAAGAGATAGTGAGACTTTTTGCTCAGGACTGTCTAGTATATACACTTTTTTCACACCATGGTTGTCGTTGCAGTTGCAGGAGGTACAGGTGGTGTCGGTCGCACTGTGCTAGATGCCATTGAGAAGGCAGGCGAGCACAAGGCCATTGTGTTATCGAGAACTGTAAGCTCGCGGATACACTCTCGTGCTGGTTCCCTTCGGGCCATACTTACACCATACAGGCAGCTGCCACTGCAAATGATGAACCAAAACGCTTTGCCACAGACTACACCGATGTCGAGCAGCTGAAGCGTATTCTCCAAGAGAATGACGTTGAAGTTGTTGTATCAGCATTACTTTTAACGGATGAAGCCGTTTCACAATCACAGATCAACCTGATCCGAGCCGCGGCTCAGTCAGGAACTGTAACTAGATTTATTCCGAGTGAATACTACATCGATTTCCATGCTCCTATACCGTAAGACATCTTTAACTCTTTGGCCGGGGCTACAATGCTAACCTCTACCTGGGCAGGGGTTCTGACATACTTGCCGACTTTCAACTCGAGGCTGAAGCGGAACTATTACGGCATCCGCAATTGACCTTCACCCTTATCAGACTGGGGATCTTTCTCGATCATATAACGATGCCACATAACTCCAAGCCAACATATATTAGCCCGTACTGGTGTTTCATTGATATAGACCATGAGCAGTGTGTCTTTCCAGATGATGGATCACAGCCACTTGTATTCACACACTCAACAGACCTCGCAGCGTATATCGAACGCTTAGTAGGGCTCCCAGCTAAAGATTGGCCGCGTGAATCTCTCATAGAGTCAAACAAGATACAAGTAAAGGACCTTGCCTCTATAGCTAAGAAAGTCACAGGTAACTATGCTCTATGAGATGCTAATAGTATATTCCAATGCTAATATTAGCTACAGGACGGGATTTTAAAGTCACATATGACTCGGTGGATGCTATTCGCAAGGGCCAAATCACACCTTTACCCTCTAACGAGGCTATTTTCGAAGATCCGGCTAAGGGTGATATGTTTCGCGAGGTCGAAGTCCAGGTCATGCTCTCGATGTTGAGCCACGCTCATTACCTGCCGGGAAAGAACCTTGCAGAGCTTTTTCCCGACGTCCAACAAACCAACATTGAGGATTTCTTTAGAGCAGGATGGAATTTGAAGCAGAGCAAAGCGTCATAGTATTTGCAATCGCTACAGGAGGGCTAAGGCTTAGTTTCAGAACCCGATTTTAGCTTATGTAGTTATGTAGTTTTGAAGCTCGCTCGGATTCTTGAACCTATATAGGCTATGTTTATATTAGGGAAATCTACTTAAAGTACATCCTTCAAATCTCGACAACCTCATAATTTTTCCTTGCATACAAAAACCAGAGAGACACGATAAAAATGGCGATAATAAAAAGAACGCCTGAGACATAATTCATCTGACTTGCGACTACTTTTGAATAAGCAGGGAAGCAGTAGAAAATAAACGCCACTACAGTCCACGAAAGCATGACTATGTTGGCAAGAAGTCCCAGTTTGGGATACCAAAATGGTCCATGTTTGAATTTAGATCTCCCTTGCCACAGAACTAGTAGAGTGGGTATGCTATAGCTGATATACTGGAGCAAAATTCCGGTTGCTGTAAGCGAATTGAAGGCAAGCTCAGACGCGAGATAGAGACAGCCAAATAAGGACATTCCAACGGCAGAGCCTACCAGAGACCAAACAGGGGTATAGAAGGGTGCTGGGAAGATCTTGCTAAAATGACGATGCAAGGGGAATCCTGACTCTCGACTAATTGTCCAGGCAAGCCGGGACTGCCAGGTTTGGATGGACCAGATAGAAGCAAAAACAAGGAACAGAATAGGAACCCAAAGTCCAATTGTAGCGCCTTTACTCCCGGTAATTTGATGGATAATATCGATACCCGAGGCTTTATAAGGATCGAGGGGGCCAATATTAAGCAGAATAGCGAGAACCATCAGAATTCCACTGCTAGATGCGATGACAATAGTCCAGATCAAAGCTTTTGGGATATTTGTGCTAGGAGAGGGGATTTCCTCCGCTAGGTGCGTTGCAACATCAAGACATGAGAAACACCAATTGATGCCATTTGCACCAATGATAAAAGCCGCACCATCTGGCCAGCCAGATATGTTAACAAGCTTGAAGAAGTCCGAGGCGCTGGTACGGGTATCTGACATAGCGAATAAGGTGATGATAATAGCACCGACGGACATGATATTGAAAAGCAACAAAGCCTTTGCGAATTTGGGCAGAAAGTGCTCAAAACAGGCCCCGAAGCAAGTCACAACATTGATGGTCTGAAAAGCTACAAACCCCATCCACCGCTGATACACAAAATTGGGATGCATAAGCATGACAATGTTGAACGCGTTAAGTGGCACGGAGAGGTTCCCGGAAGATCCAGTAGCGATAGCAGCGATCCAACTAATCATGGCTGTGGTATAAGACAAGCCCCGTCGGTATTTCTCCGGTGCAAGAGTATTCACCCATATATACTGGCCACCTGGGTGAGGTACCGCGGATATCAGTTCGGCAAGCGTCGTCGCTGTTGCTAAGCCGACTACTGACATTGCCAGAAAGGCCCAGAAAACCTGGGATGAACCACCCAAAGGGATGGTGGTAGCAAGTATAAGCGGTATACCCACAGCAGTATTTGTTACTCCGTATCCGATGCCAATGGCTGAAAGAGTGGTAAAAGGCTTTTGCGTCTGGATAACGACATTCCGTTCGTGGACTGAATCGGAGGTTGAGGTCCCCGCTTTCTCTGGAGGTGGATGGTGATGTGACATGCTGCGTGGGCTGCAGGCGGCCAGTTGTAGCGCCAATGTAACTTATGCTGATCGAAATGATGTTGAGGGACTGGCAAACGGTACCACAAATTGTCTTCCAGCAGGTTAATCAATTTGAGTTGATGATCTATATGTCGTCCAGTCGTGAAACAGTGCGGAGGAAGAATAATGGAGAGAAATGATGCAGAAAAGAATGCAGAGAGAGGGCCTGGCTCAGTCCAGGATAGAGGAACGAGTACCCAGAACGGAGTATATGACGGCAAAAATCATATCCCAAGGCCTGCATTTTATTGCTGGCAGCGAGGATATCAGTGCGCGGGGATAAATAGAAACACGAGCTTAAAATGAGCTGCTCCGTTTCCTGCGTTGGCTGTGCTGGACCATGGTGGGTTTGGTAATTCGCCGTTCGAGTTTTTCGAGGGATGGTGTGGTTGAAGTTTTAAAATGGGCTAGAAGTTCAGCTCGCCACATTCGTGCTCCTCCCAGAGTAAGCGAGGAGGAGTACTTTCGTATTTGCACTTTGACGCAATGCTGCAGAACATCTAGGCCTAGCCTTCGATTGACTTCTGAGCCGTGTTCCATGGTACATATGCAACCGGGTAGCAAAGGACAAGACAAGAGTGCTTGGAAGTGATCTTTGAAATGATCTTTAAAGAGATAGAAATGTCTTCCCTTAGATATGAGGACCAGCGAGGGTTCACAAGTTCACAATTCATGTCTCATGACATACAGTCCTTCGTACAGCATGGCGCTGTGGAGTAGCGCTGACAGACAGCAAGCCACAGGCAGAGATAGAATTTTTGCCGACCATGTATTTAGGTGGGCCAGACGACTTTTTGCTTTGCAGGGATTATACATAATCGGCATGTCGATCGCTGGTACCGGGTGGGGCATCGGGAGCGGGAGCGGGGACCTAAAAGTGCCTATATATAAGCTTTAATTTAGCTTAGATCGTGATTCACAACTAGAAGAGAACGAGTGCAACAGGCCTCTGATTGTCATTCATTCATCATACCATCCTGTAACATTCTCGAAGCCTGCTCATCTCGTCGTACACCGTGTCACCCAAAGCACAATGCCTGAATTCCCTCCACCCATTGACCCGTCCTACGTCCCGTCTGTTTCCCTGACAAGAATTCCAGCAACAGCACCAACGGAAGACATCATTGCCATTCTTGAGCGAGATGGCGCACTTATTCTCACGGATCTTGTTCCACCCGAAACCATGGCAGCCATTAACGAAGAAGTCGAGCCTTACGTCCAGAAAGCGAGGGCCGAATCTCACGAGGCCTATGATCTGATTCCTAAACAAACAATAATGGTCCCAGGAGTTGTTGGAAAGTCCCCTACAATGGCCAAATTAGCCGAGAATGACGTCCTCGATAAGCTGCGGACAATTGTTCTGGAAAAAAACTGCACTGCAACCTGGGAAGATCGCACAGAAGAGTTCAAAATCGGGCCTTTGTTGAATAGCAGTTTGACATACCATATAAGCCACGGTGGTCCTCGCCAGAGATTGCACAGAGATGACATGATTCATGGAATCCAGCATAAAGGTGGTGAATATAGCCTCTCAGACGAAACTATGCTCGGATTTATGTTTGCCGGGACTAAAACTACCCGCGAAAATGGAGCGACAATGGCTATCCCAGGTTCTCATAAATGGGACCACCATCGAGTACCGAGAACAGATGAAGTTTGCTTTGCGGGTATGTCTACAATCCATTCCCCTGTCTATATGTAAATCGAGAATGCTAACCGGAGATAAAATCTAGAGATGGAAATTGGCTCAGCATTTGTTTTTCTCGGTACTGTGTACCATGGCGCCGGGAATAACTCCGTTTTAGACCAGGTGCGAAAGGTTTATGGTCTATTTTTCATTCCAGGTACACTTCGCCCGGAAGAAAACCAATTCTTTGCTATTCCTCGAAGCAAAGTACTCGGTATGAGCGATAAGATGCTCTCCCTGCTTGGATATAAGAAGCCAGAGACCTGGCTTGGGATAGTTAATAATGCCGACCCGGCAGAAAATCTTCCAGAGGTCTTTAGAACAGCCAATTTGTAATATTCTAGGCGACTTTTAGCATCATTTTTTATACTACATGCCTGTATAGTCGCTTGAATTAGGAACCGCGAATGGCAGTTTTGTGCTGATCCGTTCGGCTGTTTCTTCACCAACAAATGTTGAGCTTCAGCTAACTGTTACCCTCTCTATAGAGGTGCTTCGTCGTTACCAATTTGGCAATCGACAATTGCTTGAGATGGCGCTGTGCGTCTGCCCATCACTTACCAGGCGTTACGAAATTCTTTCATTCACTCGAATCTACCTTCGGTGGATGAGAAACCATTCGAAATTGTAAGCCGAGATGAAAAAATTCGCAGTATCTACTAGTTGATAATCGGCAAGTCTAGGTTCTAAGTGCTAATCTAGACGAAATCCACACGCACATCCCACCGTCACCATACGCGACATTGTGTCCGTTTAACGCCTTTCGGTTGGTACATGGCCCTGTCTGCACCCTCGCAGCTTGGTGGCGCTATACCGCTTACAACAATCCAAACTCAGATCTCACGGCCCGACCAAACTCCTTGACACCTTGTTCGAGATCAGTCTCTGAATCTGTAGCAACAAAGGTCATCCTAAAGAACGCCTTCCTCATGTCTTTTCCAACATTGAACCAACTTCCCTTTGCTACAACAACTCCATTGCTTTCCGCCCGTTCGTAGATCCTATCTTCGACAACATGGGATTGCTGTGTTTTGTCAGGACGTCTTTCTAGATCCACCGTAACCCATAGGAACATTCCATGTTCTGGTTTTGACCACGTGCATAGCTCCCTGGGCAAGTGCTTGTCACATGCAACGAGCATGGCGTCTCTTCTCGACCTATACTCCTCAGATAGATGGTTGAGCCAACCAACAAAGCCTTCCTGTCCCCAGTTCTCGACAAGCAACTTGTACAACATCACTTGAGATGGTCCACTGGGGTGTGAGGGTCCCACTTCAGCAAAGTTTGCGAATAAATCGATGATTTGTTGGCTGGCCGTTAGCCAACCGCAGCGGAGGCCTGGGGCCAGGATCTTCGATGTAGATTCCATACGGATGACACGACCGGATTTGTCAAGTGATAGATAAGACGTGGGCAGAGACTTCCAGAAGTCGCCAAGCGGTGAGAAAGATGGTGAGGCATCTGCTGGTGTAGAGAGATTGCTGAGCCGTAAAAAGAAGTACGGATCGTCCTCAAGGATCAGCAGATCGTGTCGCTCAGCAATTTCATAAATTGCATTCTTCCGTGCAGCCGATTGAGTTGCACCCGTTGGGTTGTGCCCGGATGGAATAGTATACAACACAAAGGGTTTTCGGCCCCGTGATGTATCCCAGCTCCGGAGTTTAGTGGCCAGATCCTCCGGTACCAGGCCATCCTTGTCCATTTCGATGCCCTGCATCTTGAGCCCCTGAGCTTTTGCTGCCATAACCGTACCCGGGTATGTAAAGGCTTCAGTTAGGATCCAATCACCCCGGTTGCAAAACATACGAAAGGCTATCTCGATAGCAGAAGTTGATCCGCAGGTAAGCGTCGTATCCCAGTCCTGATAAGGGGGATTGTGGATAAGTCGAGTGTTTTCCCTGAAAGAATCGACCAGCTCAGCGCAACCCGAAGGGTCGCCATAGTTGAAAGCGGCAGAGAGATCAAATGCACTCTCTCCTTTTGAACATGTCATAGATGCCTGTGGGTTCAGTGCCCGGGTTTGGTGACTTTCCTTGGTTCCAGTCATTGTCATCGATTGCCAGGGGTAGTATGCCGAGGTTGGTCTTCCCGTGCCGAGCGGGATTGGTGGTAGCGGATTAACTGTTTTGGCTGAGCCCTTGAGAGGTGATTCTCCTTGTGTTAGGCTCTCCTCACTGAATCGATGTTCCCATCGCCTCGCAGGCCTCTTAGAATTGCCGGTGCGTGTCAAATGCGGCCTGACAGTCCCCCGAACCTCATCCGCAAGAACGTCGTGCAGTTTATCATACTGCAAGCTCATGGTGGAGCAACGTATGGTACTAAGAGGTAAAGCACAATATCAGTCAAGAGATACATTTTGGAGGTATCAGAGAGTTGTGAAGAGGATGGATTCAACATTCTTGTGGCTTACCTTGTTAAAGCCGTAAATGCTAAGTAGTTTAGATGCACGCAACACCAGGTTCAACCAGACGTGATTTGCTAAAATCGAGTGAATCAATTATGCGCCAAAAATTTAGAGTCTGATACTGTGACCCTATCTCCGTGTAGCTGGAAGTCCAATGGTCCTTTATAAGAACATAATAGCAATGAGACTGGCAAAAAAAAGGGTGGATTTACACGAAACTATCCCAGAGAAGTTGTTAACAGCCCCGGTTTTATTTTGGCATGCACCTAAATGCATTGCTGATGCGACATTGGACAGGGTTGATGCAGCCGTGAGGAGTCGTGCATACGCATCCTGAGTACATCCCCACGCAGCCGGCTATCTCCTCTAGCAAAGCATTCTCCATATACCCGAACTAGGTATCAAATTGTAAAAAGGGCTGTGTGGCACTCCCAAGTCTTGAGGCGGCGCTGACGACAAGAGGGACCTCAGAAGCCCCCCACCCCTGCAATAGTCCGCTCCAACCATATCACTATGATTAAAACTAGCTGCACACAGTAAATTCCGTGGCTGTCGCTCTTAGAGACAGTCAGAGGAACCCTTGCATATAGTAATGGCAGGATTTAGAGGCTATACTAGGACTCAAAATTCAGAAATATTTTGAAAGGTCGTGCTTGCAAGTCAAGGAAGTCCCGGCATGATACGAACCCGATCTGGTATACATCACGTCATTATACATATGCCTCCAAAATAGACTATTTCTCGCGATGAAGTAGCCCAGCTACCTGCACGTTCGCCTGCCAAAACGGACAAAGCACGGGAGAGTCAATTTGGGGTGGCGTAATCTACCATTGATTTCTTCCGGGATGCTATGAGATGTGCTTGTTGGTGGCGAGAAGTGCATGATCAAGCGGCCCTACTAGGACATACAAGACATGAACCGTTGAATAGCTCAATAACACTGTTAGCAAAGCTGCGCAGGTTCACGCTTAACGAGGCCTGAGCCAGCGATTGCCATAGAAGTACAGACTCCCACCCGAGCGAGTCCGATGTATCTTCTGCTGGTAACTTGGAGGATTCTGCGATCAATAGACGGTTGTTGCGACCGTTTGCCTATGCAATTCATTCCTGAGGACTCTCAGCGACCCGTGCAAGGTGATTTAACTTGCTGAGAGGAAGAAAGTTTAGAGCCTATAACCGGCTGAAGATAATGGTCAAGCGGTATGCTATACCCTTGGTATAAGATACTGTGAATGCCGCTTGTCCAGAAATAGGGACTATCAACGGTTTGATCACTGTGACTCAGGGTCATTTTCTTTAGAACAACGCGGCATTCTTTGCCATTGGAAATGCCAGTCGTCGGCAAACGGGTATGTCAATAGATTCCCTAGGTTGTAGCTTATTGTAGAGGGAGCTTCTATTCGATTTCATGCATAATTCTGTTAATCGCGAATCTCTCTTCTTGTGTTCTTCACAGCCAAGCAGCTTTGTGCTTTGGCGCGTATGTCACGTGATTTAACCGCGCATCTTGAGCGGACGCAAAGCGTGATGCAATGAAATCGGAATATTCCCTTCACTCGCAGACACTCGATGGCGGATCACTTATATCGGTATCGCTGTGGGTTGCTCTAAAGCTCAAGAATACTCCTTCCGTCAGACTCAATTTGACTCCTCATTTTTCGGGCTAGTTGGACAAACTAACAACTCAAACGCAGCTTGTCATCTTGACTGAAGCATCGCTCATCAGTTTTTCGATTAATATCTAGCAAGGTCCGTTTAGATTCATCTACGCCATTTGGGAATCTGTCGTTTTCATGGCCAACGTACTTGGTCTGCCGTTATGTCGTCGCGACTGTCAAGCTTATGGGCACACAGCCGACAGCCGGAGGCTGAACCTTTCTATCTTCTAATATCTTACCCCCCATGACTTGTCCATAACCCGAAAGAGCTAACCTGACGTTTCTACAGTGAACAAGGAATTGCACGGTTTTCACCCACTGGATTGGCGGCGGATTTACCTTCCCTCGACTTGAACACAGAGCCCTGCTCTAGATCCTCGATTATCTTCGACTAGAATTGCTCTATTTCGCTTTCACACCCTATGGAACATTGCGATCTGTATATTTATTAGCGGTTGCGCTCGCAACAGATTGTTGCTGAAGCTAGTCTGAGCTCCTTCGAACCGGTTGTTACGAGTACCCCACCATACAAGGCCGTGAAACATATCGGGTATGCAGGAAGCTTTTGCTGGCTCCTCGGTGCCCAAACGGGGATTTGGCGGGCAGCCAGTTCGTAGCCGGGGGGGTAGAGGCCAACGCGCAACCGGACCAACTTTCGCCATGCGGAAACCAACTGTTGGCGGGCAAGCTCATGCGCCGAACACTAAAACAGCTCGCGGGCGAGGAAACATTGTGGGCTCTCGGGGTGCTCATGCTGGACGAGGTTTAAAGGAGACCGAGGATAAGCACGTCGCTGAACCTTTTAGAGGTACTACATCACAGGAACGGATTACGGGGGCTCGCTAATATGTTACTAGGGCTAAGAGGGAATGGAAGAAAACCGTCTAGGAGTCCGAGTCCGTTTCCGAATGCTGGCCCGTCGCGGGCCGGACCTTCTAGGGGAAGAGGTGCAAATGTGGCTCGGGGAGCTTTTAGGACGGCCGATAACTCCGGGAGAGGTGCTGGTTCTATTGATCGGTCAAGAGATCCCAGGCGCCGAGGTCCCTTGGCTCATGAACGTACGGGAGCTTTAAATAGGAATAATACCGACTATAATAGTCGCTATGAGCAGGTACAGTACATTGAAGTTATGCAACGGCTATAACTACTAACACATTTTCAGTTGAAACAAGAACGTGCAAAGGAGCGATCCAACGCCATCGCGGCCGGGTTGATGGCAGATCCTAGCCAACCAATGTCACTGAACAATGCGATCACTCCGACAGGTATTTGCACGGACATGTGCCCAGAATTTGAGAGAGTCGAAAGAATTGTTCAAAAAATGGTTGACAAGAGTGAAAAGGTTCGTTAGCTGGCAAGATCACTATGTTGTGCTCCGATCTAACTTCATTTTGCAGCATATCGACCCCGAATCTGGCGTATCTCAGAATGTGGAAGCCAAAATGCTGAAGAGATTTAGAAGGTCTGCCGCTGGTTACGACGAGCAGCTACCTTCTGATATTAGAACCCCTAGCACCCTCCTCCAGACTATGAACTACATGCTTCGACACGTTCTCACACAGGATGAAACCCTCGGTTTGGTCCATAAGTTTGTCTGGGATAGGACGCGTTCAATACGGAATGATCTTTCGATTCAACAGCTTACTTTACAGCAAGAGGTCAAGGTAGCAGTGAAATGCCTGGAGAGAATCGCACGTTTTCACATTGTTTCCCTTCACCTTTTGTCTAGCCCGGCAAACAAAGAGCAATTTGATCACCATCAGGAACGCGAACAGCTAAACAATACCCTGCTGTCACTTTTATATTACTACGATGACAATCGCGGGCGTATAAATTTTCAGAACGAAGATGAGTTCAGGGCATATTATATTCTGTTTTCCATCCACGACCAACGGCCTGACTTAGAAGCCCGCGTGCAGAAGTGGCCTCGTGAGTTAAGAGAATCGGCCCGGGTACGCGTTGCACTGGAGCTGTTCGCTGCTGCTGGGAATACCTGGGAATATCAAGGAACATTAGACACAAAGAGACCCAATGCGATCGCCCAGGGTTTCTATTCTCGATTTTTCAACCTCATCAAATCCCAAAGTGTATCTTATCTGATGGCATGCGTTGCCGAAGTCTACTTTAACCAAGTGCGCCAGACTGCCATCAGGTCGATATGGAAAGCCTATTGCCGGCACCCACTGTCTCAGCAGCATAAAAACCAGGAATGGAGTATCGAGGAGCTTGCTACAGTCCTGAACTTCGATAACAATGATCAAGTTATTGAGTTCTGTGCGGACCAAGATCTTTCTTTCGCAAAGAATTCTGAAGGCAACTCCTTCTTGGATTGGGGTAATCGACCAATTGATTCAGTCGGTGCGTATCTCAGACAAAACACAGCAGCCCATTTATACTCCAAGGATTTTTATCCACCTCTATATGGATGTTCTGGTATCATGGTCTCCTAATTTATTTCAAAAACAGCATTTCAACCTTCTTCCCGTCAGGTATTTTCGCAACATCTTGTCGAATCCAAACGTTGTGGTAGGTCCTTGGTGGCTGTTATTCTTGGTATGAGTGTATCTCAAGCCATAAAATATAAGTTGATCGACGGATCCCTACTCCGAACGGACGACCTACCCGTCGAATCTGCAGCCAATTTTGACGACGGTGGTTTGTTTGTTAGCGAAGATGAAGGGGATGAGGGAGAGCAACAGCAGCCACAACTCCCAACACCGACAATATCTATAACGGACACGACAAACCAACGTCTAGCAACGTCCTCACCCTTCGGTCCTCCTGCATTGACCGACAACGCGCCGAATCCATTTGGGCAGCCAACTGCGAAGCCGCTATTTGGCGGGAATTCACCGTTTGGCCAACCCTCTCAGGCTTTGTCGCCAACCGCCTCTCCCTTTGTCCCCCAAACTTTGAATTACTCAATAAAGGTCTGTAGATGGCTTTCATATAATGCTTATTCGTTCTCGTTTCGGTTTACGTTAGCCCAGCGGGCTAATACAGGGATCTGCGGGTTTCTCGAGGCCACCCCAAAGCAACCTCAACGCTAACTGTTCTCCATATTCAGCCGTTTACTCAGCCAGAGCCCACAACCTTACCACCATCCCAATCTAATACTGCGACTTCCGCAACGTCCCCCTTTTCGACGACGGCAAGTGGCGTGGCATCAACGCCATCCCCCTTCGCACCCAATCCGACGTCCTCCTCTCCTTTTAGCCAAAACACTCCCTCACCGTTCACCTCCGCATTCTCTCCAAGTCTCAACAGTCACGCTCCTAATCAAGGTCTAACTGGCCAACCACCGTCTCAGGGCGCATTCGGGGCTCCCTCCGCTCGTTCCGCATTCGGTGCCTCTGACGACTCCAATGAATCGGATTCAAAACAACCCCAATCGAAGTCACCACTTGGACAATCGATATTCGGAGCTCCCTCAAACAATTTTACTTTTACTACCACGAAGACCGAGGAACCCAAGTCGTCTACTACTTCGCAACAAACCGTTAAATTCTCTCAAGGTAAACTCAACAATTAACCATTAAATGAATTCCAGAGCCCACACAACGGTGACTAATTCTTACAGGTTTTGGCGTAGGGGATTCTCAAACAAACCCACTTAAAACTACTACCGGCAACGTGTTCGGAGAACCGTCCGGTATACTCAATCAACGTGAGTTATAGTCTGGGCTGACTGCGGATTAGCACGCATTGACCTAGTGTATAGAAACTGCAACAGCCCTTCACCCACCAGCAGACCATGCCGCCCTCTCTCAAAGTGTGATTTCCTCGCACACGCCAGCCGGCAGCCCAAAGTTAGGCTCCGTTCCACCCCTATTCGGAGTAAATGTGCAAAATCAAACAGATACAACGACACCAGAAACTCAATCTACCTCTAGCTTTGCTCCGGCCGCTGTTAAAGGTATTTTCTCTATCAATGTGTACAAAAACACCATGGACATTTCACATACTAACAGGAAATCTGGTAGGATTTACCCCTTCAAGCTCAGAAGTCAATACTAGTAGCAGTGGTGGTTTTCAGACTGCAACTGAAGCACCGACAAGTTCGATACCTGATGCTAAAGCCGAGGAAGAGCGAAAAAAGGCGGAGGCGCTAGAAGCTGAAAAGCAGCTTAAGAAGCGGGCCGCAGAAGAGGCAGAGGCAGCTGCAAAACGGGAAGCGCAAAAGCGGCAAGCTGAGCGACTAGAGGCGGAGAGGCGAGAAATTGAAAGGCTGGAAGCCGAAAGGAAGGAATTAGAGAAACGCATTGCTGCGGAGCGTGAAGCCGCGCGAAAAGCAGAAGAAGAAAGAAGAGCGGCTGAAAGAGCAAGGTTTGAGCTGGAAGAATTAAAGGCTGCTAAACGCGATATTGCGAAGCGGGAAGCGGCTGAAAGGAAGGCAGCTGCGCGTGAAGCCGCTAGAAGAGTGGAACTGGAAGGCGAAATCACCAAGCGAAAGGCAACCTACTTAGTGGAAAGTGACGACATGTCTTCCAAGGGAAAATCCAAAGCTGTCCGGCTATCTCCAGAAGAAGAATTGTCAGTGGAAGAGCTACTTAGACTTGACCGACGGAAGTCCAAAAGCCCACCGTCAAAAGTCCAGTCTAAGAGGATATCGGGCATTGACGAAGATGAGATACTATTCTCTGCCGCGCGCCTAGTGGCGAACACGTTATCCCAAGGGAGTCGGCTGTGGGATGATGGCTCTGATTTCCGACAATCAGTCTCGCGGGCATCGACTCCGACGTTCGGATGCTCAAGCATTGGCTCTAACAACAGTTCTACGACCGTTGACCCCACCCGAGCCATTGTAAATGGCTATGATACTGCTTTAGCTCCTCCAACCCCGCTTGGGTTGGGACGGAGGCTCTCTAGAACCGAGCAACGAATTCGACAAACAGGTGCAAAGGGTCTTGCCTTTAAACCCATAACGCCCCTGCGGCAGCTATCCGAGAAGAGGAAACAGAAGCGGCCAAAGCGATGAACTGGTATCTTATAGTGATTTTTTTGTACTTATACACATGAGCTGCATTTATGGAGTTTCTACAAGCGCGGCGTGCTGGAATTTTACCATATTTACTATTACACGTTGAAAGATTGATGGATGATTGCTACTGTTCTGGCTTTGAAAGAATGTTTGCCTAGCTCATTGATAATAATAGCATAGCGATATTGACATAAATTTTGCCTGATAAACATAACCTTAGCCAATTTATTGTAGTGATGCAATGATCCATCAGAAGCTCACCCTTCATGCTTATGGTTCGCCCTGGACACTTCGGGATCTCCACCACCAGATCATTGGACACCACGAAACAATCCTCTCAACTCCAGCCAACCACTATCGCACCAGACGGCTTGTATCAAGTACAGCTATCATCTTGAGCCAACCTCAATCATTATTACCTCAAACACCTCCAAACAGGCCATGAAAATTGCCACGCTCCAGCTGCGCTCCCGGCTTGGCGATGTCGGGGGCAACATACAGCGGGCAGATACCCTCGTGAACAAACTTGAAGCCACACTGAAACAACGGAATGACAGTGTGGATGTATTAGTTTTACCCGAACTCGCATTTAGCGGTAGGTTCGGCTTTGTTCATTAATTTTTATCGCGCTAGCTTTTACTTTCCTAAAGAACTATTGTAGAAAACTGACGTTCTGGTAACAGGCTATAACTTTTCGTCGTTAAAGGCAATACAGCCATTTCTAGAGTCTGCAGAAACAGGCCCTAGCACGACATGGGCACGCTCAACTGCTCGGCGCCTTGGGTGTGCTGTAGGTGTTGGCTATCCTGAAATCTCTAGATCAACCTCATTGCCATCAACGCCAACGACACCGTCGGCAGAGGGAGAAAACCGATATAACTCTCTCATGTTCGTGGACTCGGGAGGGAATACCCTGGTGAATTACCACAAGCATTTTCTTTATTATACAGACGATCCGTGGGCGCATGAAGGAGAATCGCACCAAAAGGGATACTTCCCACTGCCGGTATGTTCGTCATCTACCACGGAAGGGAACGAAACCTCTACGCCAGCGTTAGAGCACATACCTACGACGGTTGGAATATGTATGGATATAAACCCATATAAGTTCATAACGCCCTACACAGCCTGTGAATTCGCGACACATGCACTTACTAGTGGTGCGAAACTTATTATCCTTTCCATGGCTTGGTTGACGACGCTAGATTCAGAAGGGATTGAGCTGTTGAAAGGAAAACCGGATATGGATACTTTCCAGTACTGGATATCGAGATTTGCACCGTTTATAACACGCAAGGTCGACGAAACTGGGTGGGATGGAAAGCAGATTTTAATTGTGTTTGCTAATCGTGCTGGTGAGGAGGAGGGATTGGAGGGAAAGGATAAGGCGATCTATGCAGGATCTAGCTGTGTTGTAGGACTTCATCGTCCGGGTGCAGGGGTCCTTGGTGATGGTGATGGTGAAGATGAGGGTGATATAGAATTATCGATATGGGAGATGCTTGGAGCAGCAGAGGAAGGGGTTTGTTTTGTTGATACAGATTCGCCGCCTAGTATGGTTGGCAAGCTGAGGAGGAAGGCCTCTTAGCCTACCAGATAGAGACCACCACTATACGCTATATCACTGGGATTCAATATTCTACACTGATCCAGGAGATGCCTGAGTAGACATTCCCTACACTACCTCGAACCATCTGCTAATAAGATGGCAGACAAGCGGCCTGAAGAAAAAGCAACCCTGCTCAGACAGATGATCGGTTAAGGAGCATCCCGTTCCCTCCCTCCATCAACAAGCGGGGGATCAACCTAGGCGACGATCTGTCGTTCTGTTCTCCCGAACCAATAAACACTTGTTCATCCTAGCCATACCAACTGGTAGGACATGGCTAGGGGGTTCTCCATCCCTGACGGTCATCATCGATATTCAGAGAGCAGGAATTCGCCTGCAAGAGAAGAACACAAAGAGTTGGAACGTGACCAGGACTCTCGACCAATCAACAGCCAGAACCACACAAGGTGGAAAATGATTCGTCATCAATGCCAAGAAGTGCACGGAGCCTGCCACGGGACCAGAGCACATGACCGGCTGGCGAAGATGGTGTGGAAGAACTTCAGGGGAGGTTTTGGTGATGGTTCAAGAGCCTCGTATTATGTAGGAGTTGTAGATGGGACTTGCGATTGATTCAATGGTGGCTGGATCAAGATAGGCTGTGATTGAGGGAATTTCTGACTCTTTTACTCGATGAATCGCAAGTGAAGCCATGGTGATGCTCGGTAGTGTAGTAGTAGTAATACTGGTAGCAGCTTGGAGTTTGCTATGTCTTATGCACACCTGGTCGCAAAAGACCACCGTAGCTAACCACCACCTTTTCTTTTGCCACGTGAGGCCTTCTTCCTCTCTTCTCTTCGCTCTCCGCCATACCTGCCGCTGTTCTCCCAGTTTTGCTCGCTTTCTCCTGCAATAAATATACGAAAATTCCATTTTATTTGATCTCTCAACTATCTGCTGTCTCTTCCCTCTCTTGACCCTTTCCTCCTTCTCTGTGTTCGCCTTGTTTGTTTCCTTATTTTCATCGCGAGTCACGATCTATATTCCAATCGACGACTCGAAAGCAGGTGACCTCTTGTCACCTGATAGATCATCAAGGTATGGCTTCTCATCATCGTCGAACGCTTCCTCCCTCCATCTGCCTTCATCAGCATCGCATCCTCATCGCTCTTCTCGCGTTCTTTTTGTGGTTCCAATCAAGCCTGCCCCCAGCTATGTTTGTGATGATCCGACGCGTCGTCGAGGCGAACCTTGCCTCAACCCCACTCCGGCATCCCCGTTGCATCGATTCCTCGCGTTCATCCATCGGAATCATGTAGTCTTCGTGCTTCTCTCTCATCTCCTGCAGAATCTGGCGAACAGCCTGTGATGTTGCAAGCGCTTTGTCGCGCTTCGCTTCCTTGTTTGCCACCGAGTTTTCGACTCTGACAGCCCTGTTGAGCCTGTTTTGGTCATCGGGTTTGGAGTCAAAAAGCTTATGTGAATTCAGTGATGAATTCGTATTGTCTCTCTTTTCCTATCACTTAAAGCTGGGCTGCTGTTTACCCAGCGAAAACCTTTGACTGGAGCTGTTTTTTCACCATGTTTTTACCGTAATCGGCAACACAGATAGAAACCAACACTGCTACTGAATGCTAACATCAAGAAACGCGACAGGGCATTAACTCAAAGCCGATAAACAATGTCCGATCCCGCGATGAGCACCATGGAACACAGTCATAGCCCAGATGGCTCTAACAAGCGCAAGCGCGATGATCTCGATTCTGGAGAGCAACGCCTAAACCCATCGGTCCAGGGACAGAACAACACCAATAATGGATCTGTTCAAGGATCTGGTGCATCCCATTACGACATGAATATGCAGGCGACTGAAAATTTCGTGTCGGGTTATGATGGCATGCCAAACAACGGAACCGATCTTAGCCAAATCGATCGACAGCTCCTACAGGCTGTTCATGGCCAGAATGGTGTCTCGGAGGAGAGCGCCATGACCGCCAAAGCTGCTCTTGCTGCGCATCAGCCCGAGTCCAAGTATCCTCCTCCAGAGCCTGCTTTTGATAGCAACAGTCTTGGTGGAAACCTCTCCAACAACCTTGGCTTCCCGCAAGACGTTAACCAGGGACAAATGCAAGGGCAAATGCAAGGACATAACTCGACAGCTGCCGCGGTATACGCAGCTCGAGAAGCCCAAGCCCAGGCTCAGGCTCAGCAGATCAACCCCAAGCCCTCCGTTGGCTCTGCTGAATGGCACCAAATTCGCAAAAATAACCACAAAGAGGGTAAGAATTCGTCCCCACTTCCTAGCTTTACCGACAATGTTGCTCACATGTCTTCTATCCAGTTGAACGCCGCCGTCGCGAAACTATTAACGAGGGAATCAACGAAATTGCCAAGATGGTTCCAGGCTGTGAGAAGGCCAAGGGTTCCATCCTTCAACGCGCTATTCAATACATCGCCAAACTACAAGAAGACGCAAAAGAAATGGCTGCTCGCTTCGATACCACCAATATGACCACAAACCAAGCGATCGCAGAGATCAGCTCCCAGAACTCGAAACTCAAGGTGGAAGTCAATCGTCGCGGCGACGTAGCACATAAATGGATCCAACGTTGTCGCGAGGCCGGTCTGGAATTTGATGATTACGACGACGAGAAGGATCTGACCCGCCTCGATATCGATGAAAACCATCAGATGTAAATTCTGGATGGCCACATCTCTATTCCCTGTCTTTTTTATCCGCCTTGTTATATGCCGCATTGCGTTTTAAACGACAACGACATTAAATTAACGATACCAAGTACCTGTCTTTCGTATCTATTGAGGTCTGCTCACCCAATATCGGCGAAGTAGACCTCGCCCACCGGCCTCAGTTTCTCCCCTCTCGATATTCCCGGACTACAATTTCCATACGGCGTTGGCGGGTTAGGAATCGGTTAATACTGGTCTTTTTTTTCCTAAGCTGGAACTATCAGGTACCCACTGTATCCTGAGCACTGTTTTGCTTCGTCTTTTGTTTTACTTTATACTTTGTTTTTGTCACCATCAAATTTCCTTGAGTATGGTGGGGTGTGAATGGAGCAAGTTATGGCTTATTATGCGGCCACTGGGAGTGTTTTTGTATCCATGTTTTACCCAAAGGGTTTTCCTCTGCGCGTTCTATGCCGACGAAGTTGAACCATGGGTGGATAAGCTGTACTTTGTGAGGCGGTTCTCCTTTCAACTCGATCCTGATTCGACCTATATTATAGTCATATTTTAGTTACGAATGCTATTGAATTTCAAAGTTAAAATGTGCCTATCACGCTATAGGCCCGGGAGGCGGGCTTGCATGTATCACAGGACCAAAGCACCGTCAGGTGCACATATGTAGCTAACCTGGGCCGATCCGATCCCGACGACGAGCCGGTCCGTCCCCAAGACTCGGCATCCTACAGCCCTATCGGGCCGATTTAGACAGCCATCAAGAGCATATGATGAAAAATACGTATATAGATCGATGAACATATGTCGCCAAATACTAGCTTTGTACCCATGGACAAAGGCAGATAGATGTAGGAACCCTCTTAGATACTGAGAGTGATAGGCAAAAAAAAAAGGCTAACAAAAGGAAGGGTGAGTTGGAAATAAGGGAAACATAGACAAAGAAAGGAGAAGAACGCAAACAACCCTTTGAATGAAGCTGGCTCAAGAATCCCACATCACTTCACTTAGCCGGAGGAGAGCGTCGCCGCTGCCGCGTTTAGCAGCCATAAAGTCTTCTCGAGACTCAGCGCCTCTGGGACCCTTCAAGGCTGCTGAGAAGCACAGCTCGATAAGAGTCTTCATTTCATCGTACGTGAAAGGTTCGCCATTCCCAGCCTCTAACGCCTGCTTAGCTCCCATCGTCTTGAAAGCTTCTTTTTCCTCCTTGGCGTATTGGAGTGCCTTCTCGGGGCCGTCTAAGAACCAGTCCAGGAACTTTGCGCTCTGCGGAAGTGAGACTGATTCAAATGAGGTTGTGGTTCCTGTCGTTGTTGTCTCGGAGGGGGATATGATTATATTTTTGAGATTTTGCTGAAGAACTAGGACGTCAAGTTGTAGGCGTTGTGCTCCGTTTTGATTCATTGCTCCGATGAAGTGTGTGCTGGACACGAACGCACGGTCAATTAGTCTGGCTAGACCGGATGTGACGAACCCGCATTCCTTCTCTCCTAGGTACGCTGACATGCTGACACCGAAGGATATCAATTCCTTGTTCAGCTCCAGAATAGCGGGAGATGCTGAATTGGGTGGTGATGCGAGAATGTAGCTCCATGTATTATGATCTGCCACTGCAGCGGGAGTAAGAGTCGTTGATTCCTCAGTAGTATGATGATTTCCACCCTTTAAACTACGCGTAACCATGTAAATAGCTCCGCAGCGAATATCAAAATGTAGTGTTAATAGAGCCGTAAGGCCTAGGCTTTGTATGGCATCGAGAGCACCGTCGAATGTGCTGACTGATGCATTCGTCATTGGTAGACGAAGTGGCCGATTAAGATCATCTCGCTTCGGTCTTGCAGCTCCTTCTAGTGTCCATCGGCGACCGTGGGTAACGTTCCTTGTATGGACACGAGAAGAATCTGTTTGGTGAGGGGTAATATGTCGTAGTCTGGACAGACTACTGGCAAGCCATCTCTGTGATATGGGTCAGATTGGGGAGTTTCATATTTGGGCCAGAATTCATAGAAAGAACTTACCATGCTATTGTAAAGCAAGGAAAGCTGGTTTACAATTTTTGAATCAGATATAACATCATATCCGGTCAAGGGTTTTTCATTTGCCGCATTAATCATCAGCTCAATTTCCTACGTATATTTATTAGTTTCAAAGAAAAGGGCCTCAGGGGAAAGGCGGGAGCACACCTTCGTAATATTCTCCTGGCGTTCATTAGGGTTTTCCCATATTTTCTTGCCAATATCTCGAAGTTCACCGGCGTTCGCAAACGCAGCGGATGTTTTTAATCCAACACCACCTGGGTGTTGGCTGGACATTCGTGTCATCAGAGCTTATTTTACCTGTTAGTAAATGTAAATTACTGCAAGAGTGTAGTGTACCGACCTTTAAACCAGCTGCAGCATTTCTCGTAATATGCCAACACTTGATTGATGATAAGTTGCGTAAAGGCCTGGTCGTGGGGGATACTGTCTAGCATTTTACTGAACGTTTTGACTAAGTTCATAAATGTAATAGCTCCCTATATATGTTGGTTAGAGGGATCACGCAGTAAGTGAGAGCCGGCGAGTTCATACCTTAAAAATTGGTCGCGGAGAATACATTGCCCACTGAGGATCCTCGGTGTATGCATCCACGGCAATGATATTTAAAGTGCATAATTCCGTTATAGCTTCTTCAAGCTGAGGCTGGAACATGTGGGCCAGGAAATTATCTAGGAAGGAAGTAAGGGAGTTCATCAATATATCCGAGTCCGGTGGAACTATGTCTTTGAGACGGTGTATAAATGACAGGGCGGGAGGGAGGAGTAAGCTTATGTTGAACACGCTGGGCTCAATCAAAAGCCTATGGCCAGTTCCTGAGCTCTGCTGCGTCGTTCTGCTTGTAGTATTAGCGAAAACTGCTTGGCGTGACTTTGGCACAAGTCCAGGGACGGAAATTTTAAGAATTTCAGCAAGATCGTCTTGTTCGGCCTTCATATCGGAAGCCTTCTCATCAACTTCGGAGAGTTTAAATAATTTCTATATCCCACAATCAGAAATGACCCTAACAACAATTGATTAGAAGGGCCTGAAACAAACCTTAGATTTATCTCGTTGAATCGACGACGGAGCCTGTCCTTCGTCCCTAGCACTGGGAGCGGCTCTTACGGAATTCGACCCATCTGTAGCTAAATAGTCATGTAATAACGATCGCATCTAGAGGAAGTTTATAGTCAATATTCGTCATACGGAAGCCGAATGAACACATGTCTTACCTCGCTTTGATATAGTTGCCACAATTCTTGGAAGCCCGTGGTCAAGGAATCGGAGTTTGGTATATTCTCGCGCTTGACAATGCCGGCAATAACATCATGCATCACTCGATGGCCCTCAGCAATGGCTTCAAATTTGGCATATAGACTCCACAAAAATTCAGAAAGGACATATCCGCGGTCTGCAGTTGGATCAACGGTAGGTCCAAAGATCGCATCCTCCTTGATTCCACTCCTGGCATGTTTAGGGTAACGGGCATCGACTTCAGCACCCGTTTTGTCAACGACGGAATATAGGTCGACTGGGAGACGTTGTTCGATTCGATCCACGGCGGCCTCTAAGCTTCCCATCTGGTGGAGCGCTTCAATGACGAGCTGAATGTAATAAAACGTGTCAGACTCGGGATTACGAGAGGCATCTTCAATTAGTGGAGTAGATGCATCCAAGGTAGCCAAGAATCGATACACGGGCCTTTCCGAAGGATCGTTTTCAGCAATCATCGACGATGGCGTTCCATCATCGTTTGTTAGAGGCTTCCACCGGTCTCGGCAGTATGGAGACTTGAGATAGAGATGATCGTGTAGCTCTTCAATGAGAATATCCGTCAATGACGTCTCTTGGTTGCTGAAATATGTCCGCATGTCTCCAAGGCCACCGATACTTTCGAGTTCGGGGCGACGTGCAAGCGCAGAGGCCTCCCGTAACAAGTCAACTGCCGCGATAAATCTCTTCTCTGATACGCGAGCCTCAAGCTTTTCCGGAAACGACTGAATATGCTCTATCTGACTGAATTTCTGTAAAACAAGATCGTATGCTTGCGACGCGGTAGCCAGTCCTTTTAATTCAGGCTTCGTCGTAAATAACCCCGCCTTGGCCTCTGTCAGGGTGGTTTTCAAGGAACGGATTTGGAGCTGGGAGTCTTCGAGGCTGTATTGGATTTTGTGGTATGTTCCTACGGAACTGTTGAAGCCGTGATAATGCTCTGTAGAGACTATTTAGTACCAATTTCTGCCAATATCGATAGAGCCTCCGCAGAACGGGAAGAGGGTTTATTACCGTTTACGATAGACCGCAGCGATTGCTGGATCTGCTTGTTTGTCCTTATAAACTCCGGCTCTCTGTCCGCCTGGCCCAAAGTGCTCGTGTCCATCAACTGGAGGCCGACATGAGCCGGTATGCAATCCTCGGTAGCCATATAGTCCCATTCTCGTTGAATTGAATCTATCACATCTGCGCGCGCCATACCAGGAAACGAGTAAGCCACCATCATCACCATCCAGCTTGAAAGAGGTATCTCTCGCCAGGTAAATATATAGTCCAAAGTACACACCTTCAATCTGCCCATTCCCGACCGAATTCCCGGTTTGATCCATCGAACTTTCATCCCGCCTGCCTCTCTCTCTGCTCCGTAGCCTGCTATCGTTTCGATTGGGACTCCGCATGAAGCCATTATTTTCGAGCCCGCGCGGGCGCGACGGAGGCCGCCGATCTCTTGGGTCCGGTTGTACAGATGACGAGTCACTAAACCCGCCGTAACCACCAGGCCTTCTCTCTCGCGCAGCGCCAAATCCGTTCGATAGGGGGTTAATTGGTGGGCTTTCGGTTTTGTAGCGCCCATATTCTCGATCCAAGGGATTGGTGATCCCAGGGTTGCCGCCGGCAGCGCCGTTTCTGCCGTTCATTACAGCTCACGGAAATCGTCCGGTCCGTAGCTTGCTGCACTGAATTGGGTCGAGAAGCTGACCATGACGGGTCACGAACAGAGACACAGGCCAAGGGGAGCTTTGGATTGTTATCAGTGGGCAGGGATGAGGATGGTTAGTTTCGATGCCGCGACCTTCGAAGTTATGAAATCATGTGCATGTCCTAGTTATTCAGCACACGCACTTTTCTGCCTAATTGCAACATCCGTATTTCTGGCTGGTTCAGCAAGTTTAGCGTCGATGCCAGAATGAATTAGGGAAACGTGCAGCCATTGTTTAAAGGTGTTGAAATGGCTTCGGATAGAGTTATGAGGTATTGGGATAATCTTTGTGTTTTTATCTACAGAGGTATGAATCACCCCTCTACCTAACCGTCAGGCTTCTATATACTAACCGGACTTCAAGTTGCACAACTATGTACACTGGCTAGGATAGTTAAAGTGGTTGAGTCTCTCGCTTCAGCCAGGCTCTAGTCAACTCGTCATTTTCAAAGTACCCATTTGTCTTCTCCCAAACGGTGGCATGGTACTGGTTAATCCACTTCTTCTCGGCTTCAGTTAGAAGGGATTTCTCGATCAGCTTCTGGCAAAGAGGTGTCATAGTAACGTATTCAAATCCGAGCCAGGTTTTGCCGCCAAACTTGTGTGTAGTTTCGACTTCCTTTGCGATGATGATATCTGTGCAATCCAGTGTTAAAATATTTTATAGGAAGGGTTTCGAGGAGCTGGATGGGGTGTCATACTTTCAATTCGGATACCAAAGTTTCCATCTTCATAGTAGCCAGGTTCTATCAACTGTAAGTAGTTGTCTTATGATTCTGAGTGAAGAGGAACGTACCATTTGACAACACATTGCCAGCCGCCAGAGGGACCTCTGAATATTGAATTCGGGTTCCAATGCCCATTGGGCCTTCGTGGACATTCTACAGTGCTATTAGTACGGAATTTCTCATAGTAGAAAGCAAGTCATAAATACCAAGTATGATCCAACACCATGTCCAGTGCCATGGAGGTAATCCATCCCTTCGCGCCACAAATTCTGCCTTGCCAAAACATCAATGGCATATCCGGTGGTCCCCTTTGGAAATACTGCCTCATTAATACCGATAAAACCCTTTAGGACGAGGGTATAGGCCTTCTTCTCCAGCTCCTTCGGCTCTCCAAAGTGAAGTGTTCGAGTGGTGTCGGTAGTTCCATCTTCGTATTGAGCACCAGAGTCGCACAGATAGATGGCTTTAGGGTCAATGATAGAGCAAGCGCCTTTCTCGGGCTTGTAGTGTATGACTGCAGCATTGGGGCCGGTAGATGATATGGTGTCGAACGACAGCCCAACAAAGTGCTTGTGCTTTGATCGAATCTCTTCTAACTTATCTGCGCCGTCTACTTCGTCGAGGGTGGCTTTCTTATTGATAAGTTCGTTTTCCAACCAGGCGAAGTATTCAGTTAACGCAGCGCCATCACGAACATGGCATTCTCGCATGCCGCGTAGTTCCGCTTCATTCTTAACTGCCTTGGAATCGGAGATGGGGCTTCGGATTTCTGTCACCCGTTCCTGACCACCAAGTGCAAGACTCAAAGACCAAGATGCTTTGTCGGATAACAAGAATTTTTGAGGCGCGCCGGACTCGTCTTTGCTAGCTATCGATTCACCAAGAACCTTGGCATCGTTGAAAATAGCGTCGTAAGGCTTTAGAGTGACCTTATCGCCGAGTTGCTTCTTTGCCTCGGGGCTCAGCTTGGCCTCGTCAACGTAAAGGAAAGCGTCGGTAGGGGTTATGATGGCGTATGAGAAGAAAACGGGGTTGTATGGGATACTAGTCGCAAGTTAGCACAAATAAAATCGAGCAATTCGTTGTTTCGTACTCATTGCCACGCAAGTTCAATAACCAAGCAATCTCGTCGAGTGTCGCTATGCCTGTGTTAGCACTCTAACCCGTTTGAAGCATAGAGAATGCGGGTGCGTACAGATCACGAATCCAGCTTTCTTCTTCTTTTCGAGTTCTTTTCGAAGATCGTCAATCTTTTCCTCGAATGGCTTTCCCGCAAGCTCGAGTGGCTGTACCTTGACGTTTTCAGCAGGTCGTGCTGGTCGGTCTTCTCCCCATACAAGATCAACGAGGTTTTCTGGTACTCCGGTAAGACTGCCACCGCTGCTTTTGATGGAGTCGGAGAGCTGGCGGGCCTCGGCTGTAGACAATTAACATTGTTATTCGTATATATTCCCTTGAAAAAAAAACTCACCCGATGTGATGAGAGAGGGATCAACGCCCACCACCTTGCCGCCCTCCGCATGTTTGGCCGTCCTATGCTTCAGTCAGCCACCGAATCGACATCACCGGAGCTATCGGCCATACCATTCCTGCCACGTTGGAAAACCTTCCACACCACGCTTTAGCAGTGACCAGTTCTTATCAAGCTGTTTGGCAGCTTGGTTGAAGTAACGTCCATCGGTAGACAAAGCAGCCTCAGACAGAGAAACGATGGCACAGCCAGCAGAACCAGAGAAGCCCGAAATGAACTCTACCACAACAATTATATGAGCAAGTCGTAAATAGCCAGATTACATCCAAATCGGTTTATTCGATCGCGATATCTCGTTCTGTAGGGACGGACGGGGAGCACCGAAAGGGGGAATCTAACCTCGACGGCCATCGCACGGCGCAATGTATTCTGACTGGTGGCTATCCTCGGAAGGTACAACTTTAGAGAAGAGATTATATGAGAATGAGCTTGATTTAAAAAGAAAGGTCTGGGCTATCTGAATGCATACTATATACATCGACCTTGCGATCCTGCATCAGACCTCGCAACCTTGCGAGTCGCTGGGTGGTATCGACCATCGCCATATCGGCAGTATGTAAACGCTGAGAGATAGAGAAATACCGGGTAGGTTGACGAGGTAAAAGACGTTGTTCTAAGGATCTGAGTGAACTGAGAGACAAATGATGCCTTTGAGAGCGGAAGACATTCATTTATGAAGAAAACAGCAGAAGCAACAGAGAGGGGGGCGGGGCGGAGAAGGTACAAGGAAGAGTGAAGCGGGGGTGGGCGCGGATAGCAAAGGAGAGCCGAAACAGACGCGACGGCGGAAGATGCGGACGGCTTCTTTTTACTAAGTATAGAGGTATTATGTCGTGTTAGGAGACAGTTGATGGTTTGCAGATGTACTGTGTATAAGCGATGGTAGTATAAAATGCCACATAAACCAGATATAGCTTTGGTTCCTTGATTTTGTCACTCAAAACAAAAGAAAAGAAAAGCAGCTTTTTTTGTTTACTTTTTCTAATGTTTTTTTTTGCCTGTTTTTTTTTTCCTGCAGCAAGTTTATCGCAGGTCACGAGACCTGGTGGCACCGACGATAAGATGGGGGGTTTTTTGTGAACAAGTCGCTTTTTTTAACCACGTCTCTGCTTAATGCTGTGTCTATCTATATAAGGATGAAATGTGGAAATGATACCTCTTTAGCATGACGTTGAACATTTGTCTGGAGGAAAGTCCAACCCTGCATCAAAGAAGCCATTTGCATGTTGCCATGTCTCTGATCTTCACCTGCAACATTATCTGACAATAAAGAGGAGACTGAAGACTTACAGAGCGACATAAGAAAAAAAAAAAAAAAAAAAAAAAAACAAGGAAATCCTTATATTATTAAATCCCGTGTCTGTATCTTATATCTGGATCATACTGTCAATTTGATCTCTGCTTGTCACTGCTGTTGCTGCTTGGGATCCCGCCTCTCCTGCCACCTACAAACTCCCTATACCAGATCAAAGGCTCCCGTTCAAAGATCATCTTTCAGTCAAACATTCAAGAGGTGGATATATATACTGGTGCTTAGCTGTCTGCTGTTTGTTTGTTACGGTTGTATTGCTTTGATATGCAAGCCAACCCTCAGACGACTATTTTATTTCCTTCTGGTTTTCATCCTTCAACACGTCGGCTGTTATCCTGTTCCCATATCACTCCTATAAACAGCTGAAACTTTTCTTAAGGTTGAAATTATTATCCTCTGTTACCCCCATCTAAACAATGGAGCCCGGGATACAAGACCTCATTCTGCAGGCAAGAAGCGTATGTTCCAATATCTGGCCTTGGGCGAGGAGAAAAAGAGCAATATGCGTATATCTAATATACTTCTTTCCTTTAGCTTGCTCGGGACCTCACTGCTTCTGGAAATTCTCAACAAGTTTCTTCAATACAGGAACAACTTCTTTCCCTGCAGCATTCAGGAGCTGGCTGGGCCATCGCGGATGGCTTCCTTGGAAGCGATGATCCGAGTGTGAGGTTCTATGGACCCCTCACACTGACCATGAAGATCCATCAGGACTGGTGCGAACATACTATCTATCTCTTGGCCCTTTCTTTTAAACCTCAGGTCTGATCCTTTCTCCAGGAATAAGCTAGATCCGGAGCAGCGCATGAGTCTTCTTATCCGGCTGGTAGACTGCTTTGTGCTACTAACCAACAAGCAAGAGGTGCCCTTTGTGATGAGAAAGTTTTTCACTACCATGGCTGCTTTCTTCTTCAAAAAAGATGCTGACTGGACTTATGCTGTCCGCCATCTAGCCATGTCACTGGCCAATGGAAAATACATGCCTGAAGAGAAATGTGACCAGGCTGGCTTTGTTAAACTTGCCCTTCCATCCCTGAGCTATGAGCGGCTCTTGGTGCTTCTTTCTTTCTGTATCGCATTTGGAGAGGAATCGTTGCGGTATATCATAGCCGAGTAAGTGACTCCTAATATTTTGATGCTATTATCAGAGCCTATGTTTCTAACATATTTTGGAGATCCGAGTCCTGCGATCGCCTGGAGAAAAATATACAAGATGTTTTTTGCTTGATCGAATATGGGTTTGAGCGAGCTGTTAAGAGCGCGCCACCTTTGGCAACTGAGCCGTTGTCTGAACAGTCCGTCAAGACAGCCCAGGAGTCCATAATGGCCCTCCATGTAAGTCTCCTACGTCTTTGAGAGACCCACCCTCCGGCTTCCTTCTCTCTTTCTTTTTCTTCCTCATGCTGACATGTAAAGGCTTGGATGAATTCACTCTACAATGCCAAGATCAAACCACCAAACCTTGCAAGCGTTGTTGCTACATCACTCAACTACTCAATTCAGTTTCTCCCTATACAAGGTGTTGGACTGGCCGCTATGGAAATGTTGACTGATACGTTGGCCAATCAACAGGGGGTTCTCAATGCCGACCAGCTTCTTGGTATTGAGAACTTCCTTACAGGCCCAGCTGGAGACCAATATGCACTGGCCATTCTAGCTGGTGATTATGAAGAGGATATGATGCAGTTTTTGGACTTACTTCTGCGTTACACTATTACCGAGCAATTGGAAATCCTTACCAGAGCTGACGAGAAACATGCCAAAATACTCTACCTCCTTTACAAACTATTTCATTGCCCCGGCTATCCGCAAGTTGAGGACCAGGCAAGCGCTCTGCTTCTGGAATATTGGACTGAGACAGCGAATGACATAGACGAGCTGGTTATGGAGGGAGCCATAGATGTGACAGATGACCTCAAGAAGAAATTCGCGCAAGTCATAACTGAATGTCTGGGCAAACTACGATATCCTAGTCCCTCAACTTTGGAAGAATGGGATGACGATGATACGAAGCTTTTCAACGCTTTCCGACGCGATTTCACCGACTATTTGACAGCAGTGTATCCCTTGTTAGGCCTCGACGTTATTAGTCATTTGTTAGAGAAGTCGTCTTTGGCGATACAAAGGCAGGATTGGACAGATTTTGAAGTATCTTTATTTTGTTTAGCAGCATTGGCAGACTCAGTCGCGGACGATCCCAACGCCGACTGTATGTTCCACCCACTATTCCAATCACCCCTTTTCGAGGCGCTGTGCCATGAAGGCGTGGATATCCCACTCAAGACTCGCCAGACTCTCGCGGATCTTATTACGAAGTACACTCCATACTTCAAGAGAAACCAGAACTTACTGCCACCTGTGCTGAATCTCCTGTTCAACTCTTTGGACATTTCGCTGTGTGACCAGGCTGCTTCTAAGTCGATATCGTCTTTGTGTCAAGCCTGTCGAATATCACTGCCAGTGTATGTTCAAGGATTCATTGAGAAGTTTCACCAATTGAGAGTTAAATCTACCCTTGGAGTTCATACTCTCGAACGTGTTGCCGAAGGCATTGCTGCCATTTTGCAAGTAATACCAGACGACAGTGAAAAGGCCACCTGGCTCATGAAACTGATCGAGCCTTTGGGTGAAGAAGCAACCCGGGCGAACCAAGAGGCTATCAATAATCAATATGCGGAAGGCCTTTCGCGGGGAATCATGGTGCTTCGCTGCATTGCAAGCATTGGCAAGGGTATTCAGGCCCCCGAAGAAACTTTTATCGACTTGGAATCTACAGAGGCAAAATCACATTCGGATTCCTACTGGGTAAATGATCCTTTGGGAAAGTCTGTTCCAGCGACCATTATCCGGATTCTCGAGGTTATACTGGAGAGATATATCTCTGAGGGTGATATAATAGAAGCCACCTGCGAGGTACTCAAAGCAGGTTTCACAGAGACCGGGCCAGGACCCTGTGTGTTGTCCACTGGAGTAACCGTGAACTTTATAAAAGCTACCAATATAACATCCCCTCGGTTTCCGGCTGTCATGACTACCGCGTCGGCTTTCTTGGCCTCGCATTCATCAAACCCTTCAATAATTAGGGCCGAAGTCATCGATCTTGTGTTGCACGTCGTCTCATTACTACACAGCCTCAGTAATTCACCGGGGAGTTACGATCCGGAAGCAGCGCACAGCTGCATCGACTTTCTCACTCGCTTGCTACCCAAATACCACAAAATATTTTTCGCTTTAGGGGAGAATACCGGAGACTCCCCATCACCCCTCCCTTCAGTATTTAACTTCACTATCAACGTTCTCAAAGGGCCTGATCCACTGCCACTTCGAGCCTCCTGCAGCTTTTGGTCTGCACTACTGACGCTCCCCGGTCTGCCACCAAACATACTGTCAGGGACCATCTCCAGACATGCGCCAGCAGGCTTGGTTGACCAATTCCTGGGCCCTCTTGGTGATGTAATTATGAAACAAGTTGCCGGCCGTTGTGCCCGTTCGGACTTGGATCATTTCTCTGATACCATAAAGAAGTTTGTCTTCAAATATCAAGGAGCCGCTCGTGTCCATTTTGGCAACGCCCTTGCATCATTGGATCTAACCCCCAAAGGTGCAAACCAGTCACCGGCCCCACCTGTACTACCACCTTCAACGCCGTCAATCACCCGGGACGATTTGCATAAATTTCTTGAGACAATATTATCTCTTAGGGGAACTCGAAATACGAATTCCGTCGTGCGAAACTTCTGGGTTCTTTGTAGGGGGAATGGATTTGCATACACCTAGGCAGCTCTAGCTTTTTTTCCCCTGCATTTTTCTATTCCCTTTTCCCTGTATCACCTTTCTATGATGTTACGTGTGTTTGTCGAAGATATCACTCTCAAGGGAATGGATGAGGCACCAATCTGAAAGAGGAAAGGAGTAACGAACTGATGAATGTGCTATTCTTTTTCCCGCGGTTTAGTTAAAATATTCATAATTAGAAAAGCATCCTACTTCATACACCGTAGGAATGGCGTTGATGTACAGGGCTGGGGGATGACCCACCCGATAGCAAACAACCAACAGCTTCAAGCTTTGTTTGCCTAATTCCCAACTGCAGCACAGCTATATCAAAGCTACAGTTAGAGATAAAATATACCCGAAACTGTGTTTATTTCTCGTACTGAACTTCCGAAGGTCTCGCCATGTGAGCTAATCTTCTCACAGTGCTTGTCATGAGCGTCATTCTCAGAACCTTGAAAGAAAGAGACAATCAGACAAAAGCAATATACCACTGCATATGCCTTATGGCTCTGTTACATGCATGACTTCAACACGAGGGATATAACGCACCTCCCAAACACTCCCTTTGTCAAGAGTTAAACAATCAAACACAAAGACCAAGACCGACCTCCATAAGGAATAGCTACATAACCTATTCTGAACCTCGTATATGCATCTGGAATTGAGCGATTTTAACGCTCTTCAAAGAACACACAAGCCCACACAACCGCTACTTGGAGCAACGGTAACAATGAGAAATCTCCGCATGATCGCCTTGTTGGTATGGGGATAAACTCGGTACCCCAGGTTCTCTCCAGTCTATTGTATACCATTAACAGAAAATGCTTGGGCTTTTGGTTCCTGTATAAAAGAGCAGTCATATTCCTGTATCTCTATAGATCACAATCACAATCACATTTCTAGTCCTGTTTGATCGAAGAATTCCATCACCCATTGCAAACAAAGATGCGCTTTAATATCGTCATCCCAGCGCTATTGGCATACTGTGTTTCTGGCGCAATTGCTGCCCCTGAACGTTCTGCCGAGGAGGCTCTAAGTAGTATGTTCAATCCGTCTCTCCCCTTGATCGAGTGATATCTGCTAACTCCATTATTACCAATTCACAGCGGTCCAGATCAAGACGGAAGAAGCTGAATTAGATAGCTTTATTGCTGCTTCTACACTTACTACTCGTTTCGGTTTGTCTCAACCATTCACCCCCTTCACTACTATAATTCCTAAGAGGATGAAGAGAATAGAAGAGAAACTGATTGCTAATGGTCAAATCGTCTTGTTTGTATATAGATTATTGGCGACAATGTTCTGCTCCTTGCAAGGGATATAGCTGCCGTTTTGGTTCCCATCCGCAATGTTGCCAGGTGATGGGCGTGTGTAGCTGCTGTTGGTATGACCCGTAGTTTGGGAATTGGTGATCTGGCGTGGTCGATGGGTGGTTTTTGGATATTGATTTCCCTGTTCCATGCATTTTCTGGCTATTAAGAGCAATGTCTAGAGATACATCTTGTTTGCGGATAAAAAACATCTGGTAGAAGATAATGATCGTAGCAAAATAGCATGGATACGCTTTTGACATCTAATTCTAAGATAGGTATTCCTTTTGTACTGTTAAAATCCAAAGCTAAGTGTAGATGCGTAGAGTCATACAGCATTCATCGTTTCCTTAAAACATAATAAAACATCCAAATTCGAGAGAGAAACGGGGGTAGCAGCAGTGTTGAATAAAGCGCCAATAGCACACCCTCCTCGTACAGTAATTACCAGCCTCTTCCAGCCAGCTTATCCTTCTCGCCCATATCACGCACACTGATGCCAACCATAGCCTCGCCGAGACCCTGGCTCAGCTCAGCCAACATCTTAGGATCCTTATAGTGGGTGACGGCCTGGACAATAGCCTTGGCCCGCTTGCGTGGGTCGCCGGACTTGAAGATTCCAGATCCAACAAATACACCGTCACAGCCCAGCTGCATCATCAAAGCAGCATCAGCGGGCGTGGCAACACCACCAGCAGCAAAGTTGACAACGGGCAATCGTCCCTTCTCTGCAACCTCACGCACTAATTCATATGGGCATTCGAGCTCGCGTGCGTATGCGCGCAGTTCGGGCTCAGGGTCAGCTGAAGAGTTGAGGATGGAGCGTGCGCGGGCAATTTGTGCATTGACAGTTCGCATGTGTGAGACGGCCTCGACAACGTCGCCGGTACCAGCTTCACCCTTTGTGCGGATCATAGCGGCACCTTCAGAGATACGGCGGAGAGCTTCACCTAGGTTTCGGCATCCGCAAACGAAGGGAACTTTATATGAGTGTTTGGTGACATGGTAAAGGTGGTCGGCGGGAGTGAGGACTTCGGATTCATCAATGTAGTCAACACCAACAGCTTCGAGGATCTGTTTTTTTTATCGAATTAGTTTTTGAAATTTCCTATGCTTGTCTTCGTCACCTGAACAATGAATCGCCAACACTAACCTGACACTCGACAAAGTGGCCTATTCTCGCCTTAGCCATGACTGGGATTGTGACGGCTTCGATAATTTCCTTAATCATAGAGGGATCGGACATGCGAGACACGCCTCCTTCGGCTCGGATATCTGCGGGGACTCTCTCGAGGGCCATAACGGCGGCAGCACCGGCTTCTTCAGCAATTCGGGCCTAATCCAGTCAGTATGATCATTTCATTGTGTGTATTCTTGCCAGCAAAATGGCAATGTCACATTTCCCGTTAGGTGTTCAAAACCGAAATATCTAGGAAGATGTGGGATGGCGGGGTAGAGAATTGAAGAACGAACCTGTTCGGCATTGACAACGTCCATGATAA
This sequence comes from Arthroderma sp. MBC 290, assembly GCA_030411455.1. Lineage (NCBI taxonomy): Eukaryota > Fungi > Ascomycota > Eurotiomycetes > Onygenales > Arthrodermataceae > Arthroderma > Arthroderma sp. MBC 290. The sequence goes on from JAPERC010000001.1 coordinate 378,639, forward strand.
CACCGCCCTTCAACATCTGCGCAAGGCCAGCCTTGACTGTGAAGTCGACAGGTGCCTGAGTACCTTGTTCTGGAGCCATTGTTGATGATGTTGTGGTTATTAGTTGTGTTTGAGCTGTTGAGGATGAAGAGAGAGAGATGGATGGAGGGGTAAATTCTTTAAAGACGACGACTATAACCACCGGCTAAACACGAATGGAAGTTTTCTGCACAAGAAGTAAAGATAGAAATCTAGAAGAGAGAAACTGGAAGAAAAATAAGAAACGGGCGTCTTGGTTATATTTAATTTATGAAGAACTTCTTCGGTCGAGAAATTTTTTTAGACTTTGTTAACAACCGAAAAGGCGTGAAGTTTGTTCCCGCGCAAAAAGAAAGATGACTCAACCCGAAGAGTCTTTAATATTTTTTTTTTCTTTTGATATCAACGGCCTTGCCATGTCCCAAGATGCGGTGATTGGAAGGGCGAATCCGAGAAACCGACAGAAACGTAACTCGTTCGGCCAGGCAAAACTCCATACCATGTTTAGTATGCCATTGTATCTTCTTCAGGCGGGATACCAAACGGCTTCATACAAACCGTGGCTATCCGTCCGGAAGCGCAGTTCAACAGACGTTTTGCTCACTTACATCTAGAGAACATCAGAGTACATCAGAGTATCTCAATATCTCAGAGATCTGCTATATGTACCCGCCACCCGCAGAATCCTCTCTTCACGCCATCTGCAGCATCCTACCAATCGGTTCATTTGCTGTGCGGCAAACAAGTGGAGGAACTTAACCAGATGTTGCTTTTTAGTGGATGAAATCCCCGACTTTGTTCCAGCAACCCCAAACCTGCCGGCAAGTCCATCGCGCTTGAGTCCCGCGTTCCCCACAGCCTCGTGTCGACACCTGAGGTTGACCTGGTTGCACCTATGGTTAGGGGTAATATTAATGGAGGGCCCAATAAGATCGCTATCGCCACCATATTTGAAAATGAAGAGCCTTTCAGGTCAAACCCAATAGTATCTGGAAGATTGGAAAAGCTTAACGACTGAAAAAAAGGAGGCGGGAGAGTATCTGTTGCACACATCGTACGCCCATCAGGGTTGCCAGCCGGACTTTGCAGTCCATATTTCAACAGCAATCCTCAAGCTGCAGACTGTCAGCTGCAGCCATAGAAGCTCAGGTAGCCACGGCAGCTTGCGTTGTATTTGCGGCGTTATGCTTGGTTTGGTCCTGCAGAATGTTCGAGTAAGGATGAATAACGGTATTGCTTGGAAGTGCTCGTAGAAGTGCCATCGATGACCAGACACTGTAGACCAAGATGGCTTCTTCACTATCTCTGTATTATTCAGTCACTCTTGTTGATCTTGGAGCATCGCGTTGACCAGCTTATCGATAAGCGCTCCACTGCCAACCTTCTCGTCCCTGTTTCTGACGACATCAAAGGGACCATCAAACTACCAAACCAACTTCATCTATTCCCTTCAACCACAAGTCATCAAGCTGAAATTGTCAATTTATCCTGTCCAGTATTAAAAACAATCGACTCTGACCTACATCTCGTAGCAATGGCCTCTCAATTCCTCCGTCTAACCCACCGCCCACTTCTGATGTCAATACCCGTCTGTCTCTCCCTTTCAGTTGCCCATTCTCTATCTCGTCCGGCTATTCGCTGTGACTACGCGCCTGGTATCCAACCTGCGCTCAGCGGACCATATCAACCTTCAGTATCACATTCACACACCCGCGGTGGCCTTAGCCAATCAACTGTGCGGCAGATAAGTCTGGGCAGTGTCCTCGGGCTGCTAGTGGGTTTGGGACTCCGCATCTTTTCAAAGGCGCTGACACTGGCATTCGGGCTGGGGATCGTGCTTATCGAGGTGTGTATATCGTATTTGTTTCCCACTAAGTCCGTCCCAGCTTGCTGACTCGTTGCTCTGATGTAGTGGGCTGCGTCAAGAGGGTATCACATCATCCCAACTGGATGGTTACAACGAAGGGTAAAGTCGGTCGATATCCGCCGTTTAGCATCTGAGAATATCCCTTTCAAAACGACTTTTGGCGCTACGCTAGCTTTGGCTGCTTTTGCACAGATTTGATTTGCTGTTATTACCTCTAAGGTATATATATTCTCTCGGCGTATCGTACATACATAATGGGGGGTATCAATGAATACATTTGAAAGGAAACTTGATGAATAAATAAAAGGAAGAAAGAAAAAAGGAAAGCGAACGGCCCATCAGGAATCTAGGACAAGATCTTCCAAGACATTCTCCATATCTTCCTGCGATAGGGGCACGCCTAACAGCTCCGTGCCACTTAGGTCAATCTTCGAGGTGATCATCTCATGGTCATAAAACTCTTTCAGTTGCGTTCGAAACATCATTTCAGACGACGAGATAAATTCTTCTGACGCCTTGTTAAATAGCGCTCGCCACTCAACCGCAGGTCCATGTGTTTCATTAACCCCCTTCTCCTTCTCTTCTCCATTCATACCATCAGCTTCGTCACCAGACGCCTGCTGATCGCCTAATATTGTAAGTATTTCTGTAATCAACAGACGATATAGCTTTCGCGTATTTTCGGGCAAACTCTTCAATACGAAACCAATGCCCTCTTTGCCGCCGACCCGTCGAACTTTACGCCCGATGAGATTATGCACTTCTTCCACAACGTCTAGTTCGGCATCGTAGGAGATAAAGGTCGTGCAGTCGTGGAAGACAAAATTAAACTGATTTCGGAGCGTAACATCCCACAGGAGTAATACATTGGGTGTATCAGCCGTTGCTAAAAGGTGGATATGAGGAAGCGCAGCTAGGCGCGCAAAGATGGCTTGATGCTGGGCTCTTCGAAGTGGAACACTATCAATTGAGTTCACAAATACCATGATCGGCCGAGCTGGAGGGGTTTCTTGTAGTGTCGTCTGGATAAAGTCTAGGACATCGGCTGGCTGCGCACCAAGTTTTGAAGGCGTGTCAGGGCCTAGGATTGCGCTTGCGACGGTTCCGAGCACGCCTCGCATTGTGATGCCAGGCACATATCCGTTAACCATCACTATTGTCGGTGGTGTATTATAGAATTCATGCAACCAATCCGCAAAACCATGCACCAGGTTCATTTTCGACCCAAACCCATGGAGACATATGCTGTAGCCTTCCCTCAGCTCAAAATTCCATTGAGGATATGACCGTTCGTGTAACTCAGACAGATACTCCTTCTCCTCTCGAAACGGATCTTCATACTTGTTAATATTCTTGAAATATTCTTCGTGTGTGAGAAGTGGAACTTTTGAAAATGTATTGTTCGAGGTCTGAGTCGCTCCGGCTCGGTTTTCCCAAAAATATTTCTCATGCGGAGGCAGGTCAACTTCTGGAGTCGGAAATCGAGTCGTCCTCTTCCGTCCAGCGCGACTCTTGGATGGCGTTTGAGCCAGGCCATTATCAATGCGAGCTTCGTTGATATCGTCCTCGTCTCCCTCGCCCATCTCGACATCACTATTTTCTGACTGCGCATCCCAGATTTCCTGCGCTAATTTACTTCCCCCATCCCAAGCATCGTTTTCGCTCGGGTTAACGAGTACCCGCGCACTCTTTTTTCTTGCTGACCGATCCGCATTCTGGATTCTAGAAGGTGTGCCGTTGGTAGAATTGCTAGTCCTGTTTTTCGTAGGGGTTGTAAAAAGCGGTCGCGAAATGGGTTTCCGATTGGGAGAAAAGATTGTAGGAGCTTCCGGCTCATAGCTCTTGGGGTCTTGTTTGGAGAGTCGACTCTTTAATCGGCTCGATGGTGTTGCAGGTTGCTCAGAATCTCTGGCCCTGCTTGAGAGTAGCGCTTGGCCTCCCTTTCGAGGGGTAACCTCTTGAGTCTGTAAGGGATCTTCATCATCAGAAGAGATCTCGGGCTGCGCACGCTTCATAGATCGACTCCTGGTTTCCATTGTGAACGGTGCTGGAACCTTCATTTTGGCGTGAGCTTCAGGGAAGCTATGCACTGTATCAATTCAAGTCAACGCGAAAGCACGTGGACGCGGCGAAGCTTTGAGAAAATGCTTATGTAATATCACCATCCTCAAGGAGCTCCCAGTCCCGCTTGAACGGATTGCGTCGAGTCATATCTCGTACCGAAGGTTATAAATTCGGCCCTGCAGAACCTCAGCCTGAGGAAGGGAATGTCAATTCTTTAGCAGAAGCAGCATTGACGTCCCACCCGCGACAATGAAAGCACCGAGACCCGTTGCATCCTGCTTGACGGGACTGCTTCGCTCTACAAAGGGCCAGGTCCGCCAATTCAATTACGTTCCAGATTCCAGACAGAAGTTTGTCTCAATTGAGCATGAGTATCCGTCTGGGTTCCTAATCGGATATCACAATGCTATGATCAAACCGTCGAGCCAATGCTTCTCTGACGTCACGACTATACTTTCTGAAAAGCCATGCTCTGCGGCGGCTGTGTTTACGACCAATAAATTCCAAGCGGCACCAGTTCGGGTGAGTAAGGAGGTTTTGGAGCATACCAAGGGCTACGGTATCCGAGGAGTTGTTGCGAATTCGGGCTGCGCGAATGCAGTGACTGGGGAGAAGGGATATCAGGATGCCAAAGCGATGGTCGCGATGGTCGATGAGTTAGCTGGAGGAGATAAGAATGATCCTCGGACACTGGTCATGAGCACGGGAGTGATTGGTCAACGGTAAGGCATGGAAAATACGCTCAATGCGGAGAGCGTTTTAGAGCACAGTCAGGCTAAAGCATGTTTACAGGTTACCCATGGAAAAGGTCCTGGATGCCATCAAGAAATGCGGTCCAAGGCCAGATGCTGGAGTAAAGGAGTGGCTACATGCTGCTGATGCCATCAGCACGACCGACACATTCCCAAAAGCTCGCTGCCTCGAATTTACCCTTCCCTCCTCCCCCGGCACAACATATCGACTTGGAGGTATTACCAAGGGCGCAGGCATGATACACCCCAACATGGCTACACTCCTCGGTATAATCTGCACAGATGCCCCCGTCGAACCACCAGTGTTACAGCAACTTCTGAAATATGCCGTCAACCGCTCCTTCAACTGCATATCTGTAGACGGCGACACCAGCACCAACGACACCGTCGCTATCCTCGCCAACGGAAATGCGGGAGGAAACCCCATCACTTCAGCTGATTCCGCAGACTATCTTGCCATGCGGGATGCCCTGACCAAATTCGCCCAATCACTGTCCCAACTTGTTGTTCGTGATGGTGAGGGAGCTACCAAGTTCGTTACTGTGCGTGTGCAAAACTCGCCATCCTACGATGAGGCCAAGTTGATTGCATCGACAATTGCTCGGTCGCCATTGGTTAAAACGGCATTGTACGGCAAGGATGCCAACTGGGGCCGTATTCTATGTTCTATCGGATATACCCCAGGCGTTAGCGCTGAGACTTGTGTCCCCGAGAAAACAAGTGTCACTTTTAGACCATTAGAGGGCAAAGGGGATGACCTCCCAGTCCTGGTTAATGGAGAACCTGTGGCCTTCAGCGAGGAGAGGGCTAGTGAGCTATTGAACGAGGAGGATGTAGAAATCGTGGTGGACCTTGGTGGTGGAGCGGCTGGCGAGTCGGGCAAAGGCGGCGAAGAGGCCATTTACTGGTTCTGCGACTTTAGCCATGAATACGTGACGATCAATGGCGATTATAGAACTTGATATGATACTAGTACCATATTGAAATGAAAACAGGCTAATAGTACATTTGGATTTTGGCAACTAGAGCTAACTCCAACCCGACCAAATGGGCATAAGTATTTATATACAGTGGCGGAAATCTTGCTTTTTGGCCAACCAGCAGACGGGAATTTCAGCATCAATAACACAATGATGAAAAAAATAATGTAAATTATAAATTTAATGAACGCCATGTTGCTGTTTTTGTGCTCTCTAATGGCTAATTTCCCCCAAGGGCGGATGGTATTCTCCAAATTAAATCTTTAGCTGTCGACAAGAACAAGACAAATAGGCACCGAATATAATCGTAGAAGCGTGCCGCAGGTCATATGCTGCGACTACCTGATACCGCAGCTTAGTTGCCGGGAACCAGTCCTTTAAGGCCAGCGCCGAAGTCACCCTCTCGCGCTGCGATCTCAAAATAACCATAGATGATTCTACCCAAATTATTAGCAAAGAAAAGGCGAAAAAATGATGCAAAATAGAGATAACTTACGTTACTGCCAACAAGATACCGGTTCCACTTCCAAGAGCTCCGAGAAGGTCGCTGGTCACAGAGAGGGCTCCGATACAAGCTCCGCCAAAGGCAGCAGCGGTTGGGATGATTCGCTTCAACTCCTTATACATGCTCTGTTCACGGTGGCCAGCCATAACCAAGCCCTGGTCCTTGAGTTGCTTGGCAACATCCCTTGGGGCAGATCCGGAGACCTCAATCCAGGTCTTGGAGAAGAGGGCACAGGCAACCAGCATGAAAGCGACGTAGACAGCGGTGTGGATAGGGTCCAAGAGAGCTTCCTTGAAGTTAAGTGGGGGGGACATATAGTAAGCGATACCGGAGGCGGCGTGCAATTGAGCGGATCCGCCCTCGCGGGGTTCCCAGACACCGAGAAGCTTGACAAGGAGGTTATCAGAGAAACGAGAATAGAGCATCTGACTGATCAAGAAGATATTGGAGCAAAGAGCCGATTGCAACATAATTGGCATGTTTGAGGTGTAGAAGAGGCGGACTGGGTAGGATCCACGAACACCACGTTGGCGAGAAGACTTGACGGGGATCTCAACACGGAAACCTTGGAGGTAGATAACGGCAGCGAAGACCAAAAGAGTAGCCAAGAGATTCATGATGTTGGGGAGGTTCTGGCGGTAAAAGGCCTCGTGAAGAGCGCGTTGCTTATCGGGCCAGGTGAGGAGCAGGTGGAAAAGTGCGATAACAGCACCCTCAAATTCGGGCCCACGACCAGTGTTAATGGTTGTAGGGGAGAAAGCCTTCCAGATGATAGACTCGCAGATATTTGTCGCAATGAACAAAGAAATACCGCTTCCGAGTCCATATCCCTTCTGCAACAACTCGTCGAGTAGAATAACGACGAGACCAGCAACAACCAATTGAACGACCAAGAGAACACAGACACCAGCACCGAGATCGCTAGGTTGACCATACAGACCGGTAAGGACATAAACACAAGCTTGGCCGAAGGACAGAATGATCGCGAAGAGCTTCTGGGCGGTTTGGTAGAGTTCGCGATCAGTCTTGAGATCAAGGTTAACATCGATGAGGTGAGTTCCGGCAAGAAGCTAGAAGGGATACGTTAGTATCTATGGTAGAATTGAGCGCTTTGAGTATGCTAAAAAATTACCTGGAAAACCATGCCGGAGGAGATAATTGGGGTGATACCGAGCTCCATCAGGGTTCCCCGATTTGAAGCCAACATCATACGAAGCCAATAAAGAGGATCGGAGGTGTCTGAAGAAACAATTCCGTAGAGCGGCATTTGACTCATCACCAAAATTATTAGGAGGGTCAACTAATGGCAGATATTAGCTTCTTCGGTTGCTGCGTGATCGCGTGGGCACGATTCAACATACGCCTGTCCACATCAACTTCTGGTTAAAGGGAACCTTTGTTTCTGGGGCAGCCACCTCCGGGAGGAGGGGCGTAAACGGCTTGACCAGATCGAGGAAGCGTACTGTAACGGTCAGTCGATGAAGCAAAAGATCACGATTGGAATTGCTGTCAAGCCAGTGCAGCTTCGTTCGGGATTAAACTTACGGCCACTCATGACGCCTGAGTTCCTCGATTGACCTTGAGACGAAGAGGGAAAGAGTTAAAAAAGGGAGGTTGAAGAACCCAATGGAAGGAGAGATTATATCAATTAAGCGATAGAAGAGAAGAAGAAGAAAAGGAAAAAGAAAGAGAAGAGAAGAGAAGAGAAGAGAGAAAGCCAGACACGAGAGATGCGGTTGAGGACAAGTCAGGGAGTTTTTGTGGACAAAAGCAGCTAAACGCTTTGAGGACACTCTGGTCGCATCCAGCTGACTAACCCTCCGCAACGCCTCCACAAACAAACCTCCACAACAGCCTCGTCTTCAGCATCACAATAACAACTCTGTATCAACAGTCTTCTACATACCAGCCCTGGAGATCTTGCATGAGGTTCCCAACCATGATGTTGCCCAGGTGAGGGTGGCTGGATACTGGTTGGCATATGACTGGCATATGACTGGCATATAGCTGGAATACCAGGTCTAACGGTCGCCAACTATCAATATACGAGGCAATCACCATGCATTCAAGCACATCTATCAGCTGTCTTGATTTATATGAGCACTATGATGGCTCACTAGATGACACTTTCATCACAAGATGATGGAAATTCCTCACCCGTCAGTACAGAAACGGTGAAAGTCTGCTACTACGCAGAAAGTTTCAGCACCTTTATGTCATTTTGACATCAAAAACCTGTGCATATAATGCCAAATAACCTGCTCATGGCATTGTTTGGGTTCTTTATATCCAACACCTGTTGTCTCACCACAAAAAGATACAGGCAGCTTCCATCATCTGCACAATGAACCAGCTTCTCCAGGCTAATAGTCAACAATGTTGCCGCAATATTACCCCATGTTTTCTTCTAAGCTTCTACTGGCAGTATGAGACCGCTACTATATAAGAAATACTTCTCACACTCTTATTTTTATCTCTCTTCCCACTTTCTTGCTCTCCCTTGGACATCCCTCGCAGTCACATTGTTCTATCTATTGCAATATCAACGCCCAAACTCGTTCATCATACCCGGGTATTCAGAACTGGCCACATAAATACCTCGCAAACTCCGTACTCCCATCTCCAATACCGAACAATCCAATATGAGTCTTTCTAGTGCCAGCGAAAGTTCTCTCGTCCAGGACAAACCTGGAAATAAGGTACGGTTACTCTTGAAATGGGAGCTCCGAAGATACGAGACTAAGAGTTGTAGTGGCGACGCCGGATTTCTGTCTCTCGACTTACACAAAACTTTTCTGTCCGCTCTCTTGTAAGCCGTGTGACTTCGAAAAAATCGTCACGGTCTAATTCCCCCGAGCAGGATGACAAGGTACAACTCTATCTTGGATGATTTGTTTTTGGTGAAGTGCTAATACCAGCTCTAGGTCCTAGAAATAGTGTGTACATGCCGAACAACGCCTGAACCAGAAGTAGCATCTATTGAAAAGCAGACCGATGAAAATAGGGTGCTCGTGAGCCCCGGGGGTTCCTCGACCGTAGATGAAGGGAGCGAAGATGGAATGCTACCGGACTTCATGCTATCAGACGTCTCTAGCTCCGACATCGCTGCCGATGAAGGCTCCCAAGTGATGGAGAAGGAGGAGGAGGAACTCATTCCATCCCGAGAGGTGGATTTTCTTCTGAACAACGCGGAGCAGAATCGATTGAATGACTTGGCAGCCCTCGAAGATGAGTTTGAGGATGAGATGAAGGACATTGTCAAGGAGAGAAACAAGCTATTGGAGGAGAAACTGTATTGGCAAACCAAATTCGTCGGTGCGGTCAAGTCGAGGGACGATTTACATTCACGCAACTCATCAGTCTCCGAGGAGAGAGAGCAGCTCAGAGCCCTCAACAACGCATTGCATGGTGAAATGGCTCGTCTTCAGGACATTGCCGACGTCCAGGGCAAAGCCTTCATGGAATTCAAAGCAACTGTTGGAGATACGGTGATGACGTTATCGAAAGCAGCGGAAGTTAACCAGAAAGCTGTTGCCGAAGCACGAGACGAAAACATCAAAACTACCCGCGAACTCGCGTTGTTGCGCCGGATCGTACTGAAGATCGAGGAACCGAAGTACGACGAATTCTGTCTAAGTCACGATTTCCAGCAAACACTCGACGCCAACAAATTCTTAGAAGCTGAATTGAAAACCCACCGGGATAAACTAGCCGCAGCCTCTACCTTAGCAGCGGAGCAACAGAAGCGAATCAAGGAGCTTGAAAAAAATAATGCTGTCCTGGTTGAGCAATTTAACTGCATGGAGGCATTTAGCCGTCGATACGCAGCGAAGGCGGACGAAGCAGAGCGAGCCCTTGCTGCATCAAAAGATTCCCTTCATGACTTACACGATAGAGCGGCTCGGGTAAAAAGCCAATTCTCACACGCCTACAAGAAATGGATAGTGAACAAGGAGATCCTAGAAAAAGAGATCTTGGGCTGTCACGAGAAGTTGCAACTAAAGGACACTATAATTCACTTCCTTCAACAGCAGACCACAGCATACATGTCCAACTTCAAAGACACACTCGCCCTCGTGAAAGACCACAATGGTGGGGATGACCTGACATTGAAGATCGCCAATTGTCTTGAAGAAACGCTAGATCGGAATGAAGCCCTTGAAATGGAGCTTCTAAAACTACGTGGTGAGCCTTGCATCTTGGAACCAGGAAGTGTACGGAGCGATGCTAGGCTACTGGGTGCACCCTCCACCTTCTCTCACTAAGGTGTGCAAATATGTACCCTGTGAGAATCCACTGCCGTATCGTTTTGAGGTTTTGGTTGCGCTATAGGTGCTCGATGACATTATGACTGTGTGAAGTGCTGTGTGAAGTGATGGGTAGAGAAACAATTTAGCCAGGTGTTGGATATTAAGCTGACTATATTTCAGCTAGAAAGTCTTGTTCTTACCTCGAATATAAATATCTCATCTGTTCACTCCATTCCTCTAACTTCACCATCCAGCTAGTCGTAGTCCTATAGCAAACCCTCTCCACTTGACTCCCATCTCTCCGTCAACACCCAACCTCCCTCTTCTCAACCACACCCCCGTCGTTGCCATCTTGCACCATGGAGTCATGATCCGGGCTGAGATAACCTTCCGGTGGTGGCTCTTCATAAGATGCAAATCCTTAATCCTGTTACGTTCAATTCTTCGAGGATATTGGAGATGGATTGGAATTTTGATTCCTGGACTGAAAGCAGTATTCATTGAAAACATTAGGGCTAGGCCGACTTTCTTAATCTGAAGTTTTAGTCCAATACTGACCATCTGTCCTTTCTCTTTTCTACAGAGGCAAAGAATGGAGCCATGGATACGGCCCTCCTTTATAGAGATGGCTAGCTTCCTGCGTTTCATAACTGGTATATGTTCTAAAAATGGCTTACAATCCAAAAATGACCTCCATATGCCTATAATTAGCCTGTGATCTATAATTGATAACATGTTCTGTTATTACAGCCAAATCGCTGTTGACTCATCAACAAAAAGATAGTTGGTTAGCAAGCCAACTTTTGAACATTTTGAGTTACTTTCAACCTATTTTTAGAGCAGATGACGCTGATTATCAGTGAAGCTCTAGGTAGCATGAATAAAACACATATTATTGGATGTATGTGTGAGCGCAGATGCGTAGCTAACTAACTCAAATAGACAGACAGCCTCCTGCGTCTGATCTGCTACCACTTCCACACTCCATCAATATCCATCCTCCTTCTTCTCAACACCATCAGCACCCTCGCCCTCACCCTTTACCTCTACCCTTCCCTTCCTTAATCCATCCGCATCCACCAACCCAGTGCACTTCAACACGTACCAGCCCACCCAAGCCCATCCCCAAACCCCAACTGCCAAAGCCGTCGTAACCAACAGCACAGGCACAAGCACCACGAGCGCTAATCCCACACACACCATCGTAAACGTAAGCGCACACAAAGACGCAACCACCAACGCCGTAGTAAATGAGAACACAAAGATGCTAACAGCCTGCAAAGCGAAGAGGAACAACGGAACTCCCGAGAATAGAAGCTGAGAGAGCAGGAAAGACGCGAGCAATGGTCGAGATTGGGAGAGAGATGTGAATTGAGCCTTTAGCGAATCTCGGCGGGATGGCGGGATGATGGCGTCGAGGAGGGAGGCGAGGGCATTGAGAATTGTGAGGTTGATTGAGTGGAGGGTTAAGTAGATTCTTGAAAGAAGAGAGGAGGCTGTTGATTTATACTGGGATTGAGACTGTGCGTTTGAGTCGGCGACGGCCATGGTGGTGGTTTTTTTTATAGGGCTGGGTTTATTTTGTTCCAGTCTAGAATAGCCTCTGTTTTTGATGCTGAGTGAGAGATTGCGAGGATATTAAGGCTATCCTTTGATATAGGTAGCTAATCTATATTAGAATAGGATTGTTTAAAGGTCGGGATAGAAGAGAGAATCACCTGTGGGCGATGATGTTGTTTATATGTCTGTCGTCATCAGTCTCACAAACTCAAAGTCTGGGGATGGGCTTGTGGAACAACGAGCTGTTTGACTGTGATGATGGTATACCGATTTAAGTGATATATTCTGATATTATCGCATTCACTTCACCAGAAGAATCGGAATGACGCAGTAAGAGGGGAAGTTCAGGGCTGAAAAACAAATCTTCAGCCTTAAAAGGCGAAGATCTCAGCTGTTGGATGTGTGGAGTCTATCTGGGCGCCAAGTTGAGAACTATTTATATCCCCAGGTTGTTAAGAAACTCTTATGCTGTCATTCATCGTGAATAATAATCTATAGTCAAAGAATAGAAACCCCAAACTCCTCGCTGTCTACATGCTTCAATGCAAGAAAAAGACCAAAAAACCATGATGCAAAAAGTATGCATGAGAAAAACAAACATTCAAACATTAGGATGGCGTAGACTAAAGTCCACCCACCTCCTCACACATTCATCAACCCTTCGTAGCTGCTCTTTAGTCGCCTCGATTTCAAAGAACTCTTGATGTTTCTTCCCACAATGTCCACAAGCCTGCTCGGGCTTGACGCGTATATCAGCTAATTCAAGATGCACAAGCCTCTCCAGTCTATGGACATTCGGGGCTTTCTGCGCAGCACCCGGACTAGCGCTTGTTGATGATTGGTACGGATAGTACCGAACTAAAGTAAGATTCTGAGAACACTGTTGCTGAGTGAGCCGACGACATACATTGACGGCCCGTCCAATCTTCAGGGTAATGGTGTTTGTCGTATCGTCGCTATCTTGCTTAGTAGGGTTTCGCCTCTTCACCGTCGAGGTTGGAGGGATTCCAGCTCGGTGCATGATATCGTTTGTGTCTCGTGATGAATTGGATTTATCTTGGGGCGGAATGAGGGATGGCGTCTGGTCGGGCCTTGGGAGTGAATCGCCTGGTGTCGCGCAATAGATGTATATGTATCCCGGTACGTCAGCGGAGGATAGCGGTTCGGCTAATTTTTGGAGCAACTTCGAGGTTGTTTCTGGTGGAAGGTCTGACGGTATCCATGATAATAAGGATTCCGTATGCGAGGATGGGCGTCTCCCGGATAAAGGTGTAGGACGGACGGCACGGTGTGATGGCAATGAAGACAGAGGAGTGAGGTGAGTGCTCGAGTTATAGCTCTCTGGCCTGCGAGCAGGTTCTAGATGCGATTGACGGCGACGACCTGAGTCTGCATGGCCTGCAGTGACTGGCCGTTGCTGTTGCTGCTGCTGGGCCGAATACCTGCGTGGTAGCTTTGAAGTTTTATCCGGATGGCTCGATGCAGGATGCGAATGCCTCGGTTTTTCACGGTTCTTAAGCCTGATAACCATATCATCCTCACTTTCATCGACGGATGTAATGAAGCATACCAATCTCCTCCCTGACCTGCGCTTTTTTTCCGGTTTAGTAGCGGCCTGAGAAACCGATGGTGGGCGTACTTGCGTGCGTCCCTCCCTCGGCGCCTTTTTCACAACGATACGTTCACCCGTTACAGCTGTAGCCGTAGCACGGCCGTCGCCATTATCATCCACATTTAGTAATCCCACCCTCTCAACGAGCGTATCCAAGCTCGACCTCCCTCTCAACGGTACCGAAACCTTGACACTCGTGGAGGCCGTTGAAGCCACCACCGTACCAGCTGTACCAGCCTGTTCCTGATGCTGCCAGCAGAATAATTCCTGCGGCGTCCGCGCCACCAGTTTATCGTCTTTGTTGGCCTTTTGTTGCTGCTGCTGCTGCTGCTGCTGCTGTTGTTGTTGCTGGCGGTATTTAGGCGATGCAATGAGCGCGAGTCTTCGACATCTTTGGCCGTTGGCAGTTAGGCCTCGACAGGTCGTTGCGGGATTCTTGGAGTCGGAGCGAGCGAGTTGGAATTCGGGGCAATGCCGGACATGAGACATTTGAGAGCTTCGAGTCTGGAGTGTAGATGTTGTTGGTAGGCCTATTGTGATAATAGGGCTTCGATATATGAGATTATGTACGATAGATATACCTGGGAAAACTCGTCCAGGGCGGTAGTGGGATTCGGTTTAGTTCATTACTAGAAGCGAAAGCAACAGCATGGCTTTTAAGTCTTCATCAACAGAGCATCCTGGGGATTGCATCTTACAATGACGCTGTTCTTCAGTGTTTCCAGCCACACTGTCGTCTCCACTCTACAACACCTGCGCCTCAACATCGTGGCACAAGCCATTTTCTAGAATGCTTCGTTCAGGCACAGTTAATTGAACGGAATATTTTTTATTATTGTGAGAATTCACTCTCTTTCATAGCAGAGTGGAATGATTATATTATTATCAAGTCCATGCAAACGAATAGGTATCTATATACTCCGCCAAAACATAAATTAATTATACAGAAGAACCATTTCCCAACCAAATATGTGCAACAAGTAAAAAGTATGCGAGGAGAGACTTTTCCAAAACAACTCAATTAAAATGCGAGAAATATCCTAGCCCAAGCTCCTTAAGCTTAAGCCAAGCTCTGGAGGCTGACCAATTCATAATAGCGCCCTTTAAGGGAGATGAGTTCGTCATGGGTGCCGCTCTCAACGATTCTTCCTTGGTCAAAGACGTAGATGATGTCCGCATTCTGAATAGTGCTGAGACGATGGGCGACAGCGATCGTGGTACGACCCTTGGCCGCAGCGTCTAGAGCGGCCTGGACAACCTTTTCAGACTCCGAGTCTAGTGCAGATGTCGCCTCGTCAAGAAGTAGAACTTTGGGATCACGGATAAGAGCGCGTGCGATGGCGATACGTTGTTTTTGACCGCCGGAAAGCATACTGCCTTTGCTACCGACGACAGTGGAAAAGCCCTCACTATAGATTATTGGTTAGTCGAACGAATAACTACCTAGAGAGGAGAATGGGGGGAGTATGGATTGGGTAACTTACGGAAGCGACATGATAAAGTCGTAGATATTTGCCGCCTTACATGCTGCCACGATGTCTTCCTCAGGGGCATCATCGTCAGTAATACCAAGCAGAATGTTATCTCGAATTGTGCCTTGGTAGAGGGTTGGTTCCTGGCTGACAAGAGCCAAAAAGCTTCTGTACGAGTTGATGTTCAGTTTTGAAATGTCTTTTCCATCAATATAAATTTCGCCTGCTAGGGCATCGTAGAATCGCTCCAAAAGTGCAATGGTGGTACTTTTTCCACATCCGCTAGGTCCAACCAGCGCGATATACTGGCCAGGCTTGACGGAAAGATTAAGACCTCTAAGGACTGGCTGCTCTGGACGAGTAGGGTATCGGAAGTGAACGTCTTTGAATTCAATCGTACCATCCACATTTTCCAACTGCTCGCCTTCTGTAGATTCGATGTCGATGCTCGGCTTGCGATCAAACAATTTCTTGAAGTCTGCCGCAGCACTCTTGGCTTTGCCCATATCAGGAGCGAAAGAAAAGACGGTTCCAGCAGATTGGGCACCGAAGATGACTTCGGATAAAGCGACGAAGAATTGAAACATGGAATATTCTCCCTTGCCTAGGAGCGTTCCACCGTACCAGAAGCCAAGCGCAATGCAGAAGAACATAAATGATTGCGATGCCGCGTAAAGAAGCGAAGTCTTCAACACAGAGATCAAGCTTTTCCTTCCCTGAACGGTCAATTGTCCTTGGTACGCCGTTAGAACGTCTACTTCTCGCGTTAGAGATGCCACGGTGCGTATCGCAGATGTGGATTCGCAGGCATAGCTTGCAGAAGATTCATAGGCTTTCTTGGATCTAGTTTGGAATCTTGCAAGGATCCAAAACCTGAAAAAGCCGCAGGATAGAAGAACCGGGACAGTTGAGATGCAGACAAGCGCCAGCTTCCACCCGATAACAAGGGCGATCAACAACGCAACGGTAAGCGTAGTGGTAACCATGAGGATTGTTGCAAGGGTAACACCGCTAATTCCAGAAAGATGTTTAGTTTCGGTCGAAAGGAAAGAGGCCAAACCACCCGTGCTATTCTCTTCGCGATCGAAAAATGCGATGTCTTGACGAAGCATTGCACGAAACGCTTTGCTTCTAGCTCTTAGAATCAATCGCTCCGAGCAGACGGCAAAAATCAATCCCTGAACGGTGTAAGTTAGGAACTGAACCAAGCCCAACATCAAAAACATTAAGGACCAAAAGCTCGCATCACTTCTCAGTTGGTCGTAAAACGGCGGGGGTAGTGAAAGAGTTGTGATGGATTTGGCGAAAAAGACTGACTGTGTCGGCTGAGCGCCACCCGACAAGATGGCGAACACGAAACCGACTGTCATCAACAGCCACTCATTTTTGTTGAAAGATGCGATGAATCTGATCAAAGTGCCAAGGCTATATTTAGTATCCTTCCCTTGTGTTTTCTTGGAGAGGACGACGCTTGAAAGAGATTTTTTGGTCTCAGTCCGCTGAAGCTCCTTGTCAGGATCGCCCTTATCTTCATACTGGTCAGATTGGCGGGTTTTGGAGATCGAAGAAAACTGGCGGGTTAGCTCCTCATCTGTAGAATCAGCTGAATCAACGTCGCTCCCATCGGCATTATCTGCTTTACGTTTCTCGTTGATCTGCTGTGCTTCAACTAGGCTCATATAGGTCCCCTTCTTGCTGAGTAGTTCGCTATGTGTGCCTTGTTCAACAATGCGGCCGCCAACAAGTACGACAATATTATCTGCAGTCTTAATGGTGGACAGGCGATGGGCGATGACAATTGTAGTTCTTCCCTTGGCAGCAGCATCGAGAGCAGCCTGAACCACGCCTTCAGACTTGGTATCGAGAGCGGAAGTGGCCTCGTCAAGTAAAAGAATTTTCGGGTCGCTCACAATTGCACGCGCAATAGCAATTCGCTGCTTCTGACCTCCGGAAAGCAAAAATCCTCTTTCACCCACATTTGTCTCGTAACCTTCGGGTAGACTTTGAATGAAATCGTGGGCATTTGCTTCCTTTGCGGCGTTATAAATCCGTTCTCGAATTTGTTCCTCGGATTCCTTCTCAAATGGAGAACCGATCAAGCCCAGTTTGATATTTTCGAAGATGGTGACGCTGAAGAGGGTTGGCTCCTGGCTGACCAGGGATATTTGTTGTCGGAGCCAGCGTAGGTTGAGTGTATGTATGCCATGTCCGTCTAGCAAAACAGAGCCTCCGACTGGGTTATAGAACCTTTCCAAAATTCCGACAACCGTACTCTTCCCGGAGCCCGACGGCCCAACAAGTGCCGTAGTCTTTCCCGCTGGAACATGTAGATCGATGCCATCCATTACCACCATCTCGGGGCGCGAAGGGTAGATATGCTTAATGCCACGGAATTCGATCGTACCTTCAACCTTGTCGAGAATGATACCTTCGCCGGAGGTCGGATCAATAGGAGAAACTCGCTCAATCGTGCTAAAAATTTTGGCACCGGCTGAGACAGCCGAGCCAAAGGCCTGTGAGTTTGGCGCAACATTACCCAGACTGAAAGATCCAATAACAATGGCAAGGAGAATAGTGACGACACTGGAGAGTTCCATTTCACCGGCAGTCAGAAATCGGGAACCCATCCAGAATCCTAGGCCGTAGTTTAGGTACATGAAGCCCAGCATGGAGCCAACCATGATGGCCACTGTCATTTGGACTTTTTGGCCCCATTTCTTTGCCTCCTGGAGATGGACGTCGTATTTCTTAGCCAGCTTCTCCTGTGTGCCGAAGGCGGTTGCATTTCGAATAGAGCTCAGGACTTCTTCTGCGATGGTACCTCCCTTCGCGTAGCTTTCCAGGGATACCTTGCCGAATTTCACAATGAACGGAGATGCGCCACCCATGACAAAAGTGATTGCGACAATAGTTGAGGTGCAAATCAAGGCGAGTTTCCAGTACTTGATATATCCAATGATAAAAGCAGTGATGAAGGTCGATAGGGCGGTAAGAGTTAAGGAGACCTTCTCTGAGATTCCATCTTGGATGAGGTTGGTGTCAGCCGTGATTCGTGTGGTGATTTCTCCAGCGCCCAGCTTGTCGAAAAATCCGATATTCTGCCGCAGGATTGCATCAAGGTATCTTGACCTGATCTTTTGAGCGATGTGTTCACCGGTATAAATGTAGCCAACGGTGGCGACATAGGTTAAAATAAACATAGCAATTCCCAGGTAGATAAAGTAGAGTGCATAATCGGATAATGAACTATTGAACTCAGCCTGGGTGATATTGCCCAAGAAAATATCTTTGAAGAGTCCAGCCATGTTTCCAAACAGGATCTGCGATAAAGCAATTGTGTTAGCTACGACAAACCAAGAGGGGTGGGAAATGGACAATGCATACCGTGAACAGAGGCAAAGCAACTCCCGCAGCCAGAGCAGCAACGGTAGAAACAGCAAGCGCAATGAGGTCGTGTTTCGTGGCATATCGATATAGAGTGAAGTAAGTAACCTTGGCATCCTCGATCAGAAGCTGCTCCTTGAGGATCTCCCTTTCATTCTCAGGAAGATGAGCCAATTCAGCATCTAGGCCCTCCGATTTTGATGCTTTAGGGTCCGATTTTGTGACACTGCCGGAGCCCGCCTGCGAAGATGGTTTTTCATGCTGTACGACCTCGTTGCTCGTGGCAGGCGACCCTTTCTCTAGATCCCCGCCCATGATGCTTGGGAAATAGAACGATCGATATATGCAAGTATGTAGCTAATCACACAACACAGAAAAAAATAAAATAAAATATCCGAATAACTTTTCAAATCATTTTGCGGGGTATCACGAAGGGTTTAAAAGCAGTTTAAAAAAGGGAGAAAAAGCTCTTATTAAAATAAAAAATTAAGGACCAAAATAGCGGCGGAGAGCCATATCGGTCGGATCCAAAAACTTATGAACCCCGACGGTAATGTATAGTATGAAGGATATGAGTTATGGAAGGTCTGGTAAGGCCAGGACTCCATCCTGTCGTATCGGCACATAAGCGTGAGTGCAACCCTGCGCCGCCTCCTCGCCCTCTAGAGTGCCCCCGAGCCTCCGATGTGCAGGCGGAGAGGTCAAGCTTTTAGCCCGCCGCCCGCTCGTCTTCCGGGCCCGAGCAGCAAAAACGCCTCCAGGCTGCCATATTTTCACCTTTATGCTGCCGCACGTGTTGCATAACTTTTAGTCATCCACCAGATAAAGGTGTCACGTGCTGTATTATACAGATCGAATGCGAAGCTTCGGACTACGGACTACAGAATACGAGTCGAATAGAATCCCCATAGGCTCGTCGGAATTGATGGGAGACTTTGCGACGGAATAACGACTGCGAGGCTGAAAATAGAACCAAGTTTCTCTCTCGTAATACTCGCAAGAAGCCAATAACATTTCTTCAACTGGGTTAGTTATTTTAGAGGTGACTCACAATGGCGAGTCGAGAACAGCCATCTATCTCTCTCACTCAGTGCATGAGATGCAGCTGCACAGTAAGACTGAATGTGTCGTGACGCAAGGAGTCGTCATTAGACCAGTAGCTGTCGAGGGTCATCTGCTGTTCCACAATAATCATCCCAATGAT
Source organism: Arthroderma sp. MBC 290 (assembly GCA_030411455.1). Taxonomy (NCBI): domain Eukaryota; kingdom Fungi; phylum Ascomycota; class Eurotiomycetes; order Onygenales; family Arthrodermataceae; genus Arthroderma; species Arthroderma sp. MBC 290. Next base: position 398,307 of record JAPERC010000001.1, read on the forward strand.
CGCTTCCCAAAACCAAGCTTTCTTGGAAACGTTGGCACTCTCAACCTTCATCTGATTTGGTGGAGCAAGGGCACCGCTGTCTTCGAATAAAAGTCGTCGAAGCACAAAGTTAGCCGAATGTGACAAGGACTTTACAGCCCTAGAGCGCATAAAAAAGAATTTCGTTGCCTGAAGGACGCCCTGAACCTCAAGGATGAAGCAAAAGGATGGGTGAGTCAACATTTCCGGGCCACCCGATGTAGATGTTTCTGCATCGTGATGGTGTCTAACACTTCACAATGAGGGAGGAGTCCAGTTTTGGGCATTGCTGCATCTCCACTCTTGAAGTGTACTAGGCCCAAGTACAAACCAAAGCCAGGAGAAGGAGATTGCATGCTGGCGAGAATAGAAAAGGGGCTGATGAAGTGTGGAAGCTTCGGCGAGAAAGTCGCTGGACCGATGGTAAACCCATGTCATTTATCCATGTTCTGCAAGGATTATTTTCAGGCGAAACACTCTCGCAAAGGATCTTGATAACAAACACGCCAATTGTCATGGTCAATTTTCTAATCGACCTTCCTTCACGTAGTACATTCCGACAATGGAGGGAAATCCATGCTGGCCGTGACGTGTTGATCCTCGATCAAGTTGCTCATAGCCCAAAGGACTCAATACTACAAAGTAAATTCCAGGCCATCTGAGGATGGGTCATAATTAAAGCCTAGGGAGACTCCTTAGGGCCGTAACTCGTGATGAAGGAAAGACATTTGGCGGAAGACCGCGCTAGTTGTATGTTTCAAGGGGCGGGAGGAATTTGAGGGAATTCTACCAACACGTGCGAGACGATATATGCAAATAATTTGAGGCCACACCTCAGTAGCTGTGAAGAAGACCAGCAATGATAACAAAATGAACTACCATCCTGACAGGATTTAATAATAACCTACCTCAATCTAAACATACAGACACTTGGTGGTTGAAGTTCTCAGAAATGTTGTCGAGGTGTAGAATCACGTGATATACTACTCCCAATCCGGCAAGCGAGCCCCAAATTCCCCACAGCGAAAATTACGCACACCACCTCGCCATCTTCACGATAAGAGAAAGACGAGCACATCGAACGAATTGTCGCCAGGTCAACATCGAAAGACGCGACAGGATAAAATCTGCCACGATGCCTGTAAGTCTCTTCCCTACTACGAGAGGACCTCGATGGACAAGGGAATTGAAATTCCCACCATGATGGAAGGACTGAGATGGGGAACGATGCGATCTTTAAAAATGGCTTGCTAACGTATGGTGATTTTTCGACAATTTAACAGAGCCAAAAGTCTTTCCGCACCAAGCAGAAGCTTGCCAAAGCTCAGAAGCAAAACCGTCCCATCCCCCAGTGGATCAGATTGAGGACTGGTAACACCATTAGGTAAATAACAGCCCGATTTATTTGTCCCGCTTCCTCGGGTTATCCCCAGTGTGTGTTCGATTCGATATTGGTCTACGTCGGTTATGGGAGTGCATCAGAAGCATGGGTGGACTTGCATATGAAAACAGGGAAACAGCCAGGACCGGGAGACGAACATGCACACACACGACGCACATAAATCTACCAGACCAGATATCTAACAGTCCTTTTTCAACAGATACAACGCCAAGCGGAGGCACTGGCGCAAGACCCGTCTCGGAATCTAAATTACTCGCCCCGAGACACACCCTCTGCGTTTCCATCTTTTCTCTCCCTCCGTCTTATCTCGCGACAAAAACCCCCAACACTTCTCCAGACGCATATCTCCATACCAACCATCAACTTCCGACGAGTTTCGTTTGTATTTCCTTGCCCAACAAGCCAGAACTAGAGCTATGAACGAATCGCTCGCATCCGAATTTGAATAAAGAATGAATCAACTATCCTTTTTCCGCTAGCCGGCTTTTTTTAAACCGATCTCCGTCTCTTCCTGTTATTCATCCAAGTTTCCCCTCGACTGGTTGTTTCGCTTTTTGAAGGATCTGGTCATGGGAGATGGAAAGTCGATATATGTCTGATAAGGAGAGAAAGTGGGATGGAGTTTTTATTCATGTGTATACGGATTAAGAAAACTATGCGCATGCAGAGACGTAGCTGAAACTGGTGTTTTTATTCTTTATTCTCCATGTATGGCGAGATAATTCATGAGATAAGAACAATGGAAACTGCTGTTTCTTTAATGATACGTGTGGTTGGAGCTATTTTCCCACTTTTGGTGAGGGAGATCAATGGAGTGATTTCTCTAGTGATGAAGTGTTAATTCGTGTAGGACTGGCATTTGGTAACACTTTCACACACCATGACTTCTACTCTCCAGTACAAATAATATCCTCAAGTGGGGCAGCCATCAGACTAGGTGTGTTACAATGGAGGTGACAATGGAAGTGATTCATAAACGGTCATTTGATGGTGTGCGAGTGATTCTAGAACTAGAAAGTATACTTTGAGGTAACTCTGAGAAGTTGGTTGAATTGCAAGGCTGACCCGAACCAGCATATTCCGCTTCATGCAAACAGCAGTTTGGCTCTATAGCGATGCATCCATCGAGACTGATGGATATCGGTGCGGAGCGACTGCCACAGAGCCGAAGCGCCCAACTTGGTAAGACCTAGGCAGCTGGGAATACATATCCTATGGGGCATAAGGAAGGAATAAAGTCATAAAAAAGTAGCTCAGATAAAGAGTGAAACCGCAGCAACCCAACCTTCAACCTAAGGGCGTGTAAAACCCCAAACCACGCAAGGCTGGGGGAAGATACAGAAGTTTGTGCATTTACCGGCTAAGAAAGGGAGTGTTGTCAGTAAGTGAGCCAAGTAGGGTAGGTGCATAGCATAGTGATAAACTCACTCCTCAGCCCATTCATTCTCTCGGCGGATTTGTTCCTCTTCCTCTGGGGTGAAGTCATTCTGGATATTGAAGGTCTTGCGGATTTCCTCGGGCGATTTACCCTTGATCATATTGGCAACGGTCTTGCACCCAACATCGAGAAGGGCTTTGATATCAAGATAGTTGGCAGCCTGTTATTCAACGCGATATAAAATAAGTATGTCTTTCACCAAATATCCATCAAAACAATAGGAATATATAAGCATACCAAGATGATTTCGAAAAGCATTTCCTGGTCGACTTGCATGAATTTCTGGTCCCACTCTTCAATCTCGGTGGTCTTTCTGCGCGAGTCGTTATCCTCATCGCCGGTGCTTGGGGGATCGTTCTTGTGGTGTTCACACCATTCGATAACCTTCTTCAAGACAGATTCATTGACCTTTCGTGATATTAGACTTTTTCTCGTATTTCATTAAGGCGTAGGTGGTGCGACATACATTTGGGATGGGGATGGCTTCGCCAGAATCACCCAAATCCTCGAGCATGTTCTTGATCAGAATCGAGCGCTCAGCGACCTGGCGTTCTACAAGGGAGTATGAGTCAGTATTAAAGTCCCCGGTGTGTGTGCAGCCAGACAGTTTGTTTCAGTTCAGGTTAGGACATACCAATGGTGATTTCCACTCCATCGGAGCTGGTCAAAGTGATCTTGCTAGTCGCAGTAGATGACATTATTGAAAAGAACTGAAAACTGTTGTCGTTCCTACAGATACCAAGAGTGGTCAGTAATGGTGGGTGGAAAGGTGTTGCGACACAGCTGTAAGCGCGGAGAGTATCCCACCTAACGTGATTCGGATATCAGGTGGGCAAGAGATGTCTTTCTCTCTGTATTTCTTTGCTAGAAGACAGGCGATGACGGTGACAGAGTGTTTGAGGGTGAAAAAGAAGATGAGAAAGGGAAGACAGAGTCAGGCAGATTTGACAGAAGAGTGACACAGCGCGAAGGCAGCTGAAGGGAAGGCGATGCCAAAGTGGAGCAGAGCAAGATAGGCAACAAGGGGAAGTCACGTGAAATTAACCAACTCCCAAACTTCGCCTTGTTCACTTTCAAACAGAAAACAAGAAGATAAACTCGCCGGTTGTCCTGTTATGCCAGGCTTGTTCACTTGTGTTCATTGACGGAGCTTTTATTCTATGCCCTGGTAGACTACCTGTTTGAAACTCTTTGTACTGCTATAGCCTGTCTAGTCACTCCTCTACTTCACAAGAAAGCCGGCAAATTCCCCAGCAGAAGAAGAAGAAGGAGAAGGAGAAGGGCTCCCTAGACTCTGTAGAAGCTCTAATAAGGATCAAGGAACATCAAACAAACCTGCCGTTGGAGAACAAACTTTCCAAAAATAGACATTTGCAAGAGCCTCAGCTTTCTGGTTCTTGGCATCGACTCGATGAAGGTTGCGGACCCACCAATTCCGCTTTTGTGTTACCAGAGATAATAATACAGATGGAGATTCCTCCTAACAGATACATGCGAAATGGAGGGGGGTATTAAAACCCATGGGTAAAAGCTAGAGAGGGAAGTACTTGAACCCATGGGTAAAAATTTTTAAGGGAGGTATTTTCACCATGGTAAAATACCTAGCAGGATTAAACCAAACAGTCGGCGCATATTCTCCGTCGTTCATCCCCTGAACTCCTAAGCATCCAACACTCAACGCAAATAAATTCCACAAAGATCGCAGATAGTCCGCCGTCGTAGTGCGTCCTGTATACTGGCTCGATTAAGTTATGGGTAATTCCACACGGGACGCAGAAGCGCTGAGATCTTTCTTGAATAGTGCCCATACCCAGCTTCCCACGTTTTCCTTTCATCATGCCCTTCGAAAAGTGCTTAGCAGAGCGAATTTTCAAGCAGAGGTGACAGGCGAAGTAGTCGAGACTATGGATTGGGCTCTGCAACGGAGGTGGTCTATGGCTCGCTGAATCGTAAATCGGCCACTTTTCAATCTCTAGGAGGTCCTCCATGTTATACCCCTTGGGTTTTGCTCCGGAGTCTGGCCATGGCGCCGTGGACGGTATGTCCTGGTGCTTCCTTGGGTACTCCAGCTTCAAGTAGAGATCCCGACAGGTGAACGAAAGGGCCAGGTGTGATGCATAGCTTAAGTAGCTGCAGATTTCGCTCAACATTTCAGGAGGTAAAATATGTAAACCTGAGTTTTGCTGCTTTGGGCAAGCTGGGTCTGCCATCTAATTCACAAGTATATCTATCTAAGTTAGCCAAGGTGTATGCCGACTTAATCGAATTGAACTGTGTCACGTACCTTTTTTTGGCCCTAGGTTTTCTTACCCTCTGTTCCTACCAGGCTTGTGTCTAGAATCAAACTTCAATATATTCAACTTCTCATGCGCTCGAATTTTGAGGATGTCAAAGCTGTATCTAGGGCCATGGAAATGCCCTATATATAGGACATTACCATACAACAGGAAGTAGCCTTCTACTTCCCTCTCTCTGGCAACGGCATGCTCCATGAATTCATGGAAATCCTGTAACCTGCCTTTGATATTCGTCGTTGTTCTCCAGGCAAGAGCCCTCTTGCACTACACGGTATGTGACGGTCGACCTGGAATGCGCCATGCAGCAGCGACGTGTGCCTGCCCCCTAAATAGTGATGTATTCGAATACCCGCAGGACCAGGCCAATAAAGTGTTGGAGACTGTGATTATTCGTGAGCCAAACCCCCTCCACGCTGAATAGATGGATGCTTTATGACGCATCTTATCGAAGCAATTTCACCATCGATGCATCACAAAGCGACTGAATATACACTGCCACAGCGAGCTTGATCATTAGTTTACCATTCCCTCGAGAGAAAGACAGTGACCCGTTTTGAATGCTTGTGTGGCGGTGGTATTTGTCCATAGTTGGTAGAACCTCCCAATGTCTTCAATCTATTGGGCAAACCACATAGATGTAAATCAGCCAGCCACCATGGAATTTTCTTTCTTCTTCGCTTCTCCTTTTCTGTTTGTTCTTCTCTCTTCGATGGTGGAGATGAGCCGCCCCTCTATGCATTCTGTAGGCGCTGATTGGCCGTGGCGAAGCTTGATATCGATAAATTAATCCATAACAAAAAACTCCGTAAGGATCACTTTTATTAGTTAAACAAACGAACAACTGTCAAAACGAAAAAGAAAAAAAAAAATTAATAATAATACAGGATATATATATTTCTAACCCACATGAAGTCCGTCCTGCGTCAGGTTAATCGATATGCACCCTCTCTGAAATACACTCCCTTTTACAATGTCTACGCTGATGACGGCAGAATCAACAACGGCGAAACCATGTGGAGAAGAACATATATCCTCCTGCTGCTAGTCCGCGTCTTTTTCGCTCTATGCCCCAGCTACATTCACCCCGATGAGAATTTTCAAGGTCCAGAGGTATTAGCTGGTAAGCTTAGTTCCTTCTTGCATTGATCGTGCTCTTTTTTCACTTTAGGATCTTGACTGGGTGGCTTGTTTGGCTGGTGATGTCATGACGTCGCATCTCTTCATCGACAATTTCTAACCCGTTCGTCGACTGTGTTAGGGCGCATATTCTCTTATCCTTCTCTTCTGACTTGGGAATTCACTTCGGAGAATCCAATTCGCAGCATCTTTCCACTATGGTTCATTTACGGGCTGCCGATGACCCTCCTGAAATGGTTCTGGGCCGAGTCAGGGAATGGCAACCCGCCGCCACAACTCATCTTCTACGTACTTCGGGGTACTATGTTTCTACTCAGCTTGGTTCTTGAAGATTGGGCGATATACGAACTCCTCTCTTCCCCACAGCGACGCCGTCAAGCGGTGGTTTTGGTCGCCTCGTCCTACGTAACCTGGACCTACCAGACGCATACCTTCTCCAACTCCCTAGAAACTGTCCTGGTGGCCTGGGCCTTGGTTTTGATCCAAAGAGTGAAAGATAATAAGGTGCGATTGCTGCAGTGTTGGCTGGTTTTAGATATGGGCGAGACTAATATCGGGTTTTTTTTGGAGCAGCACAAATCGTCCGCTTTCAATTGCATGAGACTTGCACTTATCGCAGTAATTGGAGTCTTTAACAGAATTACCTTCCCTGGTTTCTTTTTGATACCTGCTGTTCAATTGATTCCTCACTTTAGAAGAAGGTAAGCTCGTGGACACCGGCGCTGGCTAGCATACAAGCATTGCTAACCTCTTTTCGATAACCGCAGACCCGTTTCTCTTTTCATAATATTAGCTTCTGGGCTTGTATTTTCCTTCCTTGCTGTTGCCATCGACACCGGCTTCTACAATCCCAAGGCAACCTTTACCGATCTCATGCGAAACCCGATAATTACACCACTCAACAACCTAATCTACAACTCGGATTCCTCCAACCTCGCTCTCCATGGCATACACCCACGCTATCAACATTTTACCGTCAATCTGGCACAGCTGCTGGGACCAGTTTACATCCTATTGATCTGGTCCTTGGCCACAAAGGGAACAAATTCATCCATGTTCTCGCTCCGCAACATAAGAGCATACGCTGCCCTTTCTGGGACCGCAGCTCTATCGATATTCCCCCACCAGGAAGCTCGATTCATAATGCCAAGCATCCCCCTTCTCCTAACCTGCTTCAATCCGCCTAGATCTCGCCTCTTCCTCGCATCATGGATCATCTTCAATGGCCTCCTCGGAGTCCTCATGGGATCCTATCACCAAGGCGGCGTCTTCCCAACCCAGATCGCCATGCCATCCATCCTCACCCAATCAATCCCTAAAGCCACCGTCTCAGAACCTCAACCAACCGCCACAGTATTATGGTGGAAAGCCTACTCCCCCCCTCTCTGGTTATTCGGCGACTCCAAGACAGATTTCAAAATCGAAACCCACGACCTGAAGGGAATGTCAAGGCCGGATTTTCAACAGCAGCTCGAGGAATCCATCCAAGAGTGCCACCCTGAAAAACAGCCCGTATTACTCGAAGATGGTGTACCCAAGATTCAGATCCAAGGCAATCTTACATTCCTAGTGGCTCCGCATTCGAACCCATTCATAGACCAATTCGTCGCTATCGACAGTGTAAACTCGGGCCTGATCCCCGGTGACCGCAAACATCAGGACCCAATTAAATTCACTACTAATCTTCGACTGCGCAAAATCTACAAATACGATCGACATGTTAATATGGATGATTTCGACCCGGGCGACGACGGGCTGTTTGGAGCTATTCGACAGGTGTTGGGAAGGAAAGGTTTGATCGTGTGGCTTGTCACGCGTGAATGCGAATCGGAGAGTCCGCAGCAGGTCCCGCGGAGAGTCGCGAGGACTACAACTATGTGAATATGAAAACAAGCTGTTGCGTAACCTCGTTTGATCTTAATCTAATTCCGGAGCATGTTTTTGGGGAGCAGTGATAGCTTTGGCTCTAAATTAGTGATTTTTTTTTCTTTCTAATTTACATTCTTTTTCTTTGCTGATACCATATTCTACTACAGTTTTGTGTATATTTGGGCTGTTGGGGGTGGCTTAGAATACATCAATTTATATAACATACCAAAGAAATATGTGAAGGTGCCTATAAGTGTCACGAAATAGTGGGAAATTACAAATTACTTATGCCTAGTAAGGACAGGCTTACCGTCCTTTGGGGGGTTTGGAGGATACCTAAGAAATGTAGACACATGGCGTCAACACAAACATTCATGGCACATATTCTGAAGAAATTATAATATTCTGAAAAAAGCGAAAGATATTTCCATTCCATCAACACCTTGGCAAATTCGTAGGGACATAAAAAAGGGGAGAAGGACGTAAACACAATTGGCTTGTCAATCTTTGCGCCATAAGAGTTAAAGGACCAGGAAGCAGATAAACCATAAATGCGAGCTCAATAGGTCCTAAGGGCGGGGCAAAATTTCATCTCTTAGATCAAGGGAGTGATGGGCCTGTGGACAGAAGAATTTTTTTTGCTTTTCTTCGGGCTGCATCGTTGGCTTGACATGGGTCTCAGAATTTGGGAGGCTCCTGTTGCACAGTGTGACATAAATATTATTTTATTGTTGTTCATCATTGTCGTCAGGTTGTTCAAATAGGAAATTGGCGGCGAGCTCCTCATTCTTATCACAGGCAAAGTAGGCTTGGATAACCGAGTCGCGAGGGAAACCCAACCGGCAAAGCTGAACAGTGTTAAAAGTATGATGTTAGCCATGAAATGCCCGACGGAGTAGCTATCATAGAACAGGAGCACTCACTCTCTCAATAGCATCCCGCTCTTCCTCCGTGACACTAATGGCATGAGCACCAGGGGGCAACTGGGAATCGTCCTCAATATCCTCGCTCAGCAGTTGTAAAAATTGCTCTTGATTTTGACCAATTAATTGTGCGAGTTGAGGGTTTCCGGCGCCGACTTGTTGAAGGATAGGCTCAAGCATCTGGGGTTGCTGCTGAACTAGTTGACGAAGTTGTTGAAAATGAGGGTTATTTCGCAGAAAATCGAGATTGCTCAGACCAGCGCCTTCAGCATCTTCCGCTCCTGCTGCTCCAGCCAGCCCTTGCGCGGCTCCACGAGCACCACGACCGCCAGCTCCACCCTGGGCTTGAGCTGCTGCTTCAAAGAGGTTGACAGGCTCTTCACCTGACGAGGGATTAGTAGCTCCTGCTGCTGGCGGGTTGGCTGCCGCGGCAGCAGGCTGGGAGGTTGCTGGAGTTTCCTGAGCGCGATCTTGTTGGGGTTGTTCCGGGATTCCCTGTTGCAATTAGCTAACGCACATCATCTAAACCCAATATGCAACAAAGCTCACGTTGAGTAGATATTCCACGGCACGGTCTGGATTAAAAAAAGCGGCTCTCATAGCACGGTCGATATCGCTCCGTGGGAAACCCATGGCTTCCATCTGCGTGACAACAGCTTCACCTTGACTTCCCATGGCAAGTGCGGAAGGGTCATTGAAAGTGGGGTCGTTGGCTCCAGCTGGTGAGGGCGTTGCTGGGGCTGCCGCTGATGTGGTAACATTCGAAGGAGCAGGGGCTGCAGGTGTGGCGGCAGTTTGCCTGGATACCGCGGGAGTTGAAGGGGCTTGGGACGAAGTAGCTGCTGAAGTTGAAGGAGCGGCTTTGGGCTAAGTCAGAGCCAAAAAAGGTTAACACACCAGATTCTTCCAGGAAAGAGCTATGGTATTAAAAATACCTTGGACACCATGCACACTATAAAGCCCTTCTCTTCGATTTTATACGACTCAATGGTGTTTGCATCTTGTAAAATTTTACCTGTGGGGTGTGTTAAAAAGTAGATTAACCCCGACCCTAAAAAATACCACACCGACTGCATAGCGAACAGAAGAAGCTTACCAGAGTATATAAGTTTCTGCTGCGCAGCATCCCATCCCTTTTCTTGGGCAATTTTCTCCTTGACCTGGCCAACCTATATAGTGGGGTTAGGAAATCAAAAAATCATCGAGGCGGACAGCTGAGAGAAAAGGAACACAAACTGTTTCTGTTGGCTCAGCTTCTATCACAAACTTCTCCTGTTTAAGATCCTAGAATAAGATAATTCGAGTTAGTATCTGGTGGCATGAAAAGTTCATCTCCTGTAGCAAGCAAGCAGGCAATCACATACCTTAAAGGTGAGCTTCATCTTTGCGCCACCTGCTGCTGACTAGTGTTGGGAAGGAGGAATATAGGTGAGTGAATGCACTATCAAAGCCGCCGCTGCTTGACCTGCTTATAGAGGTTCAGAGGATATCAGGGCTAGAAGACAGAAACACAGGAAGATGGAACGAAGAAGACGTTGTTGAGGCCGTGGTGAGGAGGGAGAGAGAAGGTGGTGTCTGCCTTCTTTCGTCATTCTAGGCTTAGCGGCATCTTCAGCACAAACAGCGCAAACATGCATAGATGACTAAGGCTTTCATAACTTGCACATGCGCGGCTACTCCCGACGACGACGTTGATGCTAACGGCTGATGGTTATATCTAGATATCTAGATACCCACGGAGATTTGTTGTCTAGATATAGTCTGGGTATAAAGGATTTGTCTGTTGCCTACAGATTATTGCACAGTGGATTTCAAAGTGATTCAATATTGGGATTGACTGTCGGTACAAAGGGTTTCCTAGGCTCTGGTCTCATCCAAGCATACAGCTTCCCGCATAGATCCAATGAGATAAACAAATCAATTCCAGCCCAGGCATATACGGCACAGGAGGTTATCATCCTTCACATCAGAGTCCCGTTGCCAATGATATTCCCCTTTAGATACCAAGTCTCCGCTATTCTCGGCGTTGCCTCCATCCAATATTGTGTTCATCCCTTAACCATCCGTCCTTTTCTATCAATCACGTCTGCATCTCACCAACAAAAGCATTGTTGAACACTTCAACCCATGTCTAATAGAATGCTTTGTTGCTAATATCCCAACTTGCGAAGGTTTTGAAGCGACTCTTCACACCCTCTCACGTGTTCAATGAACCCCTCAATGCTAAACATCCGCAATGAGTTTTCCCTACGGCGATCATGTTCTGAGGCCCAAGTTCGCACAAAGGAGACATAGCAACCTCTGCATGAGATTCCCCAAGTCACGGCCCCGGTTTTCTTGTCAACGCAGGGTGCCCGAGTCACAGCCGTGAATCTCAACGAATTCTCAGACTTCTTATCAGGGTATCGAAATGATCGCAGGAAGGGGTGTCGTTTTGGATTCGGGAACGTTTTCATACGCGCCGTTCTCTTCTGGTACTGTACTTCAAGTCTGGCGTTTCGAGCCGCAATGAAGTTCTGCATCTGTTGTGGTGATCCGTGGAACTCGATTGCCGCATTGAAAGCGGAGCTTCGATCGACCAGATGATATACCTTTCTATCAGTCCAGTGGGACCAAGGCCAGTCCGCAGCTGGAAGGCGATCCACGATCTTTTTGACGATGCCGAATTCGTGCTGGGCGTGGGTTGGCGTCAATGGTAGGAAATCGGGATGGTACGAGAGGCAAGGAAGGCATGCGCGTTCGCATGTCAGGAGGTAGATGTGGCCTGCAAAAGCACCGCAGCGAGAGCAGGCCTGTTCGGTGATAGTGGAGTACAGCGTCTTGCAAGAGATCCATGGCAGCTCGCCAATCGACAACGCAAATTCACGTGCATCACTTCTCATGGTGAGGATGGCCCTGTATTGACGAATTGAGTTGACCATGATGCTGGCGCTGCGGTTGATGGCACGGAAAGATACGAGTGTTTTCAAATCAACCTCTAGGAGAATCATGGTCAGAATTTCTGGAGGGAAGGTGTCTAGGTCTCCCAGTGAGAAGCTTGGATGACGGAGATCGAGGACGTTCGCGTCTAGGATGCGCAATCGACGCTGACTTCCGAGGGCTCTCATCCAGTGGTCGTTCCATGTTTGCTCATATGACAGAGCCGCGAGCTTGCTCAGAACAAGTCGACTGAAACGATCCATTTTGACGATGTGGCCATCAAATGGAGGGAAGCTTGTTCATAGTAAGAAAGGGGGAGAAGATGATATGATATCAAACAGTTGAGACGTCGCGTTGCGAAGGGAACCACCTTGTGAGGTGTTGTTAATTTCGAAGAGCATGGAATGAAAGGGAAGTGAATCAAATCTATATCTATCACTACTACCAGCTGGTGTCCCTCTCTACATTAAACAAGCGCTTTATTCCGGCGCCATCCTTGGCAAACAATATTTATCGCGAAACTCCAGTCCCTTTTTCACCAGGCCCATCTCTCATTCATGAGGACCACACCATCCAAACAGGTCACATCGACACTTTTCGAATGTTGGACAGCTATAGGCAAATTGTTAGCTTGCTGGGCATAGCGAAATCAGTTCAAAAGGGGGTGATCCAGAAGTTCTTACTGTATAGCCTCCTTCATAAAAACCATATGCCATAACAGCTCGAAAACCCATCCGATATCATGACTATCCAAGCCAGGAGTCATTGCCCATTTCCTCATTCGAATATAATCCTCACGAGGGCGCTGGCGGATTTGGCTTCGGGTCACAGCGAATTGAGCACAGCATACACCACCAATATGGTCGGGCACCTCCTCAAGCGTAACATTAAACAGCTCCATAAAATATCCCGCAAAGTAAAGTCGAACATCTTTATTCTCAATATCTTTCTGGCTAGGTTCGTGTGGGTGGACAGCAGTCGGACATCCAGGGTTGTGTGAGCAACGTAAATTCACATATCCCTGCGATTCCACCGTATCATTGCGTAGGTTTTTCAGGACATTCGAAGTCCTATCCCCCAGCACATCATTATGCCATTGTACTTCGGATCCATGCGTAAACGCAACAATATCGGGAAGTACGTCGTAGTGGTCAATTATAAACGTTAGATAAACCATTGACTCTCGTCCCTGGTTTTTAGGAACTTTGAAATCATAGCCTGGCTCGTTGTCTACCGAATAGACGACGGGGACCCATCTATATGTCATTCACAATCAATTAGCACGGTTTGCCCTCTTTACTGATATAGATGCTCAAGGTATTGGGACTCACCCAGGCTTTAACCCGTATACCCAGTCCACATCCTCATCTTTGGTTTTTGGCACAACGAGAGCGCGATGTATGCCAGGAGTTATCGTCGGAGAAGGCGGCGGAGGGGGTTTCTCTGGCTCTTCCGGCTTCTCTTCTTCTTGCTCGCGAGGAAGATTAAGAAGAAATATCGCACAGGCGCAAAATATTAATAGAACAAACAACGGTTTTCTTGTCGAGAAAATAGTTGGAAGGAGCATCTTCTATAGAATAGCTCCCCGATTAAAAGGCCGTAAAGGTCGAATGGCAAGTAAAGAAAGAAAGGAATTGGACAATTAGAATTAAATTAATGGTAAGTTGGACCTAGACGGGCATTCCCATGATGTTCCGCGAAACGACAGTCAGCTGTGTCGGGGGCGTGTCAAGCATCTCCCAGCGCCTCAAGCGTGCAGAATACCCTGTCTCAGCTGCTTCGTAGTGAGGTGGCGCAGGAGACCGGCGAGTTATTTAGATCTTGTGCTTATTGGATGTTGAATCCCTCTTCAACATGCTCGAATATTTTCCCCAGGAGAACCTGAAAATTGTCACGTGCGGCCACCAAACTGGGTAATATCTAGGCCTTTTGGCAACGCAAATCATCGCCAACTGTGGAAAGTTCGATGACGCTCACAGCGTGGCAGCGCTTGGCGGCCCCTGAAGCAGCAGAGCCTAGGGCTTAAAGAATGGAGCTGAGTCCCCGGATAGCGCCCTAAAGCCCACTAAACCGGGTGCCGAGGTGTCACTAAGATAAAGATGTGGATTCAAGAGCGCACTATTAATTCTTCCCACTCGAACTGCATGTCTTGTGTAAGACAAGACATTGCGCTAGAAAATTCTAAGATAGGGCATGCACAGCCTTCTAGAGAGAAATAGTGTTTCCCAACCACAAGCCCATCACCTCTCAGCGTTGTTGATGAGTTACATTGATTGTATGCTTGTTTAGAAGATTCACCGGAAAAAATATTTCTTGCAGCTATTTCTGTGGGTCGGGAGCGATAATCGCCCCACACATGAACCCGTTATGCTCTGCATCCGTCGAGCTCACTAATAATGCTAACGTGGGAGATCTAAGGATGGCCGCGAGCATTGGGCAAAGGAGGACGAGTAGCTAGACAACCAAGGAATCGCCGTATTGAAACGATTAAAGGGTTAAAATAAAAGAGCTTATAGGAGGAGATGTGGATATTCCCAGGCCTCGAGGTTAGTTAACTATCAAAATACTCGGTTTCTTCAGCTCTACCATGCGTAGGTTACCTACGTAAGAAGTATGTAATGTATAATGCTAACATATCATCAGTTATAGTACTGCAAGCAAATTATCCAATCAGGAGTATATACAAAGGCACAATGGCTACTGAAACCGACACACACGAGAACCATCTTCTTCGCGCGATAGCATGGGTGGATTATAGCTCAAAACATATAATTGAAGCAGTCTTGCTGTCGCGGCTCCCACGTTCTTCACTGGTACCAAGATCATGCTATTTTCCACTAGAGACCTGTCCCGAGATGCGTACGTATGCAAAGAAGGCCCGGAACACGCGGGAGAGGGGCCTTAGAATAGCGTTTTCTTAACAGAATGTGGAGGGTAATAGTTGACGAGCCCCAGCATAGCGCAGTCAGAGGTAGTATCTCATTGATTGAATGAAGTTGAATTCAGTCCCAGCAATTCTCCGAAACATCATACTGCATTCACGGGACAGAATTCTTCAGGACCCTGGCCTTCTCTTGATTTTTCCCCTTTCTTTCTTTTTCTTTTCTTTTCTTCGCTTATTTTCCTTTCTCCTTCCTAAACGGCACAGATTGTTCGCCCCACCCCTTCTTCAGCAAGCCCTCTTATATTTTATTTAGACTTGCATTCAAAGTACTCGACATTGTCTTTTTGATGGGTTTGGAGATTTCCACCTGGATATGTCCAGGTACTGGTCATTGAATTTCCCTCCCCGAATAGACTAATAGAACAAGGGAAGAATTAGCAAATTCGTTCCGGAATTAAACGCATTTAGAGCCCTGACCCGCCAAGGAGGCAAGAGCTAATAAAAATGTTGGTCAGATATACCTTGTCACATAGCACTTTGAGTGTTGATCTGGCTGGAGAGAAGATATGTTTTTCTTCCAGTATGGGTCTGGCGTAATTGTTTTGGAACTTTCATACCAGCCCCAGTAGCATTTACCCCGTAAATCGTTGTCTTCACAAAGCAGAAGACCATGATACGTAGCTTGCTTAGACAGGTTTTCGGTTGCAAGAGCCTGCTTGTGGCTGTGGACGGCGGCCATTAGGCCATCGTAGGGTGCAGGACCAATGGTAATTGAACCGTCGTTTTGTTTTTTAGGCTGAAGACTCTGGTTGCGGCTCGCTATATCCTGAGGAAGAGCGACGGCGGCGCCAAGAACAAGAGACAAGGACGAGAGGAGGGAGAACTTCATTTCCACGATCTGGAGATGTTCAATGTTTGGCTGTTGAGATTCCTGGTGGTATCAAGAATGAATGGTGATTCTTGGTGCGAGCTCTCGCCGGTTTATATAGGTATTCCTAGAAACAGTTGATCTCAGAACCAGTCGCATGTTAATCGCCAATGGCTCCCGTCATAAAGGATTGATTCTTGAAGACTGCTATACCTAAATGCAGTAAGACAATAAGAATTGAACTGGCTGACTCGCGGCTTATCGGGCGACTCATGCTGGTCGCTGCTGGAAACCATGTAACAGGAAAGAGAAAATAGAACGGAATTATTTTAGTTTCTATTTCCTGACGGTCTTCTTCTTCTTCTTTCTTCCTTTTTTTTTTTTCTGCTATCAAGGCCGCACCTCTCATCGCATCCTGAAAGATAGCGGAATTTTGCTGGGATGGCACTGTATCTGGCTGGGGAACGACTGTATATCAATTAAGATTCGCGGAAGCTGCTAGCTCCTTGGAGTAGTCGTGTGCAGCTGAGGGATTTGAATCCGGTCAATAATGATCTCAGGGTATTAAAGGGACCTCAAGTCAGCAGAGACAAAGGCCCCACGTTTTTTGTGAGTCGGTGCTACTTGGTCGCTCTTCCAGTTTTCTGGAAAAGTCCAGAATTTTTCCTTTCCTGCTCATCCTGAACGGGTGGGAAGCAGATTTACGAACAAGGACAGAGGCCGCACAGCACGACTTCGAAATGATTTAGACATTTATTCGTCCCTTTCACACTTCTTGAGAAGCACTTTGGAACTCCCACATCATTCGAAATTCGGCTGCACAAGCCGCCCAACTCAGAAACTGTACCAGCGAAGATCTGAATTATCATTCTGAGCGCCTCTAAGACTTTCTCGCGCCGATGCATGGTGTCACTTGAAATCAGCCCGGTTTCTAGGCTGAGGCGGACTTCGGAAGGGAATTTCTTTCGCACCGGAGAGGAAAAATGAAGGTTGCCTCCAATAATAATCTGTCTGGCTTTGTTGTGACTGAGGACTTTTTTTTCCTTTTACTGATTTGTTTATTCAACTTCTTTACAGCCTGACAGGGGAGAATGCAAGGCCAAATTTGGGTATTTTATCTGGTGGTTGTCGACAGATTAACTTCGTTGGCTGAAGCACCTACAGCTGGATAGGGCCACGAGCTGTAGTGCTTTGAATGGGAAGGGACCTTTCAAACCATTGGAAAGCTGACATTTCGACCAGGACCTTCATTGAGTTTGCCTTCGAGCCAAACTACATTCAAAGTGGAAGCTGGGCGGGCATGAAAGCAGATACCAGATTATACCCACAGCACTAAGTATGCTTGTTGCAAACTCCGTATAATTACACAATGTTTCATACTGGGTTATGCATGGGAACTGAGCCTTGCAGACTTTCTGCTGGGGCAATCTCTGAATCCATGAGAAGAGAATGGTGCTCGAAACGGAAGCTGATTGAATATCCAAAGAGCAACGTACAATGTTTGACAATGGAAGCTAACGCTTTATCCATCAGACCACCCGACAACCCAACAAACCGAGATAAATGCAAAAAGGTTCCAATGACAACCAGGTTTTCTTTCTGTCTCTATCAATTGACTACTCCTGGCACTGGTTGATTCTCGTTATCTCCGCCTTAAAGCTTCGCGAACCGGCCAAGCACGGACTGGTGTGGTGCGACTGGCGGTGTTGCAGAGTGTGCCTGGTCTTTGCAATCACTGGTTGGTGGGTGAGTAATATTCCTTGATTTGCGGGTTCCCCTGAAGAAACCGGTTACATCATCAGCCTAGGGGCTTAGATGGATCTGTCTTCGGGTAAAATGTATTCACGAGCTAGAGACCCTACTCGTCCCCCAGGCTAAGCCTTACCCTTTCAAGCAACCCTTTCTTTACCCGGTAATACCGGAGGGCCTTCTGTCGTCTATGTAGTATTGCGGTGCCTTCAAAAAAATTCAGGAATCTACCACCGAATCAAGATATGGTGGAGTGCTCGACGATACCTCCATCCTGAATTGGCTGTGAGACCAACAGCTGCGCTCAGTCGCTGTCTCACAGCGTGTCCATCGCGTATCAATGGCCGCATACGGATGCGGCGCCTGGTGCAATAATCGGGATTCTTGGGACCCTAACCAGCTGATTCTCGGGGTATAACTCCCCGACACTGCGGGTGAAGTATCCAGAAGCTCAAAGAAACAAAACAGGGCGACGGCAGATTCCCCCAAGGTAGCGACCATGACTAACCATTACTACCTGATCACGACAGTCCCGCAGAAATGATATATAATACCACTCTTGCTAGGGTGATCGAACCCTTGTTTCCCATACGATATGCCAAACCTCCTTCCTTGGAGTGCAGGGGACAACCCCGTGCGGGGAACAGGGCCAAGATTCGAACCATGGCTTGGTCTGCGGGAGGGCGGCAGCTGCAGATTCGGTGATATCACCATCTTTATAACATTATTGGGGGTTGAGGCATGCGCCTGTGCACCCGCTCATCGAAGTTCAGCGATATGAGATATCGTTTTGCATGCGTCAGTTGTCATACTGTAGCCCTGAGATGAGAGAAAAGGTCGCGTTATGGGTGAGTAATATCACGTGGGGCGAGCCGAAGCTGGTTTAACCATATCTGGAACTCGCTTCGGCTCTGACAACAAACGACGCATCCAACATGAATATACTGGGATAAATGACTGGTAGGAGACAAAAACGCTCTAATTTGGTTGAATTTGCCGAAAACCAGGTGAAATTGCATTCCCTACCTCACACCCAAACCCAATATCTCTTCCCGAGGCCGAAAGAAGCCGAAAAGCAATTGTGGCCCGATCCCGAGGTTTCACCCATAGCATATGCCTGTGAGCTGGGAGTAAGTTATGTTTGCACCTTTCAAAAAAACCCGGGACTCATGCTCGAACGCATATAAACAAACATCTACAGACTACCATCAGTGATAAGCTTGTTGTTTCCACAGGAAGATGGACAGCACTTTCAAAGCCATCTTCGGACATGCCGAGTAGCACTGCTGTCCTAAGCAATCATCCTCCTAGGAGGGCCCGAATCAATAACTCGGAAAATAATTTCTTACAAAGGCATATGCCTTGGTGGCAGGGTATACTGATAGGCAGGGGTTGGCGCACTGTATTGCGGGGAAGCATATATTCCACACCCGCCAATAACGGAGGGTCTAGCAGCCTTGAAGAGCTGGTAAACACGGAACATCTGAGCAGAGAAGCCCAGGTGACAACTATACCCTTGGATCTTGGAAGTTTCTCTGAGAATATGGCAGTGAAGACTTACACTTTCACCGATGTCAAAAAAAAGCCGAACATCTGCGTGCAATCATATCGCCGCTACAGACCGGTACTCATCGTAACCTAGGAATCAGCCGACACATTCCAGAAGGATCCCATGCCAACTGTACCCCGCCAACTGCCTTATACAATTCGCTGGAGGCGGCTCTGGGGGCTACCGTCCACAGAGATGGCGCCATTGGCGCTAGTTTAAACATTCGTTCCTGATCGACTCGTAAGGGGAAATTCTACGATTAGCGATATTTTCTTGCTATATGAGCTTAAATTTCAAGGGCAAATATGCGGCCTGTTCAAAACAACCATTTGAAAGAGTTTGTATCTCCTAACAGCTCGCGGAGAACGCCTATTATCTCGCCCCCCAAACATTCCGCCAAGAAGGTACAGTCAAGGGTACGCCATGAGCTGCTCCAGATTACTAGCATGGTCATTCAACCCATTCATGCTGGCTCTTTTTTGTCGATCATCACGGTATTTATCATATTGCATATGTCGATCAGCTCCCGAACGGCTTCTCCTCCAAAGCCCGAATTTGTTCTCAAGCAAAGCAGGCAGTCATCCCAGTCCCCACTATCCGCTCAAGCGACCTGATAACTGCCCGCCCGCCTGCCCCTCTCGGCGATGTCAAGATGGATTCTACTTCTGAGATGTTTCGATGCGACGTTGATCCTGGATGCGGGTGGAAGCGGTGTCGGATAGACGAGTAAGTTCAATATCAGGAAACGGGGTAGACGAATCTGTGTGCCGAAGCGTGATAGCAGTACAGAATCAGCATCTATAAAAGGGAGCTACTCGCCCTCATTAACTGATGATATCCAACCCACAGCAGCTCATTTTGGAAACAGTCACTTAAACATATACTTCATCTCAAGTCTTCGAGATGGCTCCCATTACCAAGTTCCTTTCCCTCGCCATTGCGGCTCTCTCCCTCACTGAGGCAGCAGAAATTCTTTCTGCTCCACCACAAGCTGAGGTCATTCCCGATGGCTATATCGTCGTGATGAAGAAGGGTGTCTCTTCAAAGGCTTTCGATTCCCACCGTGATTGGATCTCCAGTGTCCACGCTAGAAGCCTTGAACGCCGCAACGGCGAGGGCCCCCAGGGTGTTGAGCATGTCTACAAGTTTGCCACTGGCATGAAGGGTTACGCTGGCCGCTTTGACAAGGCCACCGTCGATGAGATTGCCAACAACGAGGATGTATGGATACAACAACCCAATCCCCCACCCTTCGCTGTTTGATGCAACTAACTCGGACAACACCAGGTTGATTACATCGAGCCCGACACCTTCATCAAGGTGAATGCTATTGAGACCCAACCAAACGCTCCATCATGGGGTCTTGGTCGTGTCTCCTCCAAGTCGGCAGGTGACTCCAGCTACTACTACGACTCTAGCGCTGGTTCAGGTGTGACCGCTTATATTGTCGACACTGGTATTGACGTCAGCCATCCCGACTTTGGCGGCCGCGCTGTTTGGGGAACCAACACTGCCGATAACAACGATTCGGACTGCCACGGTCACGGCACTCACGTTTCTGGTACCGTTGCTGGTTCCAGCTTTGGGCTTGCTAAGAAAGCCAACCTTGTCGCTGTCAAGGTCCTTGACTGCCAGGGAAGCGGTACCAACTCTGGCGTCATCTCCGGTATGGAATGGGCTACCAACCACGCTGCGAGCAACGGTGGTGCCAACAAGGCTGTCATGAACATGAGCTTGGGCGGTGGATACTCCGCATCCTCTAACCAGGCCGCTGCGGCCGTTGTTCAAGCCGGCATTTTCCTTGCCGTCGCTGCTGGTAACGACAACGTGAGTCACCTTCATCTTCAAGATGTAACATGTCTAACAACCACATAGCAAGATGCTTCCAACTCATCCCCAGCCTCCGAGCCAAGCGTCTGCACCATCGCTGCCTCGACCTCGTCCGATGGCAAGGCCTCATTCTCCAACTATGGCTCCCTCAGTATGTACCATCCATGCCCAGTATATGCTCACTCGTGATCCTCTAACATTTGCGTCCCATAGTCGATGTCTACGCTCCTGGCCAAGACATCACCTCCGCTGCCCCAGGCGGTGGCCAAGCTAACATGTCGGGAACTTCCATGGCCTCCCCTCATGTGGCTGGTCTCGGTGCTTACCTTGTTGGCCTTGAGGGTATTAGCGGTGGCGCGGTCTGCGATCGCATCCAAGAGCTTGCCAACAGCGCCATTACCGGTGCAGGCCCAGGCACCACCGACAAGCTGATCTACAACAACAGCGGTAACTAAGTCATGAAATTATGATCTTCAACGAACAACTAACCCACTTGAAGAAGGAGGATTGACTTGGGTGGGGAAAAGTTTAAAAAAAAGGATAAGCGGCTGGTTGATGTTGGCCAAGTGTAACATTTGTCCGATCTTACTTCCTTTTTTTGTTCCACCCTGCTTCAGGTTGGATGTACATAGCCATTCGTTCGATATGAATATATTCGGAGGCTTTGAAAGTCTCACTTTGTACTTTTTCTCAATACATTATCAGCGAATTCTCTGAGTGTTTCCTTTCCTTCTCCTGTCCTGTTTGCACCCCACGCTAAATATATCCCTGTCATCGGGCCGGAAGGACCTCGGTGTCGGCATGTTTCTTCTCCTTGACAATAATAATCTCCCTCTCTGTCGCTGCATGTGGAAGGAAGATTTTGAACCTTCATCCCTGGACTCGCATTTCTGGAGAATTGATTATCACAAACTGGCACAAGCCGGAGGATCGCCAGGCGTAGCGCGCGATTTGGGGTTCATCGGACGCCGAGCCTTTAAGATCGACCGATATAGCTTTCTCCTTTCACCCGGAGCTGCACGCAATCGTCTCAGGTTAGACCCAGGTGGGAAATGGCAGGGAGCCAGCAACCAATAAATACTGTCACGTCGTCTTCGACCCCAAGGGAAGGTAATTAATTAGTAGTACATAATTCTGTATGAAAGGCGTGAATTAAGTCTGCCGATGCGAAAGCCGAGAATCACGTGATACTCACTGGTTGGCTTGGTGCCGATAAAGTTCATCGGCGCCGGACTTTCGCTGGCCAAAGTTTGGCTGATATCAATTCTACAATATCTGTATATTCCAAACGTTCTGAACGTCGTTGATAGAGTGTACTTGGTTCATTATACATAGCTGAGTGAGCTTAAGCTATACACATGTAGTCAGGGTCAACTGTTGATCGACTGTTGATCGGCCGATCGGCCACACCCGTGGAACCAGGATCGATACCTAATTTCAACGTCGAATCCTCTACTTCATAAGTCCATTTTTCCCAGCGTCGAGGCAC
The DNA here is from genome assembly GCA_030411455.1 of Arthroderma sp. MBC 290. Lineage (NCBI taxonomy): Eukaryota > Fungi > Ascomycota > Eurotiomycetes > Onygenales > Arthrodermataceae > Arthroderma > Arthroderma sp. MBC 290. The sequence continues at coordinate 420,679 of JAPERC010000001.1, forward strand.
AATTATCCCTTTCGCAGGCTGAAATGGGTTTAAATTTAATCATCCAAGCCGAAATTCCACCATGGACTCCCCTTATGAAGCTATCTGTGACCACTGGCTCAAACCCCCGGAACGTTGAAGTCATCGAATTTCGGCCAGTCGCCGAGTCGACCTGGATCACCACCAATGCGAACAAATGAGGCTACAGATGGTATGCCACCATCTAGAACAAACAGCATAAACCAACCCGGCGGGCAGGTATGAGCGTCCGGTGGTGCAGTGACGGTGCAAGTCGAGCCGGAGCATGACACAGCAGGGAAAATGGTTCGAGAACCAAAGCTATTCCCATGTGTGCTGGAAACCATACCCAGCAAAGATACCCTAATATTTGATATATCGCCGGATGTTATTTGGATTTTATAATTTTGGCCATACTGCCAGTCCTTGTTGTCGACGGTGAAGGCCGGGCGGGGGGCTCCGGATAGAAGATATGGTGGGTGGAAAACTTCTACGCGATATTCCTGCGGGAAGTCGGCGTCTTGCGGGTCTGATCCGGTTACCAGAACCCTTCCGTCTGGCATGAGTATGGCTTCGGAGTGGTACATGCGTGCGATTGTTGTATTGGCCATGACACTCATACGCTGCCCAACCGGTTTTGAAGCGTCGTATAAAACAGCATTCAGGTTGGGCTCTTTCGCTAGGCCGAAGCCGGCAACGCCTTTCTTCGCTCCATTTAGAATGAGGAATGTGCCATCAGGGAGGGCAGCCATGCAGGTAAGAACTCTCTTAGATGGCTAGTGAAATGGAAATTTGTGTCGTTAGATTAGATAATTTGGCTGAGAGGGGAGGTTGTATCGAAGCTAACTTACCATACGCTCTATAGTCCAATTGCTATTGGTCGATCCTGGTTCAATAGAGACACAATTATCGATGGCATCACCGGCGAACGGCGTTGAACCTCCGCATAGCAAGACACCAAGAGGATCAGTGTATGGTGCATGCTGCGGCAAAAGGACCATCGTTCCTTCAAGGGGGTAGGTCCTTCCGCCATCATCGTTGTTGACAGCGCCCGGCATATTGGGCAAGGTTCTCACGGTTTCGAAAGTCTTCTCATTCAAAATCCTGGCCTCATTGAAATATGCTATGAAAATATCTCCACCAGGTAGAGGGGTGAGGAATGGATAAAGATTATTTGGGTCAGTTCTTTCAAGCCAGTCCATGTATAGAACTGGCCCAACCTTCGGTAAGAGCTCGATCGTTGGAACAGGTGCGCCATTAGACCCATCTTCGCCTCCCACGACTAGAATGGATCCGTTGGTCATGACCATGGCGGATGGATACCACCGGCCGTTCTGCAAGGTGAGCTCATCCGGATTTTCCTGCCAGTCATTCACACTCGCTTTACCCGGGGAGCCATCAGGCCAGTAAAGCCTAACGCCAAAAGTTGATACCCCGGACCAACCTCCAATTGTGAGCTGGCGCCCTACTTTGTCTGGTAGAACAAGTCCAGCGGAGCAGAAAAGATCTGTTTTGACGTGCATTGTGCGCCATGCTTTGTTGAAATCGTTGTCAAAAGCCGGGTCGAATTCGTATGCACCTGTGCTATTTGGAGGCCCCGTTCCCCATTTTTCGAGGAAGGTGATTTTTCCGTTGATACCAACAGTAGTCATGAGAGGGATAACGACACCACCCATGAGGAACTCGTAACGGCCAGCAGCGTTACCAGTTGGGTAGCTCCATTCCTGCAGTGGTGAGCCTGTCCAATTATAATACGTGATCAGGTTACCGGCGCCACAGATTGCAGTGGCATTCCCAGAACATGTCATAGAGCATCTTTCTTCAGGGACGAGCTTTGCACCAGCTGTGCTAATATCACGGACGTCACCACAGACTTTGTATGTCAGCGGACGCTATCAGGTAGATGTTGGCGCGACTTACAGCATTCTTCACCATAGCTCATCCCACCCGCTCCGAAACCAAACATAGAACATCGTTTGAGGCAGTTTGTCGCAGTATTGTTCTTCGGGTTTATAATTTGGTAAGGAAAAGTCCGTTTCCCATTGACGTTGTCCCTACGCAGGGCCTGTTAGAGAATGTACCACATGATGGCGGCGGCGATCTAGACTTACTCAAGGCACCCTTGATACTTCCACGAACCAGGAAGACCGCCGGTCTGCGGAGCAGGGTTGGGCAAAACAACCAAGTCTCCTTTTGAGTATACACTCATGCGGTCTCCGGCGCCACATTTCTCGCTAGAATCACCAGCGCAGTTCATTGAACATTCCTTGTCATCGGCCAGTGGGGCTTCCTTTCGGACATATTTATCACAGAAGCACTGTTTTCCATATTGGGCTCCTGCTACCGGGTACCCCAGCTTCACACAAGCAGAAACGCAAGATTCGATTGTCATTTTATCATTATCTGGCTGTTGCCCTTCCATGATACGGCCATTGATATTATCCACGAAACACCCACCATATTTCCAATCTGTTGGCAAAGCAGCAACACCGCCACTAGTGGTTGATGGAGGTACTATGGTGACTGGTGAGCTTGTGCTGGTTGGCGTTGTGGTCACTGTCGGCGTAGAACCGGCGGTATACTGGTACAGATTTAATCTATCAGGCCCGCCACACATTCGCGTTGGGTCGCCATTGCAAGGCATTGAGCATTTCGCCTCCCCATCTCCAGCCTGGCTGGCGCCATTGCGTAATTCACTATCGCACCAACATTCGCTGCCGTACTCGACGCCTGCGAAGGCGTATCCCATTGACTGGCATGCATCTTGACAATTGGGAATTGTCATTTCAGATGGGCCGCCTGCAGTGATACCAACGACAGACAAAGTTCTACCTGCTACCGAATCGGTATAGCAGCCGAGATAATCCCAATCATTTGGATTGGCCCTTGGAGGCAATACTGACCCTTGTGCGAGACTTGCAATTAAGGAGAACTATTAGGGGAATTTTAGCCCTCTATCCAATAATAGAGCGGAGGCATTTGCCTGGGCTTACCACGAGCGTCCAAGCCGGTCGAGATGATAGACGTGCTGATGCCATCCTGGCTATAGCTAAGCCGCAAACACCCAGGACAGGACAGGACAGAATAGAAGAAAATAAACGAGTGTATTGTTCTGAACGATTATACCGCTGTCAATGCAGCACTACTCTACCATGCGAATATTATATATCTCTGCAGGATAACGCCCCTTGCCTCAATCAAAGCAATAGCCTGATTCTCACCCCTCCGGGGCTGATAATGCCCGCATGACTCAGGGTCTGTGAATGATATTGGTGGAGTATCAGCTCCGAGCAAAACCATATCTATGCGCAGAGGCTTGCATGTTTGCTGAACCCATCGCTAGGACCCTGGGAAACCTTCCCGGAACCGGATGCACGTCAATTGCACGGGACGAAGGTATGACAGCCCGATAAAAGATGCGGAGCTGAACTTAAGTCCTCAGGGGTTTTAGGCAAACTAAACATTATTTGCCTTTCGTATGTGCATGTGGCCACTCTTGAAGCGCCGAAGTGGCCCGACAGCTTGATCTTGGGTCTGGAATCGCATATATACATTCTGAGACATGAACGACGTGGCTGTGATAATTGCCAACGGAAAATACAGCTGGTGAATTGACACGAGCGAAGTAACTTTATGTTCTATAGTTGATAAGATGTGTATTCTTGGTGCTCCTGTTCTCTCTCTTTTCTTTTTTCTTTTTTCAGGACCGAATAGAGAAATTGGTGGCCATGAGGCTCTATGTAACCTGAGGTTAAGACAATTTTCACCAAGTGAAAAATTGGTTGTTTGTCAGTCTAGAGCCGAGCAGGAGTTTTCCCTGTTGGCCCTAGATAGCAAGGCCTTGTCTTGGGGAAAATGCTACAGTGCATGGGTTGCATTGAGATACGGCCTGCATAAAACGCCACAGAATATTACTAACGCCAATCGCTAAATTGGAACTGCTATTGCTCGCCCCGAAGAATTTTTTTTAATATATTTTTATGCGTCAACCCGGGGTAAATATTGTTGGAGGTATCGCCTTCTCCGAGTGGTTAGGCGATATTCGCTTAAGAATTTAGATACTTCGAGGCCTCTCCTCAGTTTGGAGGCAACTGCAAGGCGCTAGAACGGTGAAGCTGAGAGGCTTCGCGTATGCGATTGCTAGAGTATTCGACTTCACTGTCTTTTTCGGATCTTTTTTTTATTTTTTCTTACGGATATCCTTTCATGAGAGGGGTCGCCCTTGCGGCTGATTTTCTCCAGCAGGGGTATTCTGGAAGAAGGGTGAGAAAATGTTCATAGAAGTGATATTATGGTTTTATTGTCAAGGTTCTCTAAATATTACTCCCAAAGCTACTCCATACTCCGTAAACAAATGATCTATCGACATGTTTTCATTGCTGTCAAGTCCCTATCAGACTCGAAAAAGAGGACAAAGAGCATCAATTCTTCTCATTTACATCCCCCCTCTTGCCACATCCTCACCGATTTCACGGTCATACCTCGATCATTATCTGTCGGCCAAGTCGGGTAGAACGTATCGAGACCTATCAAAATCGAGTGAGCTATGATAAATAGTAGGAATAGACACCACTGAAAACTTACCCCTATTGAAGTCCGAAGCTGCCAAACCCGCATCAGTCCATGGCTTTCCACCCATACCATCTAAAAACCATCCGTTCCTGCTTCCAACAGCGACGTTCAAGATGAGATAGAACGGCTGATCGAAAGGGGTATTTGAATTCCCTGTCTGAGACCAAGGATCTCTCACCAGGGATGAATTGACAGTCACCCCTTGGAACTCCCCTTTCTGCCACATGGGCTTATCCTTTTCAAACTTCCAATACATCACCTGTTGTAGCGGATTATCGATATAAGTAAACATGTAATCTTTACTCCATTCTAGACCATAGGTGTGGAATTCTTTGGTGTAGTCTGTCCGTCGGATGGCTTTTCCCCGCGTAGATCTCCAGAATGAATCCGTCTCCGGGGTTGGACCTGTAGAAAGCTCAAAAGTCAGAAAGGTAGCACAGCGGGTGAAAATTGCTGGTTGCCATACCCCAGTGGATCGAGCTGGATATCACATCTCTACCGCCAAGCGGATAATCAACATCGTTTCCCCGGCTCTCTGCAATATCAATTTCACCGCTTGCGGGCCAGTTTCCATAAGTCTCATTAAGCGGCATCATCCCTGGATATCGAGTTAGCAAGGTGTAAACCAACGGGAAATCCCATCTTACAAATTGCGGGCCAAAGCCAATCTCCTCTAGGCATCTTGGCCACGACTTCAACCCTCCCATAAGTTATGCTCTTGCTTGCTTTTGTGTTTAGGCGAGCTGATCTAACTGGAGGTATAATCGTGCCTGTGGTTGCGTTCGAGCGAATTGAACAAGCTGCATTGGTATGGCCAGTACAGGTTCCATCCCCGCCTGACTTGGTGAGATTTAAAGTATACCCGTTGACCAGCTGTGATTCACTGATCTTGGTAGTATCTTTCGTAAGAGTTGGAACGATATGAAGACCTTCTCCGTCAACAAAGGAGTTCTTTTCATCCGTCGTAGTCCAGTCGAAAGCACCAGTCCCAAACCCACCGATCTATCAATTCATTTTAGTGACTGGCTGGATAAATCAACATGAGAGAAATATAATTTACCTGGACCTCATGTTGCCATATTTTACTGTCAAGTGTCGAAAAGCCATCGTCCAAGATAAGACAATACTATGACATCCCGTTAGTACACCACACCGAGCCAAGGAAGAGCTTCTAAATTCGTACCTCATGCTGTGCGACTTTCTGTGTAACAGAAAAATTAACAAATGCTGCCAAAGCTAACCCCACAACGATAAATCCCCAGATGATATAATTCCCGACTCTGGACTTTTTAAGGCGTTTATCGCCTAACCATGGTCGTTCATAGTCGCCATTGAGTTTATAAGACTTGAACTGACGTCTAGCAGGCTGCCTGACACCAGATGGAATATCTGAACGCTGTGAATAGTATGAAGCCGCACGAACCGATGCAGCAGCGCTGTTGGAGAAGGGGTTGGTGATGGGCGTTGGCTTCTCCGTCGCCATGGCTATAGCATGATATCTTTGGACTTCGAAAGAAAATCAACCGTATATTTGAATCCAGACTCGAGGCGACACCAGCGGGACGCGCCAAACACAGGTACAAATTGCCGCCATTTTATTTGTTTTGATGCGATCTCGCTCACACAATACAATCCTCGTTTTTGGTCAATAGCGACCGCCCAGTATGCTTTTCACTGCTGGACATTTTTTCTGTGTTTGAAGAGGGTCCAGAACCATGCAATAGCACCCATGCAGCTTGGAAGAAAGAAGAAAAAAGTGTCTCAGTCGTTCGATGTGTAATCGACAGGGGCAAGTTCTTATATTACAGCCAATAAAACATGAAGCTTTTTGCAATGTGCGTCGGTGGAATATTCGAATGCCTGTTGACACATGCAGCAAAATACGACTGTGCGGTGTATACCCATCGCCAGGCTGCCCTCTCGACCGTGGCGTTTGATACACGATGGGACTTCCCAAGCGACACCGAGTACGAAGTTGAGCTTCAGCTGGAGAAGAGGGCTTGCCTTGGCGAGGAGACGTTGTTATCTGGACTACGCTCGTTAAGGCGATTGTGTGATGGTCAACAGGACAACACCCTGGGCTGCAATGGACGTTAAACAACTAGCCGCCTCGTTTCCCTCATGGTGTCTGAGAGATTCTGGGTTATTATTAGCAGCTTTTGCCCCGAAACCCTGGGATTGATACCTGCGCACACAGCTGGCTGACCGGCGCCATTTGTTTTGGCCCTGTTCGTCTGGCATGAGCATGATTCCATTGCCACTTGGGCTGCTTGGAACCTAGAGCGCTCTAATATCGTTTACCGAGCTCAAGAGTTTTGAGCCGGATGCATCTTGCAGGAGGGGCAATTCTGGGCAGCGCAAGTTTCAATGCCAGCTTGAAAACTTTGCGTGATACATGGTTGTCCATGTCAAACGATATGCTGCTGGCACTTCTCGCATGGTTCTTTTTCCCCATAGGGTTGCAATCTGACACGTTTTCTGGATCAATAATCCGATAACTCGTTCACAGTCAGGCTTGAAATGCCCCCGTTCTATCTACATGATGGGGCCAATAATGACAAGGGTTCAGACTTCAATCCGAAAAGCCTCAGGTGAGGGCATATTGAGGGAAAATAAGACGGACAGGGAGTCGAAAGATTTGACTCCTCCTAAAGCCATTTATGATTGCCTCGCAGCTGTCATCCAAGGTTCTGGGAAGATCCAATTGCGACCTTAGTTGAGGGCGTATTTATTAGCTTCGGCTTCGCTCTTATGAACTATCCTGCCTATTCTTAGGGTCAGCTATATCTTTCGAGGTTTAGCGACCATCCTGCCCACGCCATTACTCGCGTGAAAATACACGGCAGGGATGTTCTGGCGACGTTCAAGGCCAGGCAGTGATGTGTCTGCGCAGGCGTCTGCCCAAGTATCCGCCGCGACACCTTCACCAAGGTTCTCTGGACCATCTTCTACACGGAATTCTTTTAGTCGACCATTTTCTCAGCCTGGAAATCTATCAGCGGCAAATGGAATTGATGAGGATTCAAAGTTCAGAGCTGTGTGTGTTTCTCTGCTTTTTTTTTTTTTACGATTATGACTCTTGCTGATTCTGTTCTAGATAATCAAATACCTCCATGCCAGGCTTGCCACTAATCAATGGTATTCTATCCCTACCGATCCGACCATTGAATATCATGGGCTTCTTCTACGAAAATCTCGAGGCGCATACATCTCCGAGCCGGAGCTGGTTCACCCACTTTTGCTCGCTGCGGTGCAGAAGATCAATGCTTCAGTCGCCTTTACTATGTCAACCGAGACCATTCGGATTATATTCACACTTTTTCAGCCACAACAAACTGAATTAGTGCTTCCGAGTGGTTTTCAGGTCCAGATCATTGACTCCCTAGAAGATATTGCGTGTTCCCCACAGAGCTCTATAAAGAAATTCCAGTATGCGGCCTTTATCCGAGAGGAAAGGATACTATTGGTGTGGCACGATGAGCTGGACAAAATCCTTGTCCACGCAGAAGATGTAGAAGCTAAACTCCTGGCTTTCGTATGTACTCTCTTTGCAACAGTTCATCTACAAACACAGCCACTAACGACTATTCTCCAGATCTGTGGAACTAATACTTCTGTTTTTGCGCCATTCGCTCCCAGCCGTCAGTTTCAAAACTCGTCTGTCACAACGCCCGCTGGATCGACACGCAATTTTATACCACCACGTATTAAGGAAGCAAATGCAACCACAGAAAAGGCTCCCGATTCTACAGATGAAGAAGCTGCAGTACCGGTCGAATCCTTGGATCGGCCACTCGCCTTAACGAGCTCAATATTTGTGGGCTTGGGAATGTGTTTAATCATCGTGCTTCTTTTAGGACTGGGTGTTTCAAATCTTATACTCCAAGTTCTCGTTGATAAGAGTTTCACAAGATTAGCATTGGCTGCGACGATTCCCATATTCATGCTTTTCAGCATCTTTTTCGTTATCGTTATCTTTACCGACATCTTTCAAGCAATTGGACCCATAAAGACGCTCAAGACGAATTCTCGATACTACTCCCCCCTGAGACCAGATCTTACGCGGGCATATTCCCTAGGCTTCAAGCCTCCTCGGATCACTATCCAGATGCCTGTCTACACAGAATCATTGAACGGCGTTATTATTCCAACAGTTACCAGTCTGAAAGCGGCTATATCACACTATGAATCCCACGGAGGTTAGAGGCCGTTTTATCAGATCTATAGATATACAAATGGTTACTAACGGTGAATATAAATATAGGATGCGCAACCATTTTTGTCAATGATGACGGGCTCGCCTACCTTTCAGAAGAACAGCAAAACGAGCGCATCAGCTTCTACCATGACAATAATATCGGATGGGTAGCCCGACCTAAGAATAATGAAGACGGCTACGTTCGAAAAGGGAAATTTAAAAAGGCCTCTAATATGAACTTCGCATTGAACGTTTCAAACAAAGTGGAAGGCAAGATGCTTGAGATGCTTGCAGATACCTTAGAATCAACGGACATGATCGACCCTGGCTTAGAAGAGCATTTTTACCGGCTCGCTTTGGAAGGAGTCATTGATGCGGATCCTCGAGTTAGGGCTAGCGGAGACATTCGCATAGGGGAATCTATCCTCCTTGTGGATTCTGATACTAGAGTGGTATGCCTATTCCTTCGTAATGCTAAAGAGCGCGGCTAACTACCCCCCTTAGCCAGTTGATTGCTTGCTATATGGCGCTGCTGAGATGTTTTTCAGCCCCGAAGTTTCGATCATTCAGCATTCGACCGGAGTCATGCAGGTTTCTGATGATTATTTTGAGAATGGGATTACATTCTTCACCAACTTAATCTACAGCTCGATAAGATTTGCAGTTGGGAGCGGGGAGACTGCCCCATTTGTAGGGCATAATGCGTTTCTCCGTTGGAAAGGTGTGTATAATATTCAACCCATGAAACCCTACTTGTCTAACGACTCTTAGCCGTACAATCTGTTGGCAAACCCGATGATGGATATGTGGCCTACTGGTCTGAAAGCCACGTATCAGAGGACTTTGACCTAGCTCTACGCTTACAAATATCCGGTGATGTTGTCCGTCTAGCGAGCTACCACGATGATCAGTTCAAGGAGGGTGTCTCTTTGACCATCTACGATGAATTGGCACGTTGGGAAAAGTAAGTGTTGTACATAACGCGTGGTCTATCTTCATAAGGGTTACTAATGCTTTAATATAGGTATGCGTACGGATGCAATGAGCTGGTTTTCAACCCGATATATACCTGGCTATACCGGGGGCCCTTCACTCGGCTTTTCATGACCTTCCTTTGGTGTGGCCCCCGGTATAGCCAGGTAT